>CAJQZP010000693.1:25007500-25352500 GCA_907164705.1 Parnassius apollo
TACATTATACTATTAAAAATCTTATTAAATCTCAACTCTAACCACTACACGGCAACTTTATTTGACTCAATATTTAAGATTTTAAAACTTCCATTACAACCCGTGCTAGAATTAGTTATTCGATTAAAGACATTGTGAGAGGTATTTCATTATAATTAAACATGATATAAACATTAAGTTCAGTGTATAAATGCATTTATCGCTTAGTATTCTTGTGTGCTTAACTTTTCCCTGAGTGAAACTGGTGATTTCTGAGACATCCGTAGCATCAAGTTTGTCCATGAATATATAGCCGCTTGAGAGCAAGTTGCCTCAGATAAGCTTTCTTACAGAAAATGCGTGCTTATGAAAATTTATCATAGAATTTATGTTTCTTGCTTATATATATATTATAATAGTTATTAATTATTATAGAATATGTTTGTAATAATTACTAGTAGTATCTATTCTTTAGTGAACAATTTAAAAAAAAATCCGACGATGGCGAGTATTGACAGTAGAGTAAAAATCAATATCTGAATCGGTTGTGAGTTTCTTCTTCACAATCCATTTGCTCTAAGAAAGTACTTTTGCAAGAAGACCCCTGAGGCTCTTATTTAGAGAACCTTTAGGATCATACTTGAAGAACGACGTAGTGCCTTTGGGGCCTTGCTTCCGCCCCTCTGAGAAATGCCCGAGATAAGAGAGACGTTTTGGCGCCATTCATGTTTATGACTGGGCAAATCGCCTTAGAATACTGCGGCGCTTATTATAAACAAGTACCCACACACATAATATTTGAAGGACCTTTTGTCGAGATTAAAAAGCTCAGAAAGAAAACGTTACTTTGGAAAAACATTTGTTTCGATGCTTTTATTCAGCTCTCAGTGTTCGTGAACCTTCTTTTTGTTTATTTTATTATTAAACATGCTTTTTTAAATGAAAAAAGGCACCCGTTTGGTCTAGAGGTCGCAAACGTGTCTTCTGGTCCCGGTGGAATGTAATCCCGGGTTCGAACCCGGAGTTCAGTTACTATGCTTTTATGTCAAAAAAAATTCGGTAGTAGCTCGAAATTGGGGATAAGCATGAGTTAGGCTTCGGTTAGTTTTCCCTTGCATCCTTCGCAATTGTAATTTTCCAGCGGCATTCAATCATTATCATCGTATAATGACCAAAAATAAGTTATAAATTAACTTAACTTTTAGTTAAATTACTTTTTGTGCATTATAAATTAACATTTTAACACACACAGAAGTAATTCCATTTTGCTGAATATGGTAATGGTATGATAAAAAGTTTGTTTACCGATAGATCTATTTTGTTTTTCAATAAATCAACAGTCTTTTTCTTGCCTATAATTGAGCAAAGACCTCATACAAATAAAATTGAAAATGTATACATATATTCTTCTTTAAAAGATTTGTTTTTATTAGAGAGTATGTTGGACAGGCGGAATGTTGAGTGCTGAAATTTGAATATATTTACTTCCGTCGTCTGAGACAGAGCTATATTTAATAATAAGCTAGCTGTGCCCGCGACTTCCTTCGCGTATAATTTTTGATATAATTTTTTGATTCGAAAATGTATTATATTGGGCCTATATTGTTCTATTTTATAAACTACACTACTGTTACAACTTAAACAATAACAGTATACATATTTAAACTTGTAAAGAGTTATTTTATCATAAAAAAAGATCAAGTGCATATATGATACAACGACTTAAAGAATATATTACGAAAATACTAGACAGCAAAGCAAATAACGAAAAATAAAAGTAGTGGTGAAGCCCGATCCTTCAAATAACCACTATAGAACTAGCGCCATAATTACAGTTTTCCTACAATATTGACTCATGTGCAACAAATTGGTAAAATAAAAATTCGAGAAAGGACTACCTAAATGAACTTTACCGTTACCTTTGCAGTGTATCAAGTCTATTGAATAAGGTAGGTAATAATTGCCCCGCATGGCAGGTTGTTTTGCGACCACAGCTTTTTTAGTCTTTATTAGGAAGACACTGCTGAATACCTCGTGGTTTGGTCCTCCTTCTACAGCCAGGCGTTCTAAAGCGACTGTCAGGCTTTATCCGAACGCAGGCCTGTCCGGCTTTTGTTGGGCTTTTTAAATCTGATTACTTTTTATATTTTATACTTTATATTACAATTAAAAAAATACAACTAATATTAAAAACTACTGTACTACTATAATGAATATTAAACAATCAACAATAAAGAAGACTGATTAAAGAGTTAAGGGTGTCCAGCCTTTTTACCAAAATGTCCGGATAAGCTCGCTGGTCTCTCCAGCTTTACGGTTTTAAGACTTGGCAACCTTATTCACCTTAATTTAACACTATCGACACTCACGTGACGATAGTGTTAAATTAAGTAATGATAAATAATTTAAAAAATTTGATTGATATATTTCCTCTTCATAATCTATTTGATCCAAGAAAGTACTTTCGCAAGAAGACCCTGTATAGTTTGTTACAAATTATCATGTTCGATGGCTAGTTTTTAACAGCAAGCCAAATTTTCGGGATAATAAAATAAGAACCGACAAGTAACATGTTTAGAACTTGCGAAGGCTATAATATAATTCTTATATGAAAACTAGCCAAATCAGACCTTAGGCTATAATATATTATCCTAATGATTTCTTAAATTTACGCGAACACTACACATTGAATAAAACTATTATTTACGGATTTTATCGCGTTTAATTACTTTAATTTATTTTTATTATTATCCCGACGTTTCGGGTGCTTTACAGCGTCCATGGTCACGGGGGGGACTGAGATGTTTGACATCCCAATGTCATAGTTAGTCCGGCTACCTTCAGTTTTTTAATATTAATTTTTGGTCCGATTTACGCAAAACGAGCTTATAGTATCATGAAGTCTTGCAGTGGTATGCTTGGGTTTGGGTTTAATTTTGTTAATTATAGGATCCCAAGCAGATGGTAGCACCCAACCATCTTCTCTGTTGAAATTTGGATGTTTTTTAATTTCAATAGCCTCGCGTATCATCCTTGGTAGGAATCGGTGTTCTTTTGCGAGAATTTGTGATTTATCAAATCTAATGTAATGGTGGGGACGATCTTGAACATGTTCGCAGACTGCAGACTTTCCGGAGCGTCGGTGCTTCACATCAGCTATATGTTCCTTCACGCGGGTTTTTATAGATCTCTTTGTTTGACCTATGTAAGAGAGACCACATTCACAATCTAGCTTGTACACACCTGCATCTTGTAGAGGAATATTACATTTGATGGATGGTAAAAATTGACTAATCTTCTTCATCGGCTTGTAGTATGTCTTAATGGACGCTCGCTTCAAGATGTAGCCAATCTTGTCCGTGACTCCTCTAACATATGGTAGTAGAGCAGGCGCACGCTCGACTGTGGCCGGCTTCACTCGTTCACTGTGACGTAGGCGCGGGACCCGAAGCTTGTTGTCTTGCAATACTTGCTTGACGTGCTGAAGCTCCGCGGCCAGATGTTTTCTGTCACAGATCCCTCGTGCTCTCTGAAACAAAGATTTACCCACGGTAGCTAACTGTGAAGGATGATGGTGAGATTCACCATTTAAATATCGGTTGGTATGGGTCTTTTTCCTATACACAGTGTGACCAATAGTGTTATCAGGATTTCGGATGACTAAAACATCTAGGAAAGCTAAAGAATTATTTGCCTCTAACTCCATTGTGAATTGTATTTTAGAGTTTATGGAGTTAAGGTGGTCTAAAAATGCAGTTACTTTGTCAGATGGTAAAATTGTGAAAGTGTCGTCTACGTACCGCTTGTAGAACCTTGGATTTACAGGAGCAGTAAGAAGGGCTTTCTCCTCAAAGTCCTCCATGAATATGTCGGCGACTATGGGAGACACAGGTGAGCCCATCGCCACACCATCTACTTGCTTGTAGAACTCCTCCTTCCACAATAGATAGCCAGATGTGAGGCAATGTTCAAGTAGTATTGCATATTCTTGAGGCATGTTATTTTCTTCTAGCTTCCTAGTTACATGTGGACTGCATCTCAATTGTAACTAGGAAGCCAGCCACAGTCGAGCGCGCGCCTGCTCTACTACCATATGTTAGAGGAGTCACGGACAAGATTGGCTACATCTTGAAGCGAGCGTCCATTAAGACATACTACAAGCCGATGAAGAAGATTAGTCAATTTTTACCATCCATCAAATGTAATATTCCTCTACAAGATGCAGGTGTGTACAAGCTAGATTGTGAATGTGGTCTCTCTTACATAGGTCAAAAAAAAGAGATCTATAAAAACCCGCGTGAAGGAACATATAGCTGATGTGAAGCACCGACGCTCCGGGAAGTCTGCAGTCTGCGAACATGTTCAAGATCGTCCCCACCATTACATTAGATTTGATAAACCACAAATTCTCGCAAAAGAGCACCGATTCCTACCAAGGATGATACGCGAGGCTATTGAAATTAAAAAACATCCAAATTTCAATAGAGAAGATGGTTGGGTGCTACCATCTGCTTGGGATCCTATAATTAACAAAATTAAACCCAAACCCAAGCATACCACTGCAAGACTTCATGATACTATAAGCTCGTTTTGCGTAAATCGGACCAAAAATTAATATTAAAAAAACTGAAGGTAGCCGGACTAACTATGACATTGGGACGTCAAACATCTCAGTCCCCCCGTGACCATGGGCGCTGTAAAGCACCCGAAACGTCGGGATAATAATAAAAATAAATTAAACGCGATAAAATCCGTAAATAATAGTTTTATTCAATATTATCCTAAGTTATAAGAAGAAATGATATTTTATGTTGTTATAAATAAATTTCAGGACTGACCATTGAACTTGGCACCCATTTAGATCTCACTTCTTCTGTCATTGAAGTCAACAACCAAGGCATACATCATAATATTGAACTTGGCTCTCATTTCACATTTATGTTTTAATGGGATATCATTACTTTTTATACATAAATTATTAGTAGGTACTTATTTATAACAAAATTAATACCAAATGGCTTTAAAACCAAATAAACTATATTCCAATCTAATCTTTTCTACCGACTTCAAAAAGGAGGGATTCAATTCGACTGTATGTTTTAACTTCCCAGTTAGAAGTTATTGTAAAGGGTCCGATTTTGCAAATTGTAATTTTAACATATCTCCACTTTCAAAGTCAAGATTTTAAAGATTTCCGTATGTGCACATGTACGTATGTATGTATGTATTGTAAACTGCTGTATTTTCTACATTTACAGGGTATTATTGTCTTTTTTGTGTTATTTTCTATATTTTATTGTACCTTTGATATGTTTGAGTGAATTGCCCATTCAGTATCCGGAATTTTTTTCACGCATTTTCTGTTTATACTTAATTTGGCCAAGTCGGGGCGGCAGACGGTTGTACTCTACAATAGAGCTTGGCTCTCATTACACATTTGTGCTTTTCATGGGATATCATTACTTTTTGTACATAAATTATTATTAGGTACTTATTTATAACAATTAATACCAAATGGTTTTTGTAAAACTACTGTATTTTCTACATTTACGGGGTATTTTTGTCTTTTTTGTGTTATTTTCTATATTTTCTTGTACCTTTGATATGTTCGAGTGAATAGCCCATTCAGTATCGCATTTTCTGTTTATACTTAATTTGGCCAAGTAGGGGTTGTATAACGTGCGCAGACGGTTGTACTCTACAATAGAGTTCTCTTGTGACTTGATTTGACTTAGATTTAAATTGATAAGATGTACTCTATCTAAGGTTTTAACTCTGGAGAGTCCAACGTAAGCCTGCCCTCTGCTAAATATAGAGGAGCCTATGTTGAGAAGAGCACTGTCAAGGCTAAGGCCTTGTAATTTGTGGATAGTAATAACATATGCCAAACAAATAGGGAATTATTCCCTGTGAACATATACATTACTTAATATCTGAAACTTGGAAATCGAATGGAATAGGCAGCTTCCATCGGGAAGCATTAGAATAATTCGGTGTAAGGTTATTGTGTCACCCACCCGTAATTCTATTCTACGCCTTATTGTACAATATAGGTAATAAAAAGATAACTATTTAAGACGATTTACGTAATCGTCAATCGTCAATCAAATTACCTGTTATCTATTGAATTCTAAAGAAAAACAATTTGTTAACATACTAATAAGTTCTCATTCTCAAACTCATTCAGAGTTAGGTATACATACATACCTACTTATAACTATTATAACTATACTAAAATTATTATTAATTTTTGATATTGCCTACACCATCTAGATACGCGGTACGTACTTACTAAAAGAATTGTAATAATAATATAACCACAAATATATAAGTATTTTTAAAAACCTGTGAATTTCGTAGCATAAATCGCAACCTATATAGGTCGGATATCGAGAGACAACCGGACAAGACGGCGCTCGCGCTTATGAGCGAGGCCGGCTGCCGCACTCCACTCCCACCCACCCCGCTGCTCCGGCGTCGCACCGCGCGCCGTGTAAAGTTTAGTGTTCCTAATAGAATTAATTAACATGAAAAACTATTTTTAAACTGATAAAAAATTATCGCGTTTCTGATTTTTCCTTTTTATTTTTAATTCCCGACGTTTCGGGCGCTTTCCAGCACCCATGGTCACGGGGGACTGAGATGACCATGGGTGCTGGAAATCGCCCGAAACGTCGGGAATTAAAAATAAACGCGATAAAATCCGTAAAAGTAGTTTTAATCATGTGCAATGTTCGCGTAAATATAAGAAATCATTAGAATTAATTAAGTGAAAAATTATTTTAAAATGATAAAAAATTACCAGTTTCTGATTTATTCCTTTGTATTCACCTAATTACCATATCTGCATGCCAAATTTGCAACTTTCTAGGTCATCTAACTGAGTAGAGTTTTGATCTATAGGTTAGTCAGTGATAAAAATGACGATTTTTGGACGTTAATATCTAAATAACAGTTAGAGATGTGTTTACGAAATTTGAAGTACATATGTATCTCGTAAGTCTCAATATATGAACCAAATTTGACACGTTTATGTGAAATAGTTTTTGAGTTATGAGGGGTCAAAAGTGGCTCCAAATGGTTCGTGTAATATTACACACGGTGCGGCTCGCCGTTCTGCTTGAACTTGGCTTGACACGCTACCGCATAGCTAGATTTCCAAACTGTAAAAAAGGCCTTCGCGGAAAGCAATTTGCTGACAATAGTGAGCTTAAGTCCGCTGTAATTGAGCACTTTTCAGGCTAAGGCGAAGAATATTTTTAAGGGAATAGAAAAGCTTTTTTTCACTAACAAGTAAATGTATAGATATCATGGGAGACTACATAGAAAAATTAAAAAATATTTCATAATTTTATCTTTTTTCTTACATACCCATACCGAGAATAATTTGAAAGCCCCACGTAAGATTATTGATAGATTTCATTAAGATAACCAAAATCATTTTTTTACAAATTCGATATGACGGAATAGACGAAAATACATACCAACATACAATATGCATAGCTTACTAAATTCATAACCCTTCTTTTGGTTGCTTCCGTAGTCGCATAAACATAATATACTTAACTTATTTCTTTACAAAAATTTCGAATTCAAAATTAAATATTTGTAAATTGGCTATAAATTCAAATAAAAGGCTAGTAGAAATGTTTTGTATAAACTCTGCTTGGGCGGATGTCCCCTGGGACGCTTGTCGAACAAAGTTTTTGTTTTATCAAACTGCTAATTCCCATTTTTTGTTTTATTGCTCAAAAGCTCAGAGGATTTATAGCTGGCCACTTTGCATTAATTTCGCATTCATTATAGATCTCTTGGAAATTTAGACGATTTTTTGTTTTGGTGTGAATTACCCACGAATTATGTATATTCAAGGGCTGCGTGCAGAATATTGCCACTTGAGCGTTCGCACTTACCTAAATAATAGATTCATGTCGTAACATTAATATTATCTAAGATGACAAGAATAATAAACGATACGGGGTATTATTTAGTTTGCAATTATATAGCTAACATTTTTAAAATTAATTGATATATTTCTTAAAACACAATATGTGATACATAATATGTAAAGGAACGTACGAAACATATTTTAATTATTTTTTTTGCAATATATGTTTTTTCGTAGATTACAGCCTGCCAAAGCTCACTGTGTCAATACCGATAGATTGCGTCATAAGGGGAATATTCGCCATTATTACTATACTTAGCAGGTGGTAGGCGGAAAGTTAACAAGTTAAAGTAATAGTCTATAATATACCAACGTCCTACCCCTGGGTACAGAATTTTCATCTATTAGAGAGTTTCTGTTTAGGTAAAATGAGTCTAAAATAAGCAACTATAGATAAATAACTATATATGTATTTTCATGCATCTATCCATAAATCAATGTTGTCACTCACGATAGAGGGTTTGTAAACCGCATTTTTTTTAAATTATATTAAGTCGTTGCTATATAGTAGCGATGTGAGAATAGCGAATAACTCATATTATCCCGTGGGAGTCGAAAGAAGCGACAGAGGGAAACAAATTTGGAGATGGGCAGCAGCTTCTGCCTAATAACGACTAAAACTTGCATTTGCCCCTCCTGGGAGACAATAAATATTCTTACACCGCTAGGTACTACACCATAACACGGCTTACAAATATATTTAATAAAATAAAATAGTATTTTCCAAATCAATTTAATATGGAAATTCTCAAGTATTTTAACAAATTTCCTGTCCGCTAAAGATTCAATAGTTATACAATCGAAATGTTCATAATATGTGACTCACGTGATAGTGTAATGGTTAACTTTATTATTATTGTAATTTCTGAGTAAGCACAAAAACTACGCTAATTTATAGCAAGCATATCACTTAAAAACTTTTTGAAATGGAGACGGTAAGCTCTTAGGTAGCAAATTCTTTGAATTGTGCAGCTTGGAAGACTTTAGAGAGAAAAAGGCTACGATGTCCGCTCTGAATCGTTTTTAGTTCAACGTATTTCACTGGTCATACAACGTGGCAATGCAGCCAATTTAATTGAACCTAGAACGATTTACGGTGGACACGTTGTCTTAATTTTTGTTATTTTATATAAAAATAAATATATCGTATCACTTTAAAATGTAAATTTTTATTTTATTTTTACATACCATTACACGTAATGAGGAGTTTTTAGTTTAGTACTATTAAATAAACTTTTACACTCAAATATTGTTTACTCTAGCTGGTTATTGAATGCAAACAAATAAAATGTGGTTGAAAATAGGAAGCTATATAAGAAGTAACAAAAATATCCTAAAATTATTATAGATGAAGTTAATAAGTCAATTTTAATAAGATATAATATTCAATCATAATGTTATCATATTCGTCAATAATGTTATACAATCAAGTCTTTTTAAAGTCAACGTGTTTAAGACACAAGCTATTATTATAGTATTTAATAAAGAGGAACGTTGAAACCACTAAAGTAGTGATAAGCTAGAACAGTAGGACATGGATCAACGTTATCTCATGACTTTGCGGTGAGTCGCACATAGCGCTACCATTAATGAAGATTAATTGTTGACGACGAAACACATGTAGCTATGTGTTAATGTAGTCACCCTGGCGTGGCCTAATTGTGTGGAGTTTCGCGATTTAGCAAATCAACATTTATGAGTAAAAATTTATATTGCAATAAGTTCTTTACACGCTACTATGTAATAATAATAAAACTTATATGCACACACATTCATCGGTTTTAAGTGATTAATTTAAAACAATTTATTTCAAAGTGATGCCTTTGATGATGATAAGACTGAAGAGAGATGACTTCAATCTCTATCGGGAATTTAGGCCACTACTAGCTCTCAATATTTCTTGAGAGAAGCAATGTCCGAATAACGTTTTGAGCAGGCCATGCCCTCTAGTATAGCTTCAAATCTGGACCGGATGAGGACCAATCTTCATCTTTTATAAAGTCCGTAACATTGATCTCGAGCCAGATTTGAGTGACAATTGGCTTGAGACCAGCACATTTTTGAAGTGTATCACTAAGAGGATTTACTAATGATGCAAGACAGTCTATTGATAATTTTTTTAATTTTTTTACAAATATAATCTTTATGTAAGTATATTTGTAGGACACTCCCACCCAACAAAAAGTGATGCAGGATAAATACGTTGAAATTTTCTAACAAGTTTGATGGCTTTTTAGTGCCCATTTCTAAACCTAACTCATAAAAAGAAACTTTGTAAAAATCACATGTTCTTCTACCAGATAGGAAAAGTAAGAAATTGATCCATTATCTAAGCCTAGATAGTCACATATGTAAGGATAAGCTTCTAGTTTATGTTTTCATCAAATTCTGTATTTTACAGCATCCAAATCAGTACTACATCACGAATCGGTCCGAACGTTTATGGATGATCCTCAACAGAGGAACTCGACTATCACACCAACATTGTGACAGTTGACAGTGGGATACACAAACATAATATGAGTGATGCCTAGCTGACGGTTGTATACTCACTTTGTGCAAGGCTTCCCCTTCTTCATCATCGATTCCTAAATGTTCACTGCTGAACGTGGTCCTCTTGCTGTATATGGAAGATTTACTTGAACTGTCACGTTATGCGGATCGATTGAAAAGCGCATTATCAGCCCGTCCACGGGCTGAGTATGTAAGATCGAGCGTAAAAGATATTGTTATACTGCCATTTACCAGATGCCATACGATTTTTTCTGGCATTTCAGAGCAATCACTGCAATTCTATTTTCTTTAACGCTCCAATTAGCAATTCGACTAGCACCTTGAAACTAATATGTGAAATAGTGGCCAATCTATCCTATATTAACTTATCAAACTTTTTAAATATAATATAATCCATGGTTTACAAGAAAAACGAATTCCGAATTACAAATTCGGATTGAGTTTTATCACCAGAAAAAAAAATTACTTCCTAGATTTTATTTTTTTATGGCCATAATACTTAGTGGAGATGTTTCTTTTAAAAAAAAAAAAAAAAAACAATTGACTTAATGAATTCTCACGAGAAATAGTCGTATAGTTTGGTTAGTTTGGCATGTACAATAAACAGAATTAAAGAAAGTTTAATATCTGAGTATTCGCTTAAAACCTTAGAATCCATCAAGTAAATAGATTTTGATATGGTTTTCACCTTCGTTTAATGAATTTCTTGAGAAAGATGTGTATATATTTATTATGTGCAACTCTTTTATGGTGCAATAAAACTTTTGGTAACAATCAAAATTTTTATGAAAATCGTTGGAGCCGTTTCCGAGATTCCGATTATAGTATATATATATATATATATATATATATATATATAAAAATATACAAGAATTGCTCGTTTAAATATGTATCATCATCGCCATCATCACTACAGCCCTTTACAAGTCCACTGCTGAACATAGGCCTCCACCAAGTAATACCACAAAGCACGGTCCTGAGCCACCTGCATCCATCGATTTCCCGACTTCCTGCATGTCTTACCAGGTCGTCACTCCATCTAGTAGGGGGTCGCCCTACACTACGCCTACCGGTACGAGGCTGCCACACGTACCGGTAGGGCGACCCCCTACTAGATGGAGTGACGACCTGGTAAGACATGCAGGAAGTCATCACTGGCAACACGCACTGGTTGTACACTTTAGTTTTCAGAGATTGAGGTATACCTGACGAGAAGATGTGTCGTAATTTCCCGAACGCTGCCCAGCCGAGTTGAATCCGTCGATTGACCTCTCGGTCGAAGTTGGACTTAGCTAGTCGGACTATTTGTCCCAGGTAAAAGTACTCGTGAACAAATTCGAGCATAGTGCTCCCAACAATTACGGGCATAGGTGTGACATGGATATTAAACATGATCTTTGTTTTGTCCATGTTCATCTTATAGCATAGTGCTAAGGTCCTCCAGCGATTCTGCCATAAGGACTATATAGTCGGAAAATAGAAGGTAAAAAGAGTGATGTACTCGCCATTGATGTTAATACTGTATCCTTTCCAGTCCAGTAACTTGAAAACGTCTTCCAACGCAGCGGTGAAGAGTTTCGGGGATATAACGTCACCCTGTCTGACACCTCTCTCTGCAGTTGGATAGGTTTCGAACTATGGTTCTGTACTCGGATAACCATGGTAGCCCTACTGTACAAACACTTCAGCACTTCGATATACCGACAGTCAACTTGGCACCGCTGAAGTGACTGTGAGTGAAGAGTGAAAGAAAAAAAAAGAGCACCGCCCAAATTTCGACGGAATCAAAGGCTTTCTCATAGTCTACATATGCCAGGCAAAGTGGCAGATTGTACTCTTCGGTCTTCCGTACAATCTGCCGCAGGGTATGTATGTGGTCTATGGTACTGAAGCCTTTTCGGAAATCGGCTTGTTCGGGAGGCTGGAAGTCGTCGAGTCTGCGTGCGAGACGATTCGTAATGACTCTCGAAAACAGCACGTAGACGCGGCTCGGAAGGGAAATCGGTCTGTAGTTCTTCAAGAGAGCGTTGTCGCCTTTCTTAAAGAACAAGACCACCGCACTTATGCTCCACGCCTTCGGAGTAGTGCCACCATGGAGGACGGAATTGAAGAGCTTCTGAAGCACTTCAAGTACCGGTAATCCACCCGCTTTCAGAAGCTCCGCTGTAATTCCATCCTCGCCTGGGGCCCTGCCGTTTTTAAGGTGCTGGAGAGCTATTCTAATCTCGCTCAGACTGACGTCCGGGATATCATCGGAATAGTGTCGGATAAGACTTGCTCTTGGATCGTTACTCACATATGCGTGTGGCTACAACGATGATGTGTACAGCTGCCCATAGAACCTCTCAATCTCACTCAAAATCTCAGGTGTCCTGGAAACGATGCTGCACATTCAGTCTTCAGTTTTGACAGTTGGCTCTTTAGTTTAAATATTGGTTGGTTTAAATATGTATATATTAGCCATATTCATGTAAATAATTGTTGTATATTATTATTTTAAATCCACACTTCCATCTCTACGTATCTTAACATTTTGTTCATCAAAAGTTTGTCTGGAAAATATAGCTTTTAGCATTATGGTTGCCCAACAATTGATAATTTTTCTTTATTTTTGTCAGTTGTTTACGGCGTACAAAATATATATTTAATTATTTCTAATATATTCAGTAAGGAAGAAATATATTTTGTTGATAAAACTGATGATATCGACTAAATCGTAAAATAATAAAAGGTGGGACACACAGGTAGAAATGAAAGAAAGAAAACACAGACTATTCCTAACAGGAGCAATTTGAGATAACTTTGTGCGGTATACAGAATACAGATATACTAGTTTTGGCAATAGCGATACTAGTATCTTTCAATTATGTACAAATTCAACTGAGTGATAACATTTAAAGATTAAATTATAATTATCTAAAAATAAATTACCCTCGAAATAACGGTTAAATCTGTTCGCTAACTGTATATTGAAGCTAAATGCACACTGACAATCCGTTGTGTCACGTCTTATCACGGGTAACTGTCGTATAGTTCCTATTGTATCTCCTAATAGTCGTAATCGACTGCTAAGCCCGCGGCTAACGACTCTTTGATTAGAACTAAGTATTAACACATTTCGCTGTTGGCACGAATTCCTCTTGCGAGTTGATCATTATAATTACGTTAAACGCCTTAGAAACAGTTTTGAGCTTAAGCCATTCACATTTTCAGTTCCTGTTCTATAATCTGTTACAATTTTTAATCATAAAATTGGCAATGCAATTACCGCATGCATTCAATGTTAAGAGGTTATTGTGATCTTGACTGTTTTAGGTATAGCTGGTTTTAAGTTCAGTGGTGGCTAGATAGTGCACACGATAAGTAAGGGTAAATAAGTCACAGTTCGCCTGATGAAATGTGAATGTGTTTCATAAACACCTACATCTATCCTCGATTTAATATCAAAATGCAGATGTAAAATGCAGATGTAAAATGCAAATGCAGTCCTTGACAAAAACCAGTGATAGGTATTCTGTGTGCACGTAGTTCTTTCACGCTTGAGCCCGGTTGAGTCACCGAACGTACGAAACAAAACAATCAACATTATGTTGCTATTTTAGACTGGTATTCTGTGTGCACGTAGTTCTTTCACGCTTGAGCCCGGTTGAGTCACCTAATATATGAAACAAAACAATCAGCATTATATTGCTATTTTAGACTGGTATTCTGTGTGCACGTAGTTCTCTCACGCTTGAGCCCGGTTGAGTCACCTAACGTACGAAACAAAACAATCAGCATTATATTGCTATTTTAGACTGGTATTCTGTGTGCACGTAGTTCTTTCACGCTTGAGCCCGGTTGAGTCACCTTAGATACGAAACAAAACAATCAGCATTTTGTTGCACATATTTTAGACTGGTGTTCTGTGCTGGCGTAGTTCTTTCACGCTTGAGCCCTGTTGAGTCACCTAGCATACGAAACAAAACAATCAGCATGATGGTGCTGTTTCAGACTAGTATTCTGTGCGGTCGTAATTTTTTCAAGGTTGAGCCAACTCCACCCATTCAAAAGCTTACCCACTGCAACGTATTTACTGTACTACTGTGGGAAAATGCGAAGAGTCCTTCAAAATACTATAGTAGCATTTATTTGTTTTTGAATGTTAGCTCTACTCTATTATGATGATAAGGGACAAGCTATCGACCGTAGCTAACATTATATAGTAAAACGCCATGCCCAAATTAGAAAATAGAATCACCTTGACTGCTGTCTATCCCCATAGACCTTACAGCAAAGCAGATTTCGGCTTATTTATATTGATAATATTCCAAGGGACTCAAGTATAGATGCGGGAACAAATTTAAAATTCTTTTTTTTTAATGCAGCCTTCATTTATTCATGTATACTGGTGGTGAAATTTTTAGAATTATTGTGTGATTTCCGCGTGAAATAACCGTTCGTCGACTAGACTTTGAGGTAATATTTTGTATTTAAATGTATAATTCATAATTTTTAAAAGCTATACCTAAATCCATATCTAATAAGATGGAATTATTCTACAATAATAGCGATAAAATTATTTGTAATTAAAGAGTGTTAGTAGTATTTATTGATAGATCAATCGTTATAATATGTTAACGTAAAATGAAAATAGTAAAATATCAGTGTCACTTTTTTTCCAGACGGTAAAAAGCATCCATTATGTGCCGGTGGCGCTGTAGTCAATTTATTTTAAATCCTATATTTATAGACTAAAATAATTTATATTCAAAATATGATATATTGATTTAGTAGCAAAAAATAAAATTACAAAATCCGGAAGATTTTTTGAGATTTGAAAGAGAAATTAGAAAATATTGAATGCGGATAAAAATCGCTTAAGGTATAGGTCAATTAGTATACTACAGATGATCAGATAGCTTGTTTAAATAAGTACATATAAGGATAACTTCCACTTGGCCTATTTTTACTAAACCAAAGTAAACAGAGAGACAAGCCCATCGATGACAAGATACACGTCGATTTTGAAATAAAATGTCAAACCACGATATATTTTTTAAGATAAAAAGTTGAGTTTTAAATTTTTTTGAAAAATATATACATTAACATCATAATTACAGCCCTCCACATGTCCACTGTTGGGCCTCCCCCAAGGAACGCCACAAAGCGCGGTCCTAAGCCACCTGCATCCATCGACTTCCTGTATGTCTTACCAGGTTGTCACTCCATCTAGTGTGGGATCACCCTACACTACGCCTACCGGCACGAGGTTGCCACTCGAGAACCTTTTTACCCAACGTTGTCGCTTCTTCAAACTATATGACCAGCCCATTGCCACTTCAGCTTACTAATTCGTTGGGCTATGTCGGTCACTCTGGTTCTATTGCTGATATCCTCATTTCTAAATTTATCACGCAGAGAAACTCCGAGCATAGCCCTCTTCATAGCTCGCTGAGGGACCTTGTGCATCCTCATACGGCCAGCAGTGAAGGACCACGTCTCATATTCTCATAGAAAATGTCTCGTAATTTCCTGAACGCTGCCCAGTCGAGTTGAATCTGTCGATTGACCTCTCGGTCGAAGTTGGACTTACCTAGTCGTACTATTTGTCTCAGCTAAACGTACTCGTCAACAACTTCGAGCTTAGTGCTCCCAAGAACTACCAGCATAGGGTAACAAGGACATTAAACATGATCGTTGGGAGACACTATTGAGGTCATTGAGCATAGCGCGTAGGTCCTCCGACGATTCTGCCATAAGTACTCGCCATTGTTGTTAATACCGTATCTTTTCTAGTCCAGAAGCTTGAAAACGTCTTCCTATGCAGCGGTGAAGTTTTGGGAATATAACATCACCCTGCCTTATACCTCTCTGCAGTTGTATAGGTTTCGTACCTTGGTTAAAAACATATTGCTCTAATAAAAATATGTTTATAAAAATATTAAACAGAATTCACTAGAAGGAGAACGTGTAAATTGTTATTCCAGCTGGTGCAATAATATTAAATCCATTTAAGAACCCTAACAGATGAAAACCCATTTCATTAGATCCCTTACAATGCTGCATTAATACCGACAGAGCCTGGGGGAGCTTTTAAACATAGTTGCAAATCTGAAACTAAAATCACTTCGCAGTTCCAAACGGGACTGTTTTTAGAAATCATTTATAAGAAAGCTATTCCCTTCCGATATCAAAACCGAATCAAGGGCGAGGAACATAAACTCGACCGCCCTCGCAGTTAGATAAAATAAAAAGGGAAGTTTGATTCACTCGTGTCACACCACACGTAGCGGCGCGTAGGTCGCCCGTCAGCCAGACCTCCATAACGACGTCTTTATATTGAGCTATCTCTGCATTTGAATACGTCTCATATCTCAAAGTGAAGGGTACTTAGTGTAACGTTATGAAGAATATTGAATATGTTTTACCTGAACACTAAAAAGGTTTTTAAGCAAAAAGTTGCTATGGAAAAGTTATCAAAATTATTTTTATATAATAGCAATAACCTTTAAAAATTTTACTTAAAGTGATTGGCACATTCTTAGTAATGCAAAATAAATAAAGACAACCTTATAAATTGAAAATTTTTACATATAAAACTTTGTTAAAATGTATAACATTCTTTTAATAATAAAATTAAAAATAAACGTATATCATTTAATCAAAGTAACTACCTGTAAGTGTCCTTCGATCAAATTATATGAACTTAACGCCTCTTCTGTATTTGTTATATTAAGTTGACGCCTCTTCTGTATTTGTATACTATGTAGTCAAGAATTGACGGACTATATCACACGAGTTTACCCTTCCGGGGAAAAATAAGATTTTTACTGGTATCCCAACCTATATGAACTCCCATTGGCAACACTATACACCTAATCTCATTGTGAATTTATATCCACTAGAATTAGGAAAAAATAATTTAAATTCAAGCAAACCCTTAGGGTGGGTAATAATATACAGCAGGGTAGGGTTGTACACAGAGGAGGTGTCAAATTCATATAATTTTGATCGAAGGACACTTACAGGTAAGTTACTTTGATCAAATAATAATATTCGTTGACGCCTCCTCTGTGTTTGTGTATTATGTAGATGTTTACAGATTTGATTGCTTCATTTTAATTATTTACTATCATAAATTATCATAATTAACAATTTACAACAAAACAAACAATAAACACAATATATAAACTTAGATAATATAATTTTCCATTATGTATTATTGTTTAATTATTTTATACTTTTCAAATGCTCTTAATTAATTGTGGCCTCTTATAAAAAACGGAAATAGTTTTGGATGTAAGATTGTTGTCTTTCACCTTCACACCTTCAATATCAATACCACTTCTTCTAGGACGAGAAAGGGGTGAATGCCTGGTACTATGTACAGTAAAAATTAATGTATTTTCTTGTTAAAATACTTTACCTAACTGGCTGTTTGATTTATTGCAGGGATATTAAGCAGTTTTCAAAATTAAAAACTAATTTACTAAATTTCATACAAGTAATATTGTAAGGTAACTGATACAAGTGGCAAAATTAAAAATTTTGCACAACCGACTTCAAAATAAATAAAATTAGAAGATCATGAATGTATTCAAAGTCAATCAAATACGCGTTATTAAGAACAGTTCGAAAACCACTAGCTAGATCTCGATTAAATTAGAAAAAAATATATCTACATGGGACACACTTGAAGCACCAGCTTTCAAATAAAAAAAAACTCACAAAATCGGCTCACCCAGAGAAAAGCTATGAGGCAACACACATAAAACACATACAGTTGAACTGAACACCTTCTCCTTTTTAGAGTCGGTTAAAAATACTCATATTTTCCCTTACTACTGTATATTTCTTTGCTTTTTTTTTAAATTCAACTTTGTGAACTAAATTGTGTTAGACTTCAGCTTTGAACTTTTTAATTTTAGAGTATGAGCCCAAATCATAATAGGAAGAACAACAACTAATTTATTACTTCACCTACCACGATTTTAGACAATAGACATATTGTATATAACAAGGGCTTATTTTTATGCTTTACATACAACAATAACTCTTTGACAGCACTACCACAGCAAGGTAAGTTAAGACCCAAGGGATCTTACATAATAGTTGTTGACCAGGGAAAGAATTTTAATATGTCATTATTTTTTTCTTTTCAACAAGGCTTTGATAACAGGCCTATGAAGACTAGAAGGATATGCCTTCTTCTGTATTCCGTATTTTAAGAATGTTGACCTATAAATATAGCATTTATATTTTCTCTAATAGCAAATGGATGAACTTTAGTTTATCTATTAATTTTGGTTAAAAACTTATAGACAATTTTTCTATAGGATTAGGAATTTGATTCCCATTTTACTTCGCCATTAATTTTCCAAGATTTTTTGCATACAAGAAAATTACCTTAAGGTGTTATTTATAAAGGAAAAAAAAGAAATCATCATCATCATCATTACAGCCCTTCACAAGTCCACTGCTGAACATAGGCCTCCCCCAAGTAATGCCACAAAGCACGGTCCTGAGCCACCTGCATCCATCTACTTCCTGCATATCCTACCAGGTCGTCACTCCATCTAGTGGGGGGTCGCCCTACACTACGCCTACCGGTACGAGGCTGCCACTCGAGAACCTTTCTTCCCCATCGGTTATCGGTTCTTCGAGCTATATGGCCGGCCCATTGCCACTTCAGCTTACTAATCCGTTGGGCTATGTCGGTCAATCTGGTTTTACTGCGGATATCCTCATTTCTGAGTCTATCACGCAGAGAAACTCCGAGCATAGCCCTCTCCATAGCTCGCTGAGCGACCTTGAGCGTCCTCATACGGCCAGCAGTGAAGGACCACGTCTCTGATCCGTAAGTCATCACTGGCAACAGGCACTGGTTGTACACTTTAGTTTTCAGAGATTGAGGTATACCTGACGAGAAGATATGTCGTAATTTCCCGAACGCTGCCCAGCCGAGTTGAATCCGTCGATTGACCTCTCGGTCGAAGTTGGACTTACCTAGTCGGAATATTTGTCCCAGGTAAACGTACTCGTCAACAACTTCGAGCATAGTGCTCCCAACAACTACCGGCATAGGTGTGACATGGACATTAAACATAATCTTTGTTTTGTCCATGTTCATCTTAAGACCTATCCGTTGGGAGGCACTATTGAGGTCATTGAGCATAGTGCTTAAGTCCTCCAGCGATTCTGCCATAAGGACTATATCGTCGGCAAATCGAAGGTGAGTGATGTACTCGCCATTGATGTTAATACCGTATCCTTTCCAGTCCAGTAGCTTGAAAACGTCTTCCAAAGCAGCGGTGAAGAGTTTCGGGGATATAACGTCACCCTGTCTTACACCTCTCTGCAGTTGGATAGGTTTCGAGCTCTGGTTCTGTACTCGGATAGCCATCGTAGCCCTACTGTACAAACACTTCAGCACTTCGATATACCGACAGTCAACTTGGCACCGCTGAAGGGACTGCAGCACCGCCCAAATTTCGACGGAATCAAAGGCTTTCTCATAGTCCACATACGCCAGGCAAAGTGGCAAATTGTACTCTTCAGTCTTCTGTACAATCTGCCGCAGGGAATGTATGTGGCCTATGGTACTGAAGCCTTTTCGGAAACCGGCTTGTTCGGGAGGCTGGAAGTCGTCGAGTCTGCGTGCGAGACGATTCGTAATGACTCTCGAAAACAGCACGTAGACGCGGCTCAGAAGGGAAATCGGTCTGTAGTTCTTCAAGAGAGCGTTGTCGCCTTTCTTAAAGAACAAGACCACCGCACTTCTGCTCCACGCCTCTGGAGTAGTGCCACCATGGAGGACGGAATTGAAGAGCTTCTGAAGGACTTCAAGTACCGGTGTTCCACCCGCTTTCAGAAGCTCCGCTGTAATTCCATCCTCGCCTGGGGCCCTGCCGTTTTTAAGGTGCTGGAGAGCCATTCTAATCTCGCTTAGACTGACGTCCGGGATATCATCGGAATAGTGTCGGATAAGACTTGCTCTTGGATCGTTACTCACACTTGCGTGTGGCTCCAACGATGATGTGTACAGCTGCAATCTTATCATCTATGAATATATCATATCATGGTATTTACCAAAAAGTAAAAACAAAATTATGACTAGTCATGTTTTAATTAATTTTAGCTGTATTAAATACAATATTTTTCGACATACTAAACTCAATATATGTGGGAGGACATGCTGGACTCACACTCTAATGTACTGTTGTCGACTCACTATGAGAAAGCTTTTTAAAAAAATAATATTTTAGACCAATTGGAATAAAATAAGGTCACGTGAATTTTCTTACCTCTTTAGCTGTGTTTGGCACCTGCCACATATTACTTGATAGTATCACCTCTGCTGGTATAAAGCAACTGCTGGAGGCTATTGCATGTCCAGTGAGCTGTTACTGATGAAAACAGGTCCCAATACTTTAAAGGTTTCTGAATGTTTGTTTTAGATTTATGAAGATTCTTTGATCTTTTTAAAACAAAATTCTGTACCAAATAAGAAGTCACTTGGGTTGCCTTAAGAGCATTCTTTATAATAATTGGTTAGCTTTGATAGCAGTAATGCTGTACTTAAAGGAGCCTTTTAAATTGTATAAGATACATAACAGTCCAATGAAGTCATTTACAGCATCAATATTTTATTAACCAGTCTTCTTGATAAGACCTATACACACAATGTTGAAATATAAAAGTATATGGCTTATTTTTCACATAACCTTCTATCTTTAATTTGGCACTTGTTAAAAAATGGAATTTGGAGAATTTAAAAGCTATTTTTCTCTTAATATAATATTGACTAACTACTTTGAGGTTGAGAATGCTGTGTGAAAGAGAATTTTTATCTTCTTCATCACTTGAACAAATAATTTGTCTCCTCTTTTGTCCCGAAAGTGAGTAAGATCAGTTGTGAAAGTAGCCTCGTGTACACGCCAGTAGCCACGCCATTTTTGTAGTAAAAAACCATTGATTTATATATTACACTAGATCAGTAATAACCGCATCAAAGCGTTGCCACTGCACATATGGCCACAGCCATATGCCTAGCTAACGTCAGTTCAGTGTTCAATGTGACGCCGACAGAGTTGAGCCGCGACAAAAAATGGGTAAATTCGTAGTGAAAGAATGCTATTCAAGGTCACACAAACGTAACAAATCAAGCGGGATCACTTTCAACACATAATTTTTAGTTCTTGTTTTCATATAAACGTAAAAAACCTCAAATAATTAAATAAAATTATCGAATATTGCCATTTAGGTTCAATGTTGCCACTTTTCCGCATTTGTGATTATCCTACATTAATGGGAGACTATATAATTAATGGAGTAAGTTAATTTGTTACCTCTGATTTTAAATATTTTGGAAATTATAATAAAACCACGTTTTAACTTTCATACAAAGTAATTAATTATTCTTATTTTAGTTTATTTATGAATTATCTATTAAATATATTTTATGACCTACTTATTTTATATTAATAATTATATATTAGTTATAATTTCATATAAATTTTATATTAATTATATTTTATTACCTCTTTTAAATTGTTTGATTTATTAGTACAATAAAAATACTTATAAAAATATGTTTTATTTCATCATTATGTTTACTTCTATTTATCTGATAAGCTTTGTATCCGTTTTTTTCTAAGGGGACGCAACAAAGATTATAAAATAAAATATACTTTTTTAATATAAAAACAATTAATTGCAGCTTAAAAAAAACTCATTTTTATTGCGTATTTTAGGTAAAATTTCATATAGTAAGCCACACCAACCCGCCATTGCACGTTTGTGTGTCCATCTTTATCTAATCTTAGCGACGATATTGTTTTCGCAACTTGTGTAAGTGAGATAGATATATGTTTATTTAAAATTGTTATTAGTTTCAAAGCTACGTCGTCGCGTTTGGATAGTGGTTACACTTTTTTCGACGCGCGGTAATGTGGCTTGCTCCTCTAGTGTTGTATAACTCAATGTAAAAAACATACGAATATTCATGTAAAATAGAATTCAATGCCTCATGTACCCCCTCGTGGCACCGCAAGGCAGATATGTAATGTACAGACTCTCGTTCTGTCTGATACATAGATTTATATTTCGTTTTAAATGCTATAAACAATGATATTATATATACTTTAAATCATAGGTAGTAAATATGAACGTATGAATATTCATATAAAATGAAATTCAATACTTAGTGTACCCCTCGTGGTACCGCAAGGCAGATATGTAATGTACAGACTCTCCTTCTGTCTCATACATAGATATATGGATTGCGTTTTTATCACGCTATAAACAATGATATTTTATAAATTTTGGTAGTAAATATGAACGTATGAGTATTCATAAAAAATTAAGAATTCAATGCCTCATGTGGCAACCCCTCGTGGCACCGCAAGGCAGATATGTAATGTACAGCTCTCGTTCTGTCTCATACATGGATATTATATTGAACTTTTATTACAATGATAAGCAATGTTATGCATATATGTTTGGTAGTAAATACGAACGTATGACTATTCATATTATAAAATAAAATTCAATGCCTCGTATGCCCACTCGTGGCACCGCAAGAAAGATAATATGTAGTGTACAGACTCTCGTTTTGTCTCATACATTGATTTTATATTGCTATTTCATTAATCTACCCTACAATTTTTTTAAATACATATGCAATATACGAATTCAATACATAAACAAAATATATAAAAATTATGTACTTACAGATACTCGTTCTGTATCAAATATAGATTTCACATTTCGCGTTATAATTAATCCATCCTACAAGTTATTTAAATGCAAAAAATTACATAGATTGTAATCGCCAAAATTACATAACTTTATGAGTGTTAAGTAAGTTTAAACATTTTGCTAATAATAAAATTAAGAACTTAAACTTTTTAATTTGAAGATGCGACTCGCTAATACGGCCCAAAAAATTCACAATGACATGAGGTGTACAGTGTTGCCAGTGGGAGTTCATATAGATTGGGATAAGAGTAAAAATCTTATTTTTCCCCCGGAAGGTTAAAATTCGTGTGACAATTCCCACCGTCCATCAATTCATGACTACATAGCATACAAACACGGAGTACGCGTCAACGAATATAATATGATAGATGAATAACAATAATAATAATAACCGAAATGTGGTTTATATATATACATAACTGCAAGATAAATAGTATTAAACAAGTTTGATCAACGCCCATATTCAAACCCGAAAATAGATTCTTGGTTCGCCTATAGTGCCCGTAGCAAATATAAATGTGCTAAAATAAGTAGTGAAACGTCTATCTAAAAATAAAATGGAAATAGTTTCTAGCAAAGATTGTATATCATATAAATCCGTAATCTTTAATAATAGTTTATCATATAAATTTATAAATACAGGATACAATCCCAGCCAGTATTCGACAAAAATCAGCTTTTCATATATTTCATAAATATATACCAATACTAGTCTACTATCCGCTCCGGCTATGTACGAGTGATTTCTGAATCTCGAAAATAGCGCCTCCTACTGAGTTCAACTGTGAATCTTAACACAACTGTCTAAACAAACCCATTAAAACACAAAAAAACATCGGTCCACCCGCTTAGGAGGAGTTCCGTAACAAACACAGGTACAGAAAAATTATATGTTTATAAAGAGATTTATGAAGATAGAAGATATGTTTCCTAGCGTAGATGCCTCATTCGCCACCTGCGGGACTTAATGCATTCTCTTACGCTATTACTACGAAAAGAAAGGCTAAACTAAATTGGCTAAGTAATATCTTTTAATTTGGGATACAGACATAATACAACTTACTGGATTAACTAATGCAGTACGCTTTACTCAAATTGCAGTTTCATTAGAATTCCGAAACGTTTCGTACACTTAATTATCAAGACCATTAAAGGCTCACCCAAAAATTGTTAGTCAAGGATCAAAATGCTCATCTTTTTTTATTTTGACGTAGACTTGTTAGACCTGATCTTAATTAATCGAAGCAAAGAAGTAAGGAATATTCTGACTACAAGTTTGAATTTTAACACATATAATATAAACATCTTTACATGATATGATGCTGGTTGAAAGATTGACTGAAGTCATCTAGAAAATAAAAGATATTTACTAATGCAAAAGAAATTAAGTAGGTGCATAAAAAGATTTACGGGGGGCGGAATTGTAAGGGAAAATTATATTCGATGTTGGTGAATATTTCAACGGTGACATGTTTACGTGACATAATTCGGACCGCTTTCCATCGCGTTGGCATGTCCAGTCTGCTGCTGAGGTGTTGTGGTATTTATTAGGAAGGATTTATTTATAAACATGACTTTTAGTTACATTTAAGTGAAGAAAAAATACAAATCTAAAAACTTTTTATTAAATAATTGCGATTGCGATGCATAATTGTCTGAAATTCCTCAGAGGTGACAACGCATCTACATTTCTTAATCGAGGCTAAATGTAGATGTCTATGGGCCACAGCATCCACTCACCATCAGGTGGACTGTGTGCTCGTTTGTCACCCTTATTCTATATTAAGAAATGGCAATTTTGTTGGTATTCGCGTTTGTTCGTATAGTGATTTCCCATATATTTTTGACACTGCATCTAACCTGTCTTCAATTTTACTTTTCTAGCGTACGTTTACGGCTACGGGGTGGAGTGGCTTGGTAATGAGGTGCGACGCTGAGAGCTGCGGGTTAAAATCACACAACAAAAAAGTATTTGTACAGTCCAAAATAATTGTTACAGCTACGGATAATAGTTCTTGTGCAATTTATGTATAGCTTATGTATAAGCTACCTCCACGATAAAAGAGAAAGGACTAGTATATGTATGTTTAAATATCTCCTTGAAAGATATCATTACAGGGACAATTTCTGATTGCAATTATTTGATTGCATTAGGCACCTAATTATGTTACGCGTGCCTATGTATGTTAACGCCTACACTTGTGATACTCCACGCGGATTCCAAAACTTTGGATTGCAATCAGAAATTGTCCCTGTAATGATATCTTTCAAGGAGATATTTAAACATATATCGTTTAAATTGTGTACATATCATATTAAAATATTTTGTTACAATAATAGTAACCTATTAACCATGCACAAAATTATTTTATCCTATGTTACAGTACAATTTTTTTATTTTGTAAAATATTAGATGAGAAAAACGTCCAATTTAAAAATTATCTCAAAATTACTCCCTCCGGATTCATGACGCTAATTAACCTCTTAATCCCCTATTAGCTTTCCTATTAGAACCAGCAGTGGCAAATCTGGATTTAAAAAAGCCATTTAAGCACGTCTTAGCTTGCAGAAATTGTCGGTGCCTCCAAGGTGTAGGTTCATCTTAGTATAACAGTCGGGGAGAGGCGGGCGGCTAGCATCTGGTCTGGTAATTAAGAGCATCTGCCTACGTTCAATTTTGAAACGCGGTAGATGAGAGTTGCCCCGCACGCCGTCGGGTCCATTTGGGAGGGTAGAGCAAATTGCTAAACTTTCAATTAAAGAGTTGTTATTCAAACCGCTGCCGGTTTTCTCAGTGGAATTATGTTTTATTTCACAAAGAGCTCTGATAGATCCTTGTTTCGCATTTTACTTGGATACTGCTTCACAATATACTTCAAGAAGTGTTTTGTGACTTGCAAACTTAGGATAGCTATCTGATATCTTTATCGTATACCTTCATTGAATTTTAATTATGAAAGGCTATCGTTATACTATGAAATTAGAGTATTAAAACAGAGTAAGACAAGTTAGAACCTATTGTTCTAATATAAATATTAACTTTAAGATAAAAACCAGCACAAATTAAAACAAGATCAACCAAGAATATCTTTTGAAATATCGATTTGAAATAGCTGTATAGCAATATTTTTTTAACATTTCATTCAATTAATTCAATTTTATACATGGTAGAGCCATGCTGCAGTTATATTAGTAGTATAGTTGTAGCACAAATGGGTCGGCTTGACCGGGGAAAGACCACGCTCTCACAGAATACCAGCGTAAAATAGTATCTTAATGCTGCTGTGTTTCGTATGGTGAGTGTAGAGAACCGGAGACCCTTTTTACTGGAAACGAGGCATTATATCTTAGTCGTCACGGGTGACAACGCATCTTCATTTTGATTTGTAATCGAAGATAGATGTAGATGTCTAGGGGCCGCAGCAACCACTTACCATCAGGTGGTCTGTATGTTAGTTTGTCACCCTACCCTTTAAAAAAAGAAGAATTAGTAAAGACTACATTTAATTACAAGTATGTTATTTCTTTAGTCTAAATTGATGCTTTCTGTGGTCACTCTTATGCTTTTTAGAATCTATTTCCGAACTTAAAGTAATAAGAAAATCGAGAAAGATACTTTACACAGGTTTAAATGACAAACGAATGAACATTATCACCGCAAGTTATAAAAAAGTTCTTGGATAAGCGTTTTCGTCTTCCGTTAGATTATTTCTGACATGTTTCTTAGTCAACTCTTCCGACACTAGTAAAGCGGTGCCTACCGTTCCCACTATCAGGCGTTTCAGACCTAAAGTTGTAGTTGCATAAAGTTGCAAAAATTTACATCGTCAAAGATTAGATTTGGTAACATTACGTTTCAATGTGTACTAAAATTGTAAGCGTCTTTATATTTTGGTACTATATTTGAACATTTATTCAGTCATATCAATGATTTTTTTGTAAACCTTACCATTCACATATACGGTTACCTTTACAAGTATTGCGGTCACAATTATTGCAAACGAACATAAAAGGAAATCAGTACTATATATTTTTTATTAACACTGTTACAGAGTTGGCATACTTGGTGATTACGGCTCGATGTGCGGCCGACGACGGCGCCGCACGAGGGAGCATGCTGGTGCATCTCTTGGTTTTTTGCACCGCCCTCGTGGCTGTCAATAGTGGCAAACACGGTAAGAATATTGTATTTTTAATTCTTATTGCAACTGTTTCCAAGTTAATTTACACCAGAAACTCCTAAAATAATTTTAAAGCACTGGGTACTACTATTAAAATAATTTCACAATAATGATTTTAACTGATAACAAATATCAAAAATAAAACAAATACCTTAATTTAAAAAGTACCTTTTGCATAAAGCTCGTTTGCTTGGTACTAACAGTATTACAGACTTGGTAAGTTAAAAAAATCTCGTAAAATTTACATAAACCTTGCCCATGCCACGCTCCCTTTTGTTTGTTTTTCTTTCTTTCTTGAGAACGCCTCTTAACGCTCAGTCATTTCATGTACCATTAAAAATATGATATTGTTCGTTTAACTAATGTAAGATTGTTATTCGTATTCTAAAACGTAACCGAATTTTTTCAATCGAAATAGTCACTTTATCTACTTGAAAGAGCGCGTAATGTAAAGAATCACAGTTCCGACAACGTTATAAAAAGTATCATACTCGTATGAAAAACATGTGTTGCGAGGATGCTAGATCAAATAATGACTGTGATCCATACATCCGCAAGGGGTTAACATTGAACAATTTTATGGTACATTTCACTTGCTTCTTTTATAAAGATTTTATGTTTTATTTCGCACTGATATTTACACTTAAAAATAAGAATGTTAAAAATTTGTAAATTATGAAATATGTTAACTTTATGGTGTAAATTGTTTACTTAAAGGGTGAATTAAAATACAACAAGCTGTATTATATAAAAGAAAGACAAAAATACATTCAGTTATTTGGCAAAAAATGTAACGAAGGTTACCTTTGTGAACTGAGAACTGGATCCCTGGAGGTTTATGTCTTTTCGGATCAGGCGGCTTACCGGAGGATGCGCGGGAAAAAACTCCTTTCCCTCATAAATATTTACTTTATGAAATAACGCGCCCCAAGCTCAGCTTAGTCTTACATACCGAGTGGCAGCAGGTGATAACTGCTAAGTGACAAAAACAGTTATTTACTCTTATATTTCCATTATGGGAAAATCTGCTTCGTAATATCATTCCTTTTCGGACTATTATTTAAAAGTTATTAAAACTTGCTAACATTGAATTTTTAGAATTCAATGTCAGAAATGTCAATTTTATGAAAAAAGTTCAAATCAAACTGACAATCAACTTGATGGTATTTCTTGATGGTCTACTGCCCAGTTTGGTAAGGAATCTGCAACCAAGCAAGGAAGGTCATAGGTGCGTTGTCATCTCCGAGTATTTCAATAGAAAGGTCTTGATGGAAATGTTAGCCTGCATTTATTAATCTTCCTACATTTAACCGGGATCAGAGTCCAGGTGACACTGCTGCTTGGTTAAACGAGTGGTATATTTCTCAAAGGACTAGGTTAGAAAACGAAAAGTTGTTATTGTCCTTCATTTCACAGGACTGTACATGAATCTATTAAATATATATATGCATATATATATATAAAATATAGTATGAAATTAATATATGAATGGATATATATATATATATATATATATATAAGCCCAATAGCCAAAAACCGCCACCGCGGATAATAACTGCGGCCAACCCAAACGGCTACCAACGAAAAGTAAAATGATTTTCATAAAGTTTAGTGTCCAGGGGGGTTTCGGGGGGCAATAAATCGATCTAACTAGGATTCATTTTTAGAAAATATCGTTTTATCCGTGTTTTCAGGCAGTTAAAAGCTGCTACAATATCATTAGAATAAGAAGGTAAATTTTGGCAATGCGTTAATGATTTTAATAGCCCAAATGGGATATCGGGCGGTCTCGAAGTCATAGAACCCTGGTTCGAGCCCTAGCGCCTTTTTTCGTTTTTTTCAAGTTCCCTAATTTTGTGAGAAAATATATTATATCGAGCCCTTTTTTAGTATTTGTTTTAAATTGAAAATTTAAATTATACTAATTGCACTCATGATTTTTAATTCAAATAACCAGTTCAGTTATTTCTATTATGTCGGTAAGATCAAAAAGTATTATTCATATTTCATCAGTCTGTAATTTGTATCTGAATATAATTTCCAAAATACACGATTTCCAAAAAAAAAAACCGAACAAAACCAAAATCCAGGTACTTAGTTTTTAAGTTACCAAGTGTATATATGTACGCATATCTCAATGATTTTTATATAAAAATGTAACTTTTAAATGATTGTAGATTAGAGAAAAGAGTGAATAAAATGTGTAAATACTACTCTACTTTCAATACATTAAGGTTTTTTTTAAAGAATAAGGGTGACAAAGGAGCACACAGTACACCTGATGGAAAGAGGAAGCTGTGACCAATAGAAATCTACTTTTACCCTCGATTAAGAATCAAAATGCAGATGCGTCGTCACCCCTTAGAACTAAGATGGAATGCTTTGTTTTCACTAAAAAGGGGTCTTAAGTTCTCTACATTCACGATACGAAACACAACAGTGTTTAGCTGCTATTTGACTCTGGTATTCTGTGAGAGCGTGGTACTCGGATCCCGGTTGAGCCGACCCATTTGTACTATTACCGGGCTGTACCACATAATACACACTGTAAGTAATAAGGTCAAACATGTATGATATGCTACCGCAAGTGGATGTAAGTGTAATAAAGTTATTATACAAAGGTACAATGGTTCATCATTATCATTACTTTCACCATTACAGCATTGCCTCAAAACACGGGCTCGTTTACTCTCGTCACTATATTTAGTGGAATAAACATCCTAAACTCCTCTCTCCAGTATGAAACTTTCTTTCGCATCGATGGTTGGTTCTTTGATTTATAATGTCGGCTTGTTGCAACTTCAGCTTACTATCTGATATACTATGTAGGCTACTCTGGTTCTACTGCGAAAATATTTGTAACGCGTTCTATCATGTAGAGAAACTTTGAGCATAGCTCTCTTCGCAGCTCGCTCAGTGACATTAAGCATTCTCGCATGCGACCAGTAGTAAAGGATTAGCTCTCAGTTCCATACGTCATCACTTGCAACACGCTATAGTACACTTTTTTATTGTTTTGAACAATACGAGTTGAGAATTGGTGTCGTAATCAATAGTAAACGGCAAAGCTGTGTTAGATCCGTTAATAACTCCTAATCGAAGTTGGACTTACCTATTCCTAACTAACAGCACCTAACAGCACGGGGTCGCTACGAGGTTCTAATGTCTCCGATAGAGAAATCGTTTGTATACCTGTCAACTAGATTGATGCCTAGCAATCATGGTGTAAAGTGAAATTATTGATATCATACCGTCACGATGAGGCTAGAAATTTTCGACGGTATATGATGACGGTTATGACTTGACGGTTTTGTGGCAGAAAAGCTAATGAAATTTAATTGACAATTGACTAGTGAGATACTTTGTCCTAGTTCGACATCGTGCTTAACCTTCTCAGCACCTACAAGCATAGCAAAGAGCCTATTTACTGGAAACAAGGCATTTCATCTAGGTTCTCAAGGGTGACAACGTATATGCATTTTGATTATAAATCGAGGATAGATGTAAATTTATTTGAGCTACATCAACCGCTTACCATCAGGTAGACTGTGTGCATTTGTCAAACTATTTCTATAAAAGAGCAAAAAATTAGGACGTTATACACAATCTTCGTCTTGTCCATGCTCATCTTAAGATCTGTCCCTTTATTTATATTACATAATTCTTTTTTTTCTTCTTTTTTTAATACGTTACCTCCACACTAGGATTTTCTCAAGTATCGTGGGGGCTGTTTACAAACATAAATTTTACAAGGACAAACATCCAGACCCAGAAAAATTACTTTTAGGCCATACAAATACTTGTTCCGTGCGGGATTTGAACCCGCGGCATATAGCGCTGTAACTCATTGCTAAGCTACTGCGCCACGGAGCCGCCAATTATTTTTAAATAAAACACTATTGTTATTGTTTCTTAGGCAACGCAACTGCATTATTTTTAATCAGTAGTTTTCGATTTTCCTGGATACGAGGCACTCTATCTTACTCCTCAAGGGTGACATAGCACCTGCATTTTGATCTTTTGTCACGAATTGATGTAGCTATCGATGGGCTATTTACTATCAGGTTGACTGTGTGCCACTTTGTTACCTTTATTTCTATAAAATAATGACTGTTTCACATCGATAATTACATAAGAAGTATTTAATTCACTAGTGTCAAATAACTAAATATGTTAGTCCAGCAATGTTAAAGTTTCGTTATTTCGGCATATTACTATCCTATTCGGTTCGGCTGACTTGATAGTCCACCTGATGGTTGTAGGATACTGTGGCCCATCGACATCTACATCAATTCTTGACAAAGGATCAAAATGCTGGTCCTATGTCACCCTTGAGGCGTAAGATAGAATGCCTCGTATCCAGGAAAAATAGTCTGCGGTACTCCACACTCACCATACGAAACACCGCAGTATTAAGTTGCTACTTACTGCAGATAACTCTAATAAAAGTGTTGCATTTTGCAGGTTAATTTCGAAGTTGTAAACTTATTTTAAAGTTTCATTATATAATATCTTAGTATAATAATAATATGTCTATAATTTTTACTCATTAACTATTACATTGGTTTTAAGTTATGGGTGCTTACAGACCACTGAATGATAATTCGATGTATGTAGCTAACAATTCGCGTCACTTAAATTTCTTATATACACGCGAATACTACATATTGTATTAAAACTATACATCTTAACAGTTTTTCACTCCTAGTGGGGTGCCACCCTATACTTCACTTACCGGTACGAGGCTGCCACTCGAGAATCTTTCTTTCCCAACGCAATACAGCTTACTAATCCGTTGAACTATGTCATTTGCTCTGGTTCGACTGCGGATATCTTCATTACGAAACTTATTGCGCAAAGAAATTCCAAGCATATCCCTCTTAATTTAATACCCTCACAAAGTAAATTTCTAAACGCGCAATATTTTAACAAATTAATTGAAATGGAAAACTTCTGTTCAATAAATTATGATTTTGTCTGAATAGCGAGATAATACTTAGTTTGAAGTGAATGAATTGAATATAGCAAACTTTTAACAAGATTAAAATATTGTTATGACTCTTTTAGTAAGTTGAATCCAATGAATGAATCGTCTGCTGAATTGACAGACTGATAAATTAATTATCGAAGGTTTCGTCTTGTTTTACATGTCAATATTAAAAGTCTTTACTCAGTTTTCACAAAAAATTAAGTTTCATGACTCCTTTATAAAACGCTCCCCACAAAACCATGATTTATGCAGGATAATTATATACGTTGAACTCTTTATCATATTGATGACTTCATAGCTGTGGGAATCTGTTTTATAACTTTTATTGTTATAGTGCCCTTAGTTCGTAAAAAAATCATCTGTGAAGAGCACGTTGATGTGTTTTCCAACGTACTGAAATAGCAAGTGTTCTGATTGATTCCCCGATTCCGACATGTATATCAACAGTAAGTACCTAAATTCACCACACAAGCATTCAGGTATTCCTTATTCATTCGCAACAAGGTCCTACTGGGAATCTTCATTGGCAATTGACAGTGTTCACAGTCCATCTGGTCCTAACATCAAGGGGTCGCTACGAGGTTTTGATGTCTCTGATAGAGGAATCGTTTGTATACCTGTCAATTCAATTGATGCCTAGCTTTTGTAGCATCTTAAAATTACTGACGGGAATCCTGGTGTTAAATGATGTTTTTTATTGATATCATACGGTCACTATGAGGTCATGAATTTTCGTTGGTATAATAATGGTTTGGTGGCAGAAAAGCTAATAAAATTTAACTGATCTCCGTTACTACTCTGAAAATACTAATAAGTAAGGCTGACGTAAATAAGATGCTTATGTCACCATAAATCGGGAGCTATAATAAGCACAGAAATCGTAATAAGACAATAGAAGTCGCATAGATGCGTAACCTTATCGCCGCTATGATGTGTTGACGAACATCATTCATCCTATTGCGATTAATATGCGCGGGGAACGTTGTACATGAATTTATGTTATTATAATGGTAAACTGCAGCATAATCAGTTGTAAAACTCATCTTGCACTTGTAATTCAACTAATAAAGGCATAAAATTTTATCGGTAAGTTTATTATTTTCTAGTTATCATTGTTTTAACTAATTTACATCTAGATGAGACTTTACTATGATATTTAACTTTGTCAACTTTCATTTATTACTTTTCGGATTGTACATTTACCATTGCTGCTTTTGTTCAACCATAATACGCGAAGCACGTGACGTTAACCAACTCGCCAAGCAATGTCATGTGAAACATTAGATATCATTGTGCATATGCTTATAATACGGCTGCAGGCATCGTTCGCAATATAGTGATGTAACCGTATCATTTATTTGAATGAAAGTACGTGTTATATCTATGTTTGTATAAAGAATAATTTTCAGAATTTCGAACGTAAAAACTAAATGACATTTTAAAATTTTCTTAATAATAATTATGCAATAGTTTCTTTAAGAATATAATTATTTGTTTAAATTTACGTATTTATGTCTATAAATGTTTAGCATTTTGATAAAATGTAAAGAAGAAGTAGTCTTTTTAGGAAGTATAAATAACTATATTTACTAGAACATAATTATCACTTATTTTTAGATTCCCGAAAGATCCTGATATTAAAGAAAAATTGATAAATATTACGGGTAGACAGAATTGGTTCCCTACAGAAAATAGTCGAATCTGTTCAGAGAGCCATTATTCATATTGTTGCCACAAATATATTTACGGATATTCCTATATAGTCCTGTTGATTAAATGCGTATTGGGGAAGTATATGGATATCGGTTTAAATTATTTTTTGATGTAAAAGTAAAAAAAATGCATTTTTTAATTAATTTATTCATTTTGCGGGTCAATAAACACGTTTCATTGAGTTGCTGACAGTATTAATTGCAAGGTACTGCTACAGATACTTGTTAAGTATTCCTTAGAGCATAGCTCATGGTTAATGCGATAAAATATACAAACGGATGCAACATTTCTTCGCAGCGTAGGTGAATCGCGCCGATCAAATAAAATTTGGTCGTTGACGATTAAAACGTCTCTTTGCTGGATGCAGTTAAGTGGAAAGTGCTGGCTATGAGATGACTGGCCCAGAGATGAGAAAGGGCATTTCATGTGAGACCGAACCTGTACCTTGTAAAGTTTCAAGCTGTGTGCCGATATGTTAATACTTCCAATTCTGCACGCCATGCCTATTAGAGGCCAAGTTAGCCTTCACTTCCAAGTGACCACGAAACTGCCGCTACTGGCTGGGGCAGCACTGGATGTGTGAAATTAAAGAAAAATTACAAAACTTTTATTCTAGCGGCATGACTATGTCTTCTGAGGGTTAAACTGGACTAAATTTAGTCAATCCTAATCTGAGACTTTGTTCAATAAAGACTCGATTTCAGATACAAGTTTATACCAGTACTCGTTTCCGAGTGTTCCCGAAAAATTTTGGCATAGCTGGTTTAAAAAATCATTATCACTAACGCTATCGTTCGCATAGCAATGAATGTTAACCATTGATATGCAGAAGAAACAGAGTAGGTGACAGCATGCAACCCTGTGGAATACCAGAATTTATAGGCTTGTAGTCGAAGCATGCCTCTACTACAACCTTGATGTGCCAGTCTGCAAGAAAACTTGTGTTCCAATTGCACAATTTCTAGAAACCCATAAGAAGTTTCAAGAGAATTTCTTTGTACCAAACCCGATCTAAGGCCTCTGCTATATTCGAACTAACAAACCAGAAGATCACCAGCTGAACAATCCCAACGGGAACCGTATTAGTGGTCACTAACACGCTGGCAGTCCTCAAGGTACATCATGAGCTGGCAGTTTATAATTGAATATATTATTTTGGAGAACAATCTGAGCAGTTTCCTTTTTGTAGGGATCGGGTGCACTAAATCTGTCTTTCATGGGTTTGGGACTGCGCGTAGGGAGTAGGAGTACGGCAAAAGACGCGTTTGGGCCAGTGTCAAATAAGGAGCACATGTTTTTAGCAGAATGGAAAGAACTTCACGAGATCTACTCGACTTGTGATGTCAAGAGGCAGGGTGTTTTGCGCACCGTGAGCTGTATAAATCACACGTATGGCATGTAGCACTCACAATGCGGGATGATGGGCGATGTGTTGCCCTCGTTATCCAAAGTCAAATTGGACGCAAAGAGAGCCAAAAAGATCGCTATTCTCCTTATTGGCATGAGCTGGTGAGTCGTCCTCCCTGTGAAGGGATAGAAGAGATGACACACAGAAGTCCTCTCCAGCCCAGAAGTCTCGGGGCAGTTTTCAAGCACTCAATAAAATCCAACAATATCATGAAAATATGATAGCGGTCAACTAGACCAAAAGGTACACGATCGCAAAAGTATGCAATATATATATATATATATATATATATATATATATAAAGTTACTGAATTAATAAATCAGCAAATAATACTGTTTATAAAAATATACTTTAGCAAGCTTAAAGCAGCTCATGACTTGTATTCTTATATTAAATTGTAATTGATTTGGCTTCAACAAGCGATAAATTCAAAGAAATCGTGAATCGAGCAGTAATAAAAAAGGGATCCCTTCCTTTATCATGATAACGGGAAGTTTTTCAACCCCTTCAATACTTGTAGATATTTTAATGTTAAATGTTGTTTAATACCTGTATAGTAATTCCGTATATTTAGAAAAAAATACTAATTTGACTTTCACGAAAAGCTGTAAACATATAAATAAAAACTGTAGGTATTGTAAAAGGCGACAAAATGAAATAAGAGATGGATAGTAGCATATTTTTATAGCAACTCAAAATAATAACAAAAATCTGCTTCTGTGTCCAATCCTATGGGTGATAATAGTAACTATGGTATGCTCGGCAGTAGATTTTTATAGTTTAATGTATGTATCGAAACCTTAACATAGTATTATAATCTTCGTATATACATTTAATTAAAATATTTATTGCCTGTGGCTTTAAATTGTATTTTATTATTGAGAATAAAAATAAAAATTGCATGTGTCTCTAACTAGCATATTTTTGTACAAAAAAGAGTAAAAAGGATTGAAAATAAGTATTATTTACATTTCTAATATTTTTAAAATTGTCTGTCTGTCTTTTCGCTTATGAACGCATCAATTATGTTTTCAGGTGTACCGTTAAGATAATAATAAAGCGTATCTCTGAGAATTATTAAGTCTTTTAATAATATACTGAAATGTATGTGGCATTGTGTCATCAATTATATTTTAATCTTACCCCAAAAATTGTAATTAAAAAATAGATTACAATTATACATAAGTTCTATAATGCCAAAACTACTTGTACCAAAGACAGTAAATAAAAAAGTAAACTTTTTCTAACAATGATTTACGTAACTTAATACAGGCCATCTTATTTGGGAAAAAAAGTACAATAATTAAGCATTAACATCGATAAATATTGTTGTGCAAATGTAATGCGAAAAGGTGGGGTGTGTTTTTATTTTCTTGTTGCTGATCTTCATATTACTCATACGCAGATTAAATCATACATCGATGAAAGCTTTGTTAAGTAGTTCTTTAAATATATTAACGGAAAAGCGTTGTTATACAGGGCAAAAACGTCAATGAAATAATGGATCAGGGAAATGGTTTCTTCGTTTTTTGTTTGTATAAAATTGATGAAAAATCTTTTTGGTTGTACTGTTTTTATCTGGCAGGTCTTAATATCAACACTTAAAGGACATAAAGAAAAATAAAAAAGACTTTCCCAACATTTTTCAATTGTTTTTCTATCCACCAAAATGAGAGAATCTAACGAAGAAATTTGATATATTCCAAAGTTTTATTACAAAAAAGGAGAAAAATGCGACTCAAAAAATTTTCTGACATTTATGAACTTAATTGTCACTAAGAGTAGCACAAAGTTGGTTCAGGCGTATTCAGTCCGGAAATTTTAATGCCACAAATAAAGATTGCTCTGGTCGCCATCATACGGATAAAGTCCTTACCATTTTTGTTAAAGTGGAGCAAGATCGGCATATTAGTATTTACGATATAGCCGAGAAATTGTGTATTGGCAGCAAAACAGTTTTAAGTTATTTAAAAAAGTGCGATCTATTGAAACGTAATAAAACCTTACCATTTTTGAAAAGTGATCACCTACGACAAGAACTTGCGAAAAAGATCGAAAAAGATCATCATCTCGATTACAAATCAAAATGCAGATGCGTTGTCACCCTTGAGGAGTAAGATGGAACACCTCGTTTCCAGTAAAATGGGTCTCCGGTTCTCTACACTCAGCATACAAAACAGCAGCGTTAAGGGTACACTAGTCGCTTATTCTTCCATACAAACGTAGTCTGGTGATTACTCCACTGTTTGATGGTGTACGTTCAAAATAAATAATAATTTCAATTTGTATCATCATTATCTAGCCCTGTATGGAAACAAAAAAGTAAAAAAGAGTATGTTTAAAAGTTATAAGCGTCGAAAATTCCAAATTTCAACACTAGTTTTAACACATCTTTGGGCGGAAATAAATACCATAAAATGAACGAAAATTGCAAAACAGTTACCATACAGGGATAGATTAGTTGATCAAAAATGCAAATAATTTTATTTTAAACAGATACATTCCATAGATTTTTCATGATATTCAGATTAACAAAGGTCTGTTTATAAAATTTCGCGCGCTCCTTTTTGTTGTAAATCATCTTGCCTTTCGCTACAAATTGTTTCCCCGATCAGTGGGATGGACGGGGGGGGGGGGGGAGCGCAGCGCGCACCCACACATGCTCACTAGGTTAGCCGTTGCTATCTATTTATGGTTGTAATATCTACATATCTACATCTTTGTTTAGAGAAATTGCTTCCTTTTGATTGTGTCCATTGCTGAAGCCGGGATGAATACAGCTGCTAAAATGTGCCCATAAGTTTGTTGAAGCACATTTAGTTAAAATTTAAAACAGGTAGGTACATAATAATAAACTTTCGATACAGGTAGTACATTAGGTACTTAACTACTTTAATTTTCTAACTAACAAAAACATCTCATAGATAAGCACGATTATCGAAAATCTTAAAATTATCTCTTAATTTAATTAGAATAGGTAATTTTTAGATTTTCGATAATCGTGCTTACGTATAGGAATCTCATATCCTAATATACCTAATCTAATTTATGTAAGTACATAATAATCTCAGAAGAGCATTCAATGATAAATAAAATTTGTTTTGTAAGTCGTTTTTTTTTAAAAACACTTTAAAACAACAAAAACATCAAACTGAGAAGAAGCACCCTATCTGCCGAAACAAACTTAGAGAGGTCAGTCCAGGTACTACATTGGTCATGTCATTCGAGAACCACGCTAATATGGTCCTTTGAAGAAAGAATCATACAGATGTGAGTGGACAACTAAGTACTTTTAGGATTCCGCACCCGATGGGTAACCAGCAGGGCCCTATTACGGAGCCTCCGCTGTCCGTGTGTCTGTCTGTCTGCGGGCTGCATCTCATGATCCGTAACAGGTAGATGGTTGTAATTTTCACAGAACGTGTATTTCTGTTGCCGCTATAACAGCAAATAGTAAAAATAAATTTGAAATTAAAGGATTTTCTACTAGAAAAAGAAACGTGTATTTTTGGATTTTTTTGATCGATAGTAATATGTTTAAGTACTTACATCTTGTAAGATGGTACGGAAGCTCGGAAGTCCGATTCGCACTTGGCAAAATATTTGATTATATTTAACCTTACCTCAGATATACTCATATTTTTATATATAGTTTACAATACTACTATATAATCTACTACTATAGTCAACCAAATCTAAGAAATACCTTTTGACGTTTCACTTTAATCATTGCGCAATAACTTTGCACCAGCGTACTCACAAGATTTAAAATAACCTTTTACGTAAATCCAAAGAATTATGAAGTAATCTACATTTCATTACAACGTGTATGGTTTTTTTTTATCACTAATTTAAATTTGAAGTTTTCAAACAAAGCAAAATAATAAAAAAATAACCAGTATTAATTTTTTTTACTTGACGTCGTTTCAATGACATGTCGCCGTGTTTAATACCGTAGTGTTTGGATGATTAAAATTTATTGTTAAGCGAATAATTGGCAAAATAATTAAATAATCGGTAAAAATATTTTAATAATTGAATCATTAAATTCTTAAATGTAAAAATTCTTTAATTACTTGAATCATGAATAAAACAAGTTTATTTTTTTTTTCACTTTGTCAAAGTAAATTTTTGTAGGCAAAAAAACTCATACTACAAGGCTGTGCTAAGATAACCACTACATAATTTCAATATCCCGCCATTTTGATACCAGTTACTCGACTCAACAGAATCAGTGATTCATTTTTGAGGCAATGTATACGCTTTTATAACAAAATGCCAGAAAATATAAAAAATTTGACACACACACACATAGTTTAAAAACTTTATTTAAGTTTATATAAAAAGGGTTATTTTAATATTAAGGAATTTATGGATGATGATAAGCCCTGAGAAGGATGATTGCTACCAAGATATTTATAATTTGTTTTGTGTTGTTAATTGTAACACGCATGATTGTAAGCTCTTATTGAAAAAGAACCTAGTCCCGTTGGGTTTCTTGCTTGGTAAATAAATTTGTCACTAACGTTGAACCTGTCAACACGATGCAGCATCGTCGCTGTCATAAAATGCAAAAATTAGATATAAACACGTTCCAGCATCAAAACACTGGTCAAATAGTTTTCAATTTACACTTACGCACATCAAAATTATTTAAAAATTTTAATCAGGAAAAAATATTTTAATATATTTGTCATAACTTATATTAATAATTTCTAGTAAAGCAGATTTTAAAATAGATAAAATTGGTTATATGAATTAAAAAAATATTTTTGATTCATATTATCACTGCTAAAATCTTATTAACTGAAAGGTTTCAAAATATATGATCTTATAATGATGTAATGATGTGATAATGATCTTTTTATTATAATAGGTAATTTTCTCCCCTGAATATAAAATGAATCCCATTTCATAATCGTCGTGTATTTTAAAATTTAAAAATATAACATTTTAATATTTTTTATTTAAATGTAGATTTATATATAGATTTCTTACGGTAAGATATTTATTTTTAGCAGAGATTAAATAAAGGAGAAGTTTTTCAGCCGACTATTTGTTTTTTGCATAACATACGCATGCTTAATGGAACACACTGACCCATTAGTAGATATGTCAGAATTGCGTTACGTACAGATACAGACTTCTTTTAGCGTCATCTATCGTCTACCGTTTGAATTACGTTAAGGTTTCGCATTGTTGCCGCCCCAGCGACATATACGTCTCTTTCACTTTTGTGGGATCTCTCATCGTGTTTTCGTCGAAAAACGACTCATGACAATTTGTGTCCGACATCTGTGTAGTGAGGCTATAATTATTTTATTGAACGAGAGTTGTTGAGTATATTTACAATAAAATTTAAAGGTAAATTACATCAAATTGTGTAATCTTATAGTAACAAATTAAATTTTAGGTGAGTTTCCTACATAATTTATTAATGTAACAATTTGAAACATTCAGTTTTAAGCCATTTTATCATTGAACGTTGTTATACTTTTCGAGGCCCATTATTGGTTAAGTCAGTTTACTATTAAAACACATCCATTATAAAAGGTAGTACTTTGTAACTTCAAGTTTAAGCCTGTTTATTACTAAAGGTTACATAAGAGCCGCAATATTAGTTGAATCTATGTTTGAAAAAAAAATGAATGTATTTTAATGCGTAACTTTTTCATTGCCTGTAAATGTTTTATGTTAAGTCTTTATTGGTCTAAACACTGCGTGCAATATTTTATTTGTACAAGAGGCATAATATTACTATTTATGTTTTTGGTTGATAATGTCATCCAATAGGTCAAAAAAGATGATAGAGCTTGTTCGGGTTCAAAACCCGGCGGCGTCACAACCGGCAACTCGAGGCAAGAGTGAATAGGTTTTTGGTAAGTGAGTACGCTTTACCATCTTAAGCTATATTACCACTAACTATCGGGTGGGATTTTAGCTAAGTGCTGGCTTAGAATAGTTAATAAAAAGAGGACGTGAATTGGCGCCATCAACTGAAGTGGAGGTAACAATTTCAAGTAACTTTAAAAATTAGGTGTGTATTAATTTCCTATTTATTTTATTACTACTTAGATACGTTTTTTGTTATAGATGTTAATTGATATAACAAACAAGTCCAAAAATCACCGTTATTCAAATGTACCGGAATATTTTGAAATTTCGGAATCGGCTTTAGTCAGCAATGAAAATCACTTTCATAACACCACAGTCGTCCACGGTTGCACTGATGACCAACATATCCATCCATATTTTCCAACATTACAAAGTTCCGTCTAACAAGCAAAGGCGAATATCAGTAAATTAAAGTCGATCAAAATCACCTGGAAGTTCCTCATCTTCTACATCTTCATAATCCTCATCATATTCAGAATCTTCACTTCATCAACTAATGTCTACATAAATAAGCAAGAACTAAGAGATAATCAAAAAAAAGATCTGAGAGAGCTATTATCAAAAAACTTGATCCCAAATTTTAATAAGGATTTTTATAAATCTAAAATTTAAGAGATTAAATAATAGAGAATAACCTTAACATTGATTACTGATTGACTGACATACCAAGGTTAATTAAAAATAAAGGTTCCTTAAGTTTAAATAAGTTCACTTTAGAACTTTATAGTTTATGTTTTATAAAGATTTAACTTAAGTTGATTATGACATTGCTTATTTAATAGGTTGGATCACCAAAGCGTGTTTATTTTTTCAAAGTAAATTATCATTTTTAGTTTTTTTAAAGCGTTTTTATTTTGTATAATTGGAATAGTTTTCCGGCTTGATTTTTAATATGTTGATGTATAGAAACTATTAATAAGACTGATAATCTAAAATTGTTATTTTTATCTATTCTACTTGTGAAGTTTGCTGCAATAAAAGATTGATGATTATATTTATGTCTTTTAATTAACTTAAAAAACGCCAATATAACTTATACCTATTTATATACCTATTTACGGTCTTCTAATTTGAATAAAGTGACCAATCTCTAAGTGTGTTTTACTAAAGTAATCATATACAGACTAAATACTGAATTAGTCATTATAAATAATACATTATTCAAACTGAAACAGGCCTAAAGTTTAATGGAACACCATAAACATTTGCTTTAATTTTTATAAAAAAAACTGACATTAGAATTTAATTTTTAAAATATTTATAGTCCTCTCCGGCTGATGTTTCATATCACTTCTACAAGGGGTACAAACTGGAAGACTCCTTTGGGCCTCGAGCTGGAGTTTGCGTTCACGTAAGAGAGGACATCTGTTTTCGACGCCTCGGCAGTCTTGAAGGTTCGGACCTGTCTATCCTTTGGCTACGCGTAGACAGCGAAGACAATCCGCGCGTCTACGGGTGCCTCTATAGGTCCCATAGCGGTAATGCCGAAACAGGCCGACTCTTCGACCACGTCCAAACGGCTACAAATTCGTGGCTACAGCAGATCCCCTCCGCAGAGATCGTGATCCCAGGCGACTTTAATGCCCATCACGCCGAATGGCTTGTTTTACGTTTGACCGATCATGCGGGGAGATCTGTTCGTGATTTTTCCTTGGCATATGGTCTGACACAACTGGTTAATTCGCCTACGAGGATTCCAGATGTGAAGGATCATGCACCTTCCTGTTGGAACTTCTGCTAACCTCTCACCCGGACGGATATCAAATTTTCGTCGACGCCCCTTTAAACTCCTCGGATCATTGTCTTGTCCGAAGTGTGGTGCCACTCACGCTAAAATCTCAATTGCATTCTGCAGGCTGCCGCCGTATTTGGCACTATAGGTCAGCCGATTCGGGGATGCGGTCTTTCTAAGCATCCTACCCTTGGGGGAGGGCTTGCAGACGATCCCAACGTTGTTGCGGATTCTGTTGCTGATGTGGTACTTCAGGGTATGGAACTTTTTATTCCTTCCTCTGTGGTGCCCGTTGGAGGCAAATCTCAGCCATGGTTTGATCACTCCTGTAAAATAGCATCATGCTATAAGCAGGAGTGCTACCAAGCCTGGGCTGACGCATCAAAGTTCCGGGATGTAAACACCAGCGCTCCAAAAAAGAAGCATAATTCCGCCTCTAGGTCCTTCAAAAGAGTCATTGCCAAGGCAAAGTCAGAGCACATAGACAGAATTGGCGAGAAACTAGTTCGCCTTCCTACTGCAACCCGTGCATTCTGGTCTTTCGCCAAGGCTATCCAGGGGAATTTCTGTCAGCCATCTCTTCCATCTCTGCACAGGGAGGACGACTCATTGGCCCATACCATAAAGGAGAAAGCCGATATGGTAGGCTCTTTCTTTACGTACAACTCGACTCTCGATGACGGGGGGAGTACGCCGCTGACCATCCCGCGGTGTGAGTGCTCCATGTCGGAAGTGCAGTTCACACAGCGCTCGGTTCGCAAAGCACTCATCTCCCTGGACATCCACGAGTAGAGTGGGCCTGACGGAATCCCGCCAATTGTGCTGAGGACGTGTGCTCCAGAGTTGGCACCGATTTTAACGCGTCTTTTCCGGTACTCCTACTCCCTAGACGTAGTCCCGAAATCATGGAAAATGGCTTTCCTCCACCCGATTCCTAAAAAAGCGACCACTCAGACCAGTCCAACTACCGGCCTATCACCATAACCTCCTTGTTCTCCAAAACAATGGAGTCTATTGTTAACTGCCAGCTCATGAGGTTGTAGCAGCGCTGTTATCCCGCCACAAGCGAAATACACCGAAGCCTAAATCACGCTATCAACATTCCGAATCATAGACAGTATATATAGAACTTCTCCGAACTATCACTCGGAGCGTTGGCCGCTCCCCGGGCAGAACATCCTGCCCGGCGGGAGATCTCCCCTTTTCCTACCATGGCCACAGTGGTGACCATCCGACGTGATCTGAACATGCAACCAAACAACCTTCGGAGACTTCAAGCTTCATCATCGTTATAGAATACCCCACCCATTCGCTCCCGAGCAGATATCGTCTGCAGTCTTCATATCCTGCAAGCCATCTAGCTTCACAAGGTTCATCGCAGCACTGGAATAATAATGCTTCCTGTTCCTTCAAGCTACTCTCTGCTCCATACAGTGTTCGGCACGGCTCTGAGCCTTACTGCTCGCCTCTGCTTAACGGCGCTCTCGCAGATTACTTGCCTTCTTCTCGACTCACCGCAGACTACAAGGCAATCCACTGGCACTTGCACATTCGTCGACAACGAGACTGCATTATCGACCTCCGGTCTGAGCATGGGGGTGATGTAGCAGCTCTGTCGTCGCGCCACAAGCGAAATACAGCGAAGCCTAAATCACGCTATCAACATTCCGAATCATAGACAGTATATATAGAACTTCTCCGAACTATCACTCGGAGCGTTGGCCGCTCCCCGGGCAGAACACCTTGCCCGGCGGGAGATCTCCCATTTTCCTACCACGGCTACAAGGTACCTTGAGGATCACTAGCTGATTAGTGACCGCCAATACGGTTTTTGCCGTGGTCGGTCAACTGGTGATCTTCTGGTCTACCTAACTCACAGATGGGCGGAAGCAGTAGAATCCAAGGGGGAGGCATTGGCCGTTAGTTTGGACATTGCGAAGGCCTTCGATTGGGTTTGGCACAAAGCGCTTCTTCCGAAGCTCCCCTCCTATGGGCTTCCCGAGAAATTGTGCGATTGGATCACCAGCTTTCTTGCAGATCGGAGCATCAAGGTCGTTGTAGACGGTGCAAGTTCCGATTACAAGCCTATTAATGCTAGTGTTCCACAAGGCTGCGTGCTATCGCCAACGCTGTATCTTTTGCATATCAATGATATGTTGCAAACCCGTAACATTCATTACTATGCAGATTACAGTACTGGTGATGCTTTGTATACCGGCCGTACCAATATTTCTCGGAAAAACATCTCCGAGTACCGGGACAAACTTATGTCTGAAGTCGTGTCTTTGCTGAACAAAGTCTCGGATTGGGGGCGACTAAATCTAGTCCAGTTTAACCCGCAGAAGGCACAAGTTTGTGCGTTAACCGCTACAAAAGAACCCCTTCGTCGTATCTCCTCAGTTTCAAGGCACTGCCCTTGTTGCCTCAGCCAGTATCGGAATCCTCGGCGTGGACATATCGTGTGACGTGCAGTTTCGTGGTCACTTGGAAGAGAAGGACAAATTGGCCTCTAAAAGCTTGGCGTGCTCAGCAGAGCGGGACAGTATTTCATGCCAGCACATCGCCTGCAACTTTACAAGGCGCAGGTTCGGCCGCACATAGAATACTGTTCCCATCTCTGGGCTGGAGCTCCCCAGTACCAGCTCCTTCCACTCGACCGCATCCAGCGCAGAGCGGCTTGAATCATCGACGACCGAGTGCTTTGCGATCGACTCGACTCACTGGCGCTGCGAAGAGATGTTGCATCTCTTCGCGTATTTTATCGCATCTATCACGGGGAGTGCTCTGAGGAATTGTTCGGATTAATTCCAGCCGCCAGTTTCGTTAACGCACTACGCGGCAAACATCCCGATACCATCCACACCATCTGGATGCTTGGCGGTCCACCACTGTACGTTTCAAAAGGAGTTTTCTTTCGCGTACGACCTCTCTGTGGAATAGTTTACCAAAAAAGAGCTTACTCCTTTCTAAAGGGCCGGCAACGCACCTACAATTCCACTGGTGTTGCGGTTGATCATGGGCGGCGGTAGTCACTTAACATCTAGCTAACATATATATATATATATATATATATATATATATATATATATATATATATATATATATTATTTCTCTATATAATATTATACATTATATAAATTGCGAATTTTGTGAGTTTGTGTATATGTAATCACTGCACGTATTTAAAAAAAATATTTCACTATTTAAATGCACGTTATTCCAGATAGACATAGGCTATATATTATGTTTGTTTAAATATTATGGCTAAAGTTATGATGATATTTGTCAATTGAGGCGGAAAATCCTGCCTCTTGAGAGTTTCGGTGACGTGCGTACGTCAGTAATTAAAGTTGCACGAAAATAGTAGCTAAATTGCTTCTCTAGGAAAGGTTTAAAAAATCCTGTTACAGTATATACATATCTATCTTCTGATATTGTATGCAGCACAAATGGCTCTATTCTGTAGTTTATAAATATTCCTAATACCAGCTACTGATCTCCAAAACAATAATCTATAGGACATCGCACCATGAAAAAAGTTCAACCGATTAGGCTAACAACGTCCCGGAAATTATACTGGTATTGCAGATGTGCATGAGCTACAGTAATCACTTACAATCAGGTGAGCCGTATGCTCTTTCGACATGCTATTCCATACGAAAAGCTAAAATAAACCAAAATTGCTGCTTCTACATAATATAGCAGTCACTACCAGCCTTATTGTTTTAACTGCATCCAAGGAGTCAAAAGTCACAAGAGTTCTAGCTTTAGTGACACAACAATGCTACTAATGTTCACTTTTCTTAACCACTTCTGCTAAGCTTAAAATGCTGGACCTTAGAGAAATTACACAAATGTCTTTAATACGTATTTATATTTTATTGAAATATGCACCACGGTAATAAACTCATAATTATTACAGAACTTAATTTAGTGCCGTTGAGTCAGATATTGCTTACAACAACAGTGCATCTCTAACAATAATTAAAACTTGTAATTGAAGGGGAGCAGAAACAGAATCTCATGCGGCTCGTGCCGTTTCTGTCTCAATATAATAAAAGATATTTGCATTTAATTAAAAAGATGAAACGCATTATAACAAAATATCAATATTAATACAATATGTATTAATTCTAGACACTAATGTTTTATACCGACCTACTATTTTTATTTCAGTTACCTAGTAATATTGGATTTATAAAGGTTATGTTTTAAAAGTAATATGGGATGTAATAATATTTTTGGTGATTTATGAGCATGTACATAGCTGTTACGGTTGTTAAGAATCACCTATTATCCTTTTTACATCAAACCTGAAGCATTGTTAGTTTAAATTTTTGAACATCGTCAGTTACGGAACGATCTGTAAATTGCATCTCTAGCAAATTTTAAATCGCTTTAACAAGACAAATATAAAAGTATTAAAAAAATTCGAAAAATTACGATTTACTTGTATTATGAAATTGAAAGAAACACTTAAGAAGCCAAATATAATTTATAAAAGATAGCTACATATATAATAGCTTTAAAACTAGATAAATAACTAATATCTATCATTTTACATGTTGTTGAAGGAACTTAGCGTTTCATGAATTTTTGCTTGTCTTAATATAACTTTATAGTATAAGGTAAACGAGCACACAGTCTACCTGATGGTATGGTTTCTGTAGACTAAGGTGGGATGCCTCGCTTTTAGTAAAAATTATATTATCAAAAACATTTTCTATGCAAGAACAATACAAAACATACAAAGTCATATTTTGCGTTGTTCTTGCAAATTTGCACATTCTAGCGACCACTTCAGACTGGTCTTTCATCTTGGGCCAGCATTATGCGTTCGTCTTAATGCACTGTGATTAACCAAAACTCGGTACTAAACGCTCTCGAATTCCTTCAGTCATGAAATGCAACCGCATCACCTATTTAAACGACTATTAAAAGTAAAGTTAACAGACAACGGGCTAGAGGATGAATTATGATTGGTTTGTAGTGTCAAACTGTAAATAAAATGCAATGTGTATTTGAAGAATGATACAACCTAATTATTTCGTTCATTCATCCGTTTATTGTTCTTTCTTTGCAATACTACTAGTAAAACTACTGAGGATTATCTTTTCAATAAATAACGAGTACATGTATTACTTAATATAAGCCAATGCCTGGTGTTAAGTGGTGATAGTACAATAAACATCTACACTTTGGTTTACTACACAAATTTTACGCTTCATTCAATGCACGCGAGAAGAAATGTGGGATTAAAACATGAAAATATTATTTTGATTTTTTTGAATGTTTTATTTGCGTCAATATGAAATACAGTTCTGTATCTTTCATAGATATATGCAAAATTTGTTCAATAAAATTGTAGTGAATACGAACGAAATACTCAATCTGCTCAAGATTGATAGCTCATAAAGACAAGACAAATCTTTCCACGTCTCAACTTAAAGGTGTTTAAGTTTTATTTTAATATATCCAAGATAGATTTGATATATGATATTTTAAAGCTAACTTCTACGAATAGATAATAAATATTAATTAAGAATTTTTGAGAAATTAGTTTAGAGAAACTTATTTTATTTTTGTTTGATTAATTTCTTTCTCGGAATAAAAAAAATATCTGTGAGAAAAATATAGATAATAAATTAAAAAGTTAAATAAGTAACAAAACGAACGATACGAAGAATAGTCGAGAACCACAATAACGGAGCTAGACACAGTGTCAAGTACAGAAAATTATGTCCATTCATCCAGTGCAGCCGAGGATTAAGTGAAACGGGGACGCATCTTCAGCCTCTGACTTGTAAGTCCCTCGCTCCCGACGACAAGTTTAAGCGTACCATTATGAACTTTATGCCTAGCCTCTAATTTAAAATACTACTCCTATAAATTTCTACAAAAACACGTTATATTTATATACACCTACATAAAAATAAAAATTCCTAAATAATTTAATATGAACAAGGTCTTAGGAGCAGTAATTTTAGCATTGGATATTTGATTTAACTAATCCATATAACAGTTTTCATTTCCTAAATTCATTATTCCGAATTCCTTAAAGATCACATTTAACAGTGAAGCCGGCACTGAAGTTTGAACTCGGGTTGGTATGGTAAGAAATTAAATGTAAGTAAATTTTATTTTAGTTAGTTTGTTACAATTACCATTACAGCATATCTGTTAATAACATACTGCATATAACTTTTTGAGCCGTCTTATATAGTGGTTGCTATATTTGCTATATTATCGACCGTGGAAGGACCATACCTTTCTTAGAATACCTGTGTTAAATAGCAACTTAATTTTGCTATATTTGTCATGATGAGTGTAGAGAACCGAACCCGTTTTACTGAATACGAGACATTCTATCTTATTCCTCAGGAGTAACGACGCATTTGCATTTTAATTCTTAATCGAGGATATATGTAGATGTCTTCGGGTCACAGAATCCACTTACCATAAGGTGGACTATGTGTACATTTGTCACCCTCATTCTCTAAAGAAAACATAGGCTTCCCACATAGATTGTCCATAGTAAGGATATTTACCATCATCACCACATAAAACACAATTTTATTCTGCTATTATCAGAAGGATGCTTCTGCCCAACTCCATGTATAACTTCCCTCTGTCGCTTTTAACCAAACCCAAGTAATTGACTTCCCAAAAATATAATTGATCGTCATAACCATCATCAGTTTATAAAATTATACTGCTGAAAATAGGCCTACCTACCACATTGTGGGGATAATGCCTTAGTCGCCACGCTTCGAGAGTGCATTGGCAACCTGTTGTACTACCAGTTTGGCTATTTAAAAAAATTGTAAAAAAAAATGTAAAATGTACTTTGTATTAATATGGGATATTATATATTTATATATATATATATATATATATATATATATATATATATATGTATATATATATATATGTGTGTGTGTATATATATCCATAAGAAAAAGTAATCATCAAATAAAAATTCATAGTTAAATAAAATAATAATTCGCATAAAACTCAGTTCAAATATTTAAGAATGGAGGATCGAATAAGCGCAAGACAGAAGTAAGAAGAGCCTGGATAATGTCCTCTGGCACTAATTAAAACTTTCGTAACAGAGGAAAAAGGGTTGAGAAATATGGCTTTCGCCGGATAGTAATGGCACTGTGGCCTTGTTTAATTCCCACAGTTTTTCTTCTTAAGATTTTAATATATAATAATAAGATTTTTGCGATCGCAGGTTTTTTGTTTGTCTTATATTCTGTAGTTATTATAATATTGTTTTTATATTTCGGAGTAAACCATTTTTCTTATCTTTTTTAGTCTATAAATTTTTATTCGGTCTTTGACGACATCCTTGTTTTTAAAGTTAAATGACTGAGTGAAGTTTAACTTCACTTGGTCATCTTGTAACACATTAATTTTTAAACATTAATTATTTCAAAGTCGCCTTTTATAGAATTTGACATAAATCTTTTTCTCGACAATCGTTTCGTTTTTCGTAGCCAGGGAAGAAAGTGGGTTATTAATTAATTATCTCATCAATCATTTCCGCTTTCTTTTTTGATGCCGGCGTCATTCACATTGTTACAAGTTGGTAGAACCTAGCAAAAATAAAGGTTACGTTGCAGATGCTTTATTATTCTCTTTAACCTTCTTACCCTCATAATGTACTTGTATTATATTATCATTATAATTATTAAAAAAGGTAAGTATAAACAAATGTCACTAAACTGAAAAGAATAAAAAATTGCGACAAAATATATAAGAAATAGCTTCCTATATTTTTAACTCAAATAAGGTTATCCTTTTTATTCAATTTTTTTACACTTAAATTTTTAATTGACTATCACATAAAAACCTTAAAGTATCAACTAAAATGTTGTCTAAAGAGTTTTAGTTTTCATCCTATCTTACCTCACAAAAGATTAACTATAAAATCGGTTAGCTACTGGCGTACTAGGAGTAAGACACCGCGTAACAAACATAGAGTCGAAATGAAAACCCCAATTTTTTGAAATAATTAAAAATACATATAATTATATGAAATATATGTATATGTACGAATATATTTTTTGAAAACGATTGATGTGCCAGTACTGAAAAATAAAAAAGGAGATTCGGCGGACAAAAACAATTACAGACCTATCTAATTATAGGCTATAACTATAGCGAAAGTGATGGACGGTCTGCTTAAGAGGAAGTTATAGACATCCCTTAATCTGTGTGATGCACAATTTGGTTTTAGACCGCAGTTATCCACAGAAAGTGCGGTACTTTGTCTCAAGCACACCGTACGTTACTTCACAAATCGTAGGATACCTGTTATAGGCTGTTTTTGGGACCAATCAAAGGCCTTTGATACGATATACTTTGGAAGAAGCTGGCTACTGAAACTAATCGCCTTAATAGGTATGTTTCAGAATCGGTACGATAATGAACAGAATCAGGTGAGGTGGGCAGGAGTGCTATCTGAGACATATGGGCTGGAGTTAGGGGTAAGACAGGGTGGCTTGTCTTCTTCTGCACTTTTTAACATCTATTTGAACAGTCTGATTGGTGAAATCGGTGGTAGTGCCCTATAAATGTCCAGTAAAGACCGCGACACAGACAGCATTGAATTGGTGATACAAGCGACTACTTCGAAGCGATATAACTGCGAATTGTGTTTTATTATTTGTGTGTTTTACGTTTTAACTGGTGTTCGGTCATTAAAGTTTCAATTTTGGTAATTCAATGGGCAGTTTTATTGTCACGAACCCCAAGCTCGTAACAATAGTATACAAGTGACAAACAAGCATATAGTATGTAGCACCTGATGGTAAGTGAATACTGTGGCCCATAGACATCCATCTACCTTTATCTTCGATTTAGAATTAAAATGCAGATGCGTTGTCACCCCTGAGGACTAAGATGGAATGCCGCGATGAATACCTGTAAAAAGGATCTCCGGTTCTCTACACTCACCGTACGAAAACGAAAGCATTAAAGTGCTAATTTACGCTGATATTCTGTGGGAGCGTGGTCCTACCCCGGCAGAGCCAACTTATTCGTGGCATAAACATAATATAGCTGCAGTGCGGCTCTACTATGTTAAGTTATAAGTAATATAGTAATTTATTTTACAAAACAATTAGTGACACTATATAATCCCTTGTTAGAGATTTAGGGGTAAATAAGCAACTTTTATTGTAAAATGTTAATAACGAAGGTATCCCACTAATTTTAGTCTTTGAGAAGTCACAGAAACCAACAGATTGTTCCCAGTAGTTGCAACGCTTCGAAGGTGGGTTAGCAACCGCGAATCGGCTATCGCCAATCAATTGATTATCGGCTTAATTATTATACTCCCTACCGTGAAGAGTATGGGCAAATATATCAAGGTTGAATGTAGCTGAAAAGGCTTAAATCTGGGAGAGATCTATTGAGGCTTAAAGAAGACGTTATGACCACTCCTCCGTACTTAGAAGAGCTACGTTAAAATATAATTTTTCACTAAAAAATTATCTATCACACTCGCCAGTCCTCGCTCGCAAGTCCAGTTGCGCAGAACGGTTGTGTTGTGTGTATGCGCATAAACACGTTCCCGATTTTTCAAAATGGACTGAAGCAACGAGTGTGTGCTTGAATTTGTTGAGTTGCTGCAAGGGGAACCAAAAAATAAAAATCACAAAAAAAGAAATTTTGTGAATGACGCATGGATCAGACTGAAAAATAGTTTTTCCGTGCCTTGTTCTATTGAAGAGTTGAAAAAGACAAGAAATAGTTTGTTGACGCAATATAGGGACTGTTTAAAGAAAATAAAGGATTCCACTAAAACAGGAGCAGGATCTGAAGAAATTTACAAACCATCGTGGTTTGCATTTGATGCCATTCATAGTTACATGGGTGCTGTATATGATTATCGCCTGACACTATGTACTGAGATTAGGGTAAGTAAATAAAAATCTTATTTTGGTGTATTATCATATTTATATTAACAATAAAAATAACGCCTGAATATTATATACGCAAAGTTATAATTTATAACTCAGACATTTTTAAATGTAGGTAGGTACATGCAACGATTCAAATGTTTATTATGTATTCGTATTTGCTATTAATTTCACTCATGTGAACGGCATAAAACTCTTTTTTTGTAGTGAAATACTCAGCAAACTCCTCTCTTATATTCTGTGCACTAATTGCTGCTCTGTGTGGTTGCGACGTGATTGGAATTAGACCATTGGGTGGGTCTTCGTTTCGCCAAGCTGCGGGTAGAATGACATTGTTTATAACCCGATCAAATGATTCTGGTGGGGAATAATGCCGTTGTGATGCTTTTCCTCAAATAATTATGTAAATATACACAAGCCATTGTCATAATAGACGCACTATCGGGTTGTAGTAGCATATAGCTTTCTGAAAACGCGGAATATTGATGTCATTATACCAAAAACATTTTTCGTTTTAAATCTTACAGTATTCGGTTGAAAATTCTTTTTTTACTGCCTTCAGTATGCTTGCCTGGGTACAGCTTCATCACGTAATTGCCAAATGCACTGTCAGCAACAAACATATATGGTATATTACTGTTTCTGCCTGGCAATGGATGCGGTTGCGGTAAATTTAACGTATTATTATTAACCTTATCCCACAGAATACTGTTTCTTAATACTCCGCCATCACTCATTCTACCTTGGCAACCAATATCAGCGAAAGTGAAACAATAATCAGCGTCTACTAAAGCTAGGAGCACAATGCTAAAATCTTTTTGAAGTTGTAAAACTAGGACCCACTGTGTATGGTGATTCAGGTACAACGTGTTTTCCGTCCAATGATCCTACGCAATGCGAAAATAACTCTTATTAACCAGATGCTATTCTTAAACAATCATTTGGAGATGTCGGCAGCTGAAACAGATAATAATTTTTGTGATTAATTTATTTAATACTATTTTGGTGTTTTTCAGGAAAGTGAGCAGAAAGAGGAAATGTCGCAGTCACTTGAAAATTTCTAAGCTTTCTTATACATCAAATACAGAAACACCTTTATCACGAGATTCGAACAGTCGGAGCGAATCAGATTCTTTCTACATTTCAAAGAGGAAACGAGGGGTGCAAGATTTGTTGGTTGCGAAGAAACAGATGGACGAAGCTTTTACCATTATTAAAAATAGATCTAATCGTAAAGAAAATGAAAAACAGTTGAATGAGTGTGATTTGTAGCTTGTATCTGAAAAGTTGAAACACTTACATGAAGATGACAGACTAGGTCTTATGAATGAAATTGATAATCTTGTATTCAAATACATAATGAATGTCAAAAAACGAAACAGATCTAGAACAACATATTTTCCATCCACCCAGTTTGCAGTCAACAATCAACTTGTAGTTACTTCATAAGGAGATCTGTATAATACGCAATCACTTTTAAGTTATGAACCTATGGAATCGATGGAATCACAACTGTTACCTCAGCAAAATGCTCTAAACAACTATAGCGTTCAAATTAGTATTCCTGAAGGTTATCTATCACCGGACTCAGCAGTTGGTAATTATGCAGCGCATTCTTTAAACAACAATGTTTTATTTGATCCGAATATTCCAAGTACTTCAAAAAAATCTAAACATGAGGCCAAAAGTAACTAACGAGAAGATTAAAGTGCTCTCTGAAATCATTATACTAGGTGTCTCAAAAGTAAGTTCACATTTGCTTATCTTATTACGCGAAAGCAACTATTCTGAGGGGCGCGGGGGGTATGTCAGTCGGTAGTCTGGCTCTTGGGAATTTAGTCGCTATGGAGCGTTTCTCTGGTGCGGACCGTGCGTTGTGCGTACGTGAGTTTTACAAAAACGGTAATTCGGCGACTGTAGCGCGTAGAAAATTCTGCAGTATTCGACATATTCGTCACTTAAATGATGCGCCTAGCACTCGTCTCATTGCAAAATGGGTTGAGAAGTTTGAAGAGACTGGGTCAACTCTGGAGAAACCAAAATCTGGGCGACCAAGAACATCAAGAACAGCCGAAAACGTGGACAGTGTTACTCAGTCTATTCGAGATGATCCAAACCTCTCGATTCGGAAGCGTGCTGTTGCTTTAAATGTGCACAGATCTTCATTATGCCGCATTTTACACAAAGATTTAAAGCTGCACCCGTACAAAATTCAGTTAGTGCAAGAACTGAAGCCTCAAGATGCTGGTCAGAGGCTTGCCTTTGTAAATCAGATGATTGAGCGCTTTCCAACGTTCACCAACATCTTGTTTTCCGATGAAGCCCATTTTCACCTGAATGGGCATGTAAACAAGCAAAATTGTCGTTACTGGAGTGCAACCAACCCAAAACAAAAACATCAGAAACCGCTACATTCACCCAAAGTCACCGTATGGGCAGCGATGTCGGCGCGAGGAATTATCGGCCCTTACTTTTTTGAAGATGGAAGGGGACACACACTCATAGTGAATTCAGAGCGTTATGTGGAGATGTTAGACGAGTTTTTCGTACCCCAACTGCAAAACTTTCCTGGTTACAACCAAAGAACATGGTTCCAGCAGGATGGAGCAACTTCACACACGTCCAACAGATCTCTGCCTCGAGTTCGAGAAATTTTTCCGAACAAATTAATCTCCTGGCGAGGTGACATAAATTGGCCTCCACGGAGTCCCGATTTAACGCCTATGGATTTTTTCCTGTGGGGTTATGTCAAATCAAAAGTTTACGCTAATAAACCGACTTCCCTGGCACAATTAAAAGAAAATATCCGTCATGAAATGGCAGCCATCACGGAGACTACCTGCCGAGCTGTCATAGGCAATTTTAGTGCCCGACTAAATGAATGCCGAGAGCGCAACGGTTTACATTTGGACAATGTTATTTTTAAAAAATAAATTCCCAAACAGTGTACTTCAATATAAAATAAACATTTTTTCAATAAAGCTAAGACTTTTCTTTTAAAAAAAAGATTTAAATGTGAACTTTCTTTTGAGACACCTTGTATCACCTCCTGAAAAGCGCAATATAATTGAAGAAGCATATGTCAAATGTAGTGATGATGATGATTCACTGACGCATTATTAAATACTAACTTCCATATCTATAAGAGTTTCTTGTTTGTTTAAATAACAATAAATCAGTTTCTTTTTCTTTATTTTATTTCTTCTTTCTAAAGTTATGACATTTTAATTGTACACGATTACGTAAAATAAAGATCTCTAATAAAAAAAATATTCTTACCAACCTTTATCTCCTCTTCCAGGACACGAATCAAAGCTTTGCAAACTTCATAAATAATTATAGAAATTGACTGTTGTGAAATTTTAAAAAGATATTGTAGACTCATGTAACTATCGCCTGTAGCCAAAAATCTTAACGTCAATGCACACTCTCACTTTCGAAGGAATAGCAATTCTGAATTTTGTGTCTAATTTTGAAATAAAAGGCGAAATTTTTTGTAATAGTATTTTAAAGTCTTGGCAGGACATTCTACAAAAATTGCGGAAGTAACCCACTGGTCGGGGCATCATCTCTTCAACCTTTTTTTTCATGGTAGCTCTGAAACAAGTAAATATAAGTAATTCCATTAAAAACCTTGCGCCAAGTTAGCCGCTCGAATATTCATCAAATATAACTATAAATTACATACCTTGTTCTATTACGAAACATTTAACACATCCACTCGCGCCTTCTTCTCGGAAGTTTTCTTAAATTTTGTTGCAAATGTAATAAATAATTAATTGCGCATAAATAGTATAGGCACACTGCGTCCACAAAATCGTCGTCCATCTTGTTTGTTGTCTACCGGCATACTGAGGAGAAAAGTATTTGCAAAGCATGTCTGGCAGGTTTGAAAAATATGTTCGCAAATGTGTTTTCAAAGAAGAAGTGTGCTTATCTTTAAAGCTATGTCTGGCACCGGCATTATGATAAAAATTACCCTAAAAATCAAAAAAATAACACATTGGAATAAGGAATCGGTTGCAATATTTGGAACCTAATGCTGCGGTATTTTCTATCTATCGAATTTCTGCATATTTTGCATTCTTTTTACTCCAGCTGTGTGGCTTTAAACTGAATTGTTAACAATATAGTTTCAAAAAAAAATTAAAAAATCAATACTTATTGATTCCTAAAGTTAAAAGTTCCAATGTTTTACTCTTTTTTAAATCTGAGGCTAAATATAAACTACTTTTTTCTTAATTGTACATATAATCACACCTGGTTATCTATTCCAGTAGTCGATGCTGCATAACCACTTTAATTTTATCTTTATGCCACATCAGTTTCAATATTAATTGACTGTTGCTTAAATAATATTTTTGAGTAATAAAGCTCATTTTAGTAAAATAGAAAATACACATCATTTAAAACTAAATAAACACATAATAGCAGAAGTCAAAAAGTGGAAGATAAATCGTAAGCATGTAAAAGGAGAACGGCGAAACTTCACAAAATTTCTGGGACATGAAAAATATTTTTTTTGTTGAGAGATGAATATACAGATGCACAAAATAGTCAAATATGTATTCCAAGGGGAGACCTGTCACTACTCAGTATCCAGTACGGTATTATAATATGACAAAAATATTTGATAAAAAAACATGAATTATTTTAGCAATTTTATAGATTTTAACTGAAGTTATTAAGTTAGCAAAGTCGCGAATGAATTCTGTGCCAAAAATTCGTGTGTGTTGCTGATTACCATGACTGAAATCTTCACCCCGCACTCACTGAAACGCATCATGCATGTCAAAGGCTTGTATATCACTACGGGGAGTGCTCTGAGGAATAGTTCGGATTAATCCCAGCCGCCAAATTTCGTGAACGCACTACGCGGTAAACGTCTTGATACCATCCACACCATCTGGATGCTTGGCGATCCACCACTATACGTTTCACAAGGAGTTTTCTTCCGCGTACGACCTCTCTGTGGAATAGTTTACCACCGGCGATTTTTCCCCCTTTTCTATAAAAAATAATATTATTTTATATGCAATGAAGACAACAATTTTATCGAAGTTTTTGCAGTCATGATGATTTATTAAATTTACGCGAACACTACACATTGAATAAAACTAAATTTACGGATTTTATCGCGTTTATTTCACTACTTTTACTTATTTTTAATTCCCGACGTTTCGGGTATTTTACAGCACCCATGGCCACGGGGGGGACTGAGATGTTTGACGTCCCAATGTCATAGTAAGTCCGGATAACTTCAGTTTTTGAATATTAATTTTTGGCCCGATTTACGCAAAACGAGCTTATAGTATCATGAAGTCTTGAAGTGGTATGCTTAGGTTTGGGTTTAATTTTGTTAATTATAAGATCCCAAGCAGATGGCAGCACCCATCCATCTTCTCTATTGAAATTTGGATGTCTTTTAATTTCAATAGCCTCGTGTATCATCCTTGGTAAGGAATCGGTGTTCTTTTGCGAGGATTTGTGGTTTATCAAATCGAATGTTATGGTGGGGACGATCTTGAACATATTCGCAGACTGCTGACTTCCCGGAGCGTCGGTGCTTCACGTCAGCTATATGTTCTTTCACACGGGTTTTTATGGATCTTTTTGTTTGACTTATGTAAGAGATACCACTTTCACAACCTAACTTGTACAATCCTGCATCTTGTAGAGGGATATTACACTTGACGGATGGTAAAAATTGACTAATATTCTTCGGCGGATTGTAGTATGTTTTAATGGAAGCTCGCTTCAAGATGTAGCCAACCTTGTCTGTGATTCCTCTGACATATGGTAGTACAGCAGGTACACGCTCGACTGTGGCCGGCTTCACTCGGTCACTGTGAGGTAGGCGCGGGACCCGAAGCTTGTTGTCTTGCAATACTTGCTTGACGTGCTGAAGCTCGGCGGCCAGATGTTTTCTGTCACAGATCCCTCGTGCTCTCTGAAACAAAGATTTACCCACGGTAGCTAACTGCGAAGGATGATGGTGAGATTCACCATTTAAATATCGGTTGGTATGGGTCTTTTTTCCTATACAGAGTGTGACCAATTGTGTTATTAGGATTTCGAATGACTAAAACATCTAAGAAAGCTAAAGAATTATTTTCCTCTAACTCCATTGTGAATTGTATTTTAGAGTTTATGGAGTTAAGATGGTTTAAAAATGCAGTTACTTTGTCAGATGGTAAAATTGTGAAAGTGTCTTCTACGTACCGCTTGTAGAATCTTGAATTTACATGAGCAGTAAGAAGGGCTTTCTCCTCGAAGTCCTCCATGAATATGTCGGCGACTATGGGAGATACAGGTGAGCCCATCGCCACACCATCTACTTTCTTGTAGATCTCTTCCTTCCACAATAGATAGCCAGATGTGAGGCAGTGTTTGATTAATCCTGCATATTTAGCAGACATGTTATTATCTTCTAGCTTCCTAGTTAAAATTGATATGCAGTCTTCAATAGGTAGGCATGTGAATAGTGACTGAACATCAAAATTGACCATAGTTTCATTGTCAGCGAGATGTAGGCCTTTTATTTCACTAACAAAATGGTATGAATCATTTGTGTGTGCTCTGGTATGTCCTCTCAGTGGTGACAGTTTTTTTGCCAAGTATTGTGCCAGCTTATAAGTTGGTGAATCGATCTGGCTCACTATAGGACGTAGTGGAGCGTTTGGTTTGTGTATCTTCGGTAAACCATACAACCTCGGTGGTTTGGTACATGATGGTATTAGCGAATTCACGTCGAGATTTAATTTTTATGAGTATTTCTTTATTAAATCGCTAGTTGCTTTAAGCGTGTTAGTTGTGGGGTAAAATTATACTCTGACGTGTCCATTATTACCGTAGCATTTCCTTTATCCGCGCGGAGTCAACGCTGTAAATTCGTCTTTAGGAAGGTTTGGTTTCGCCACTGAACTACGACGTAACAAGGACGAAATATCTTGACGTATAGCCTCCAAATCTTCATTACCAATATTATTTTTGAACAGACAATCCTCAACACTGCAGATAATTTCTTTGCACGGAATTGTTCGCGGTGTTAATCCGAAGTTCATTCCCTTCGCTAATACCTTTATTGTTGGTTCGTCCAGTGTATGTTTTGACAGATTATAGATCGTGCGTTGTTTATTGTTTGCATCTGTGGTCAACGGTTGTGTTTCGTTCTGACGTTGACTTAGATGGTTGGCATTTGATTTGATCGTTAATTTTTGGTATTTTTCTATTTTTTTATTTTTGCATTCATTGTATTTTGCTGTTTTTCGTTTGTTCAAAGTTTCGATGCAATTATTAAAATAAAATGTCATTAAAACTGTCTTTAATTTACTGAACAAATTGCCTATGGTGTTGTTTATGAAATGTAAATCGAACCGTTTCTGCTGAATCACCGTTCGTAACAACTTTTTACTTGCCTGATTTAAGATCTTTGCACTTTCAGTATTTGAATATTAATTTTTGGTCCGATTTACGCATATTCAAAAACTGTACTATAATATTCAAAAACTGACGGTAGCCGGACTAACTATGACATTGGGACGTCTAATATCTCAGTCCCCCCCGTGAACATGGGTGATGTAAAGCACCCGAAACGTCGAGAATTAAAAATAAGTAAAAGTAGTGAAATAAACGCGATAAAATCCGTAAATTTAGTTTTATTCAATGTGTAGTGTTCGCGTAAATTTAAAAAATCATTATGTGAACCAGTACGGACTGGTAATAGCAAATAAAATTCGTCGATTAGAAGATCTTAAAACCAAGCGCGCAAGATATATAACATCTTTAAATTTCTTGAAGAGATGCAGAGACCATAATCTCATTCCTACGTGTGTCAAAATATCAACAAAAAAGGACGTTCGAGGAAGCGCAAAGATCTTAAATCAGGCAAGTAAAAAGTTGTTACGTACGGTGATTCAGCAGAAACGGTTCGATTTACATTTCATAAACAACACCATAGACAATTTGTTCAGTGAACTAAAGACAGTTTTAACGACATTTATTTTAATAATTGCATCGAAACTTTAAACAAACGAAAAACAGCAAAATACAATGAATGCAAAAATAAACAAATAGAAAAATACCAAAAATTAACGATCAAATCAAATGCCAACCATCTAAGTCAACGTCAGAACGAAACACAACCGTTGACCACAGACGCAAACAATAAACAACGCACGGTCTATAATCTGTCAAAACATACACTGGACGAACCAACAATAAAGGTATTAGCGAAGGGAATGAACTTCGCTTTAACAACTCGAACAATCCCGTGCAAAGAAATTATCTGCAGTGTTGAGGATTGTCTGTTTAAAAATAATATTGGTAATGAAGATTTGGAGGCTATACGTCAAGATATTTCGTCCTTGTTACGTCGTAGTTCAGTGCCGAAACCAAACCTTCCTAAAGACGAATTTACAGCGTTGATTAACTTACGAAAATATCTCGACGTGAATTCGCTAATACTATCATGTACCAAACCCCCGAGGTTGTATGGGTTACCGAAGATACACAAACCAAACGCTCCACTATGTCCTATAGTGAGCCAGATCGATTCACCAACTTATAAGCTGGCACTACACTTGGCTAAAATACTGTCACCACTAAGAGGACATACCACAGCACACACAAAGGATTTATACCATTTTGTTAGTGAAATAAAAGGCCTACATCTCGCTGACAATGAAACTATGGTCAATTTTGATGTTCAGTCACTATTCACATGCCTACCTGTTGAAGAATGCATATCAATTGTATCTAGGAAGCTAGAAGATAATAACATGCCTGCTGAATATACAGTATTACTCAAACACTGCCTCACATCCCGCCATCTATTGTAGAAAGAAGAGTTCTACAAGCAAGTAGATGGTGTGGCGATGGGCTCACCTGTATCTCCCATAGTCGCCGACATATTCATAGAGGACTTCGAGGAGAAAGCCCTTCTTACTGCTCCTGTAAATCCAAGATTCTACAAGCGGTACGTAGACGACACTTTCACAATTTTACCATCTGACAAAGTAACTGCATTTTTAATCCACCTTAACTCTCTAAACTCTAAAATACAATTCACAATGGAGTTAGAGGAAAATAATTCTTTAGCTTTCTTAGATGTTGTAGTCATTCGAAATCCTAATAACACAATTGGTCACATTGTGTATAGGAAAAAGACCCATACCAACCGATATTTAAATGGTGAATCTCACCATCATCCTTCACAGTTAGCTACCGTGGGTAAATCATTGTTTCAGAGAGCACGAGGGATCTGTGACAGAAAATATCTGGCCGCCGAGCTTCAGCACGTCAAGCAAGTATTGCAAGACAACAAGCTTCGGGTCCCGCGCCTACGTCACAGTGACCGAGTGAAGCCGGCCACAGTCGAGCGTGTACCTGCTGTACTACCATATGTCAGGGGAATCACAGACAAGGTTGGCTACATCTTGAAGCGAGCTTCCATTAAAAGATACTACAAGCCGCCGAAGAAGATTAGTCAATTTTTACCATCCGTCAAGTGTAATATCCCTCTACAATATGCAGGAGTGTACAAGTTATATTGTAAATGTGGTCTCTCTTACATAGGTCAAACACAAAGATCCATAAAAACCCATGTGAAAAAACATATAGCTGACGTGAAGCACCGACGCTCCGGGAAGTCTGCAGTCTGCGAACATGTTCAAGATCGTCCCCTTACATTCAATTTGATAAACCACAAATCCTCGCAAAAGATCACCGATTCCTACCAAGGATGATACGCGAGGCTATTGAAATTAAAAAACATCCAAATTTCAATAGAGAAGATGGATGGGTGCTGCCACCTGCTTGGGATCCTATAATAGACAAAATTAAATCGAAACCTAAGCATACCACTGCAAGAATTCTTGATACTATAAGCTCGTTTTGCGTAAATCAGACCAAAAATTAATATACAAAAACTGAAGGTAGCCGGACTAACTATGACATTGGGACGTCAAACATCTCAGTCCCCCCGTGACTATGGGTGCTGTAAAGCACTCGAAACGTCGGGAATTAAAAATAATTAAAAGTAGTGAAATAAACGCGATAAAATCCGTAAATTTAGTTTTATTCAATTTTTGCAGTCAGTTACTTTATTATGTTGAATGTTACGGAAGAAGTACAAACATTCTATATCCTACTCCACCTATATAATACGCTTTTTTGTTTTAACACAACGTGGTGGATATTTTTCCGTAAATTATGAAAATAAAAATGTTATAAAATTTAAAAATATTTAATAGCTTTGTTAATCCGGAAAATCATGCCTAATACTATTTATCATTGAAGCTAATAAGGCAATTTTGTCAAATAATTATTTTCAACATCAAGTATTTGAAAATGACTTAAAAATTTTAACCAAGAAACAATTATTTTCATATTTTTTGTCATTATTTATATCATAATTAATTGAAAATGTCTGGTAAGGCAGACTTTAATTTCATTAAAATAATAATATGTGTTAAAAATATTTCGATTCATATTACCACTTCCCAAGGTATGCTAAAATCTTAATATCTGAAAGGCGCCAAAATATATGATCCTATAATGATGTAATGAAATTTATAGTAAGTAATTTTCTCCTCTGAATACAAAATGAATCTCATTTAATATTCGTCATGTGTTTTATATTTTACATTTAAAAAATAGTTTATTTTTTATCTTAGTATGTATTTAAAATTAATATGTATATAGATATAGTAAATATATTATTGATTTACTCTATATTGTGTTAGCTAGGTTAACTAGAGATTTATTAAGCTGAGATAATAATTTTTTGCAAAGTTTTAAAAAGGAGGAGAGGTTGCCAATTTGACAATTTGTTTTTCTATGTATGTAAAACGATGTCTTCCTCAATATTGAACCGATTTCTATGAAACTTTCCTCTTTATATAGGATTATATTATGTTCTGAAAGAAAATTAGAATTTTATTGGAACAATCATTATTATTAACAAACACATTTATATGTATTGATGTATAGATATATTTGCTATGTAAGTGTACAGTTGACTTACAAAATGTATTATTATCATTTCCAAATAATACCTCTTATTATGCTGATTCCTACCCTACTGACTTCTCCGATTTTTTTTCTTTACTTTTTAGCTTTATGTAATGTATGACCGTCCGTGAAGTGAATATTGGGCTCTATTTGAAAATCAGCGCTGCTGTCGTTTAGTACAGCAGCAGTTAGCTGAAATAGGGACCTAATTTGACTTCACCAAATCCTATTTTTTTAATATCTCGAGTTTTGCTCCCCACTGTGATTTGAAATAGACTTGTTCTTTTCTTTTTCCTCTCAATTTAGAAGACATTGGAATTGTAATATTCCTTAGTCTACTTGAAAGTGCAAAAATATTTTTTACAAAAATTAAATGCCCACTTCAAACTAATATAAATAATAAAGTAATATAACATTCTAAAGTCGGAGCTTTAATTTTTCTACACAATATGTCTTAGCACAGACTTCAGAATGTGATATTATTATTTCAGTTTTTAAAATTTCAGTGCTTGAAGGTCATGTATACCATTCATTTCGAAGTTGATGATGTCTACTTAGGTCCTAGGTAAACGTAATTATCAACAAATTCGAGCTTAAGATTTAATGATAGCTTAATGCTCTAAACAACTAGGTATAATATGAATGGTATACACGACCTTTACTTTTTTCACGTTCATCTTTATCACCAATCGGCTAAAGGTCATTTGAATATAGTTCTGACTATAAGACAATATCACTGCAAGCCTGTGGGCTTCCAGTGATATTGTCTTAAAGGCTTTATCGTCGTGTAAGTTTAGTGATGTATTCGTCATTGATGTGTATCCTTTCCGGTTCAGTAGTTTAAAAACGTGTCCTTATGCAGCTGTAGCCGTAGCTGTAAAGTTTCAGGAATATAACTGCACCCTGTGTTACACCTCACGCACTTCTTTGCACTTGGGTAGGTGTTAATTAAAATAAAATAAGTTTATCATGTAAAATAACAATTTATTATACTTATTAAATTATTATTGACAATTATCATATTATATACATATTTACATATATTTATAAAAATTCGCTTTGATCGTGGGACAAAATTTTCAAATAATGGCCTCTAGTAGGAAATCGCAAATACTGCTGTAGTGTAATCTATACTAATTTATTATGAAGAGAAAGTTCGAATTTTGTGAGTTTGTGTATATGTGAAGGTAACCTCTGCACCTATTTGGAAAATTCTTTCACCATTTTAAAGGTATGTTCTTCCAGGCAGACATAGGCTATATTATATTATGTTTGCATAAATATTATGGCTATATTTATGATGATATTCGTCAACTGAGGCGGAAAATTGTGTCTCTTAAGAGTTTCGTGCGTTGCGTCTTTAGTTAAAGTTGTACGAAAACAAAAATATATGGCTAATGGAATGGAAAACAATAATAAATGATAATTACTAAAATAAGTTTGCGAAGTTATATGTTTATCTTCTAGGGATAACTCACAGTTACGCTTTCTACATAAGAAAACATTTGCATGAGAAAATGATTACAGTGGTATGTTGGTCTTTCTAGGCGGAGAATCAATTTATTTAACTTTATTTTACCTCAGAAAAACGGAAAAAATATGGTATACCACAAAATTTACAAATTAATTATACGTAATTAATATTAAAAATAAATAATTTTTCAATCCGGGCAATCCGGGGCGGGCTTAAGTTATTGTATATATTAGATTGGAAGTAAGCGAAGTAGAGTCAAGTCAAAAGATTTTTACTTGAATTTGGCCTTTGCTTCATTTATAAAAATTAAAAATATGTACGCCACTGCTTCAATAACTTGCTAATGCAAGAGACATTGTGAGAAGAAGAGATGAGAAACTTACAAATAGACTATATTTATTCCAACACTTACTATTTAAACTTAGAAAATAAACATACACAAATTAAGATTCTTTTAAATAATCGTATAATTTGTAATAAATTTTTTCATTAATATGCTTTTTACATGTGCTTTAAATTTATGAAAAGGAATTTTAGAAATATTACAGGGAATCTTGTTATAAATATTTATAGATCCACCCAAAAATGAGCCTCTAGCTGTTTTATGGGTCTCTACTTTAGAACAGCAAGCTAAGATTTAGTTAAGTTATCATTAAAAAAGTTATTTTTATTATTATTATTAAAGGTGCTCATTAAAATAATTATTTACTTAAATAAAATTATCCAGTTTTAAATATGAAGCAACAGTAAGATATCAGTTTTTTAAAAGATCTGTAAATGTAGAGTACCTTGGCCTTGTTCAATATCATTGTATGGCTAAAATTGTTCTGTATTTTAGATATATTTCCTAACATCAGCTGCTGATCTCCAAATCAATAATCTGTAGGACATCGCACTATGAAAATAGCTTAGTCGGCTGACAACACTCCTGCAATTACCATGGTGTTGCTCATTTTCATGGGCAATGGTGATCACTAAACATCAGGTGAGCCGTATGCTCGTTCGCCATGATCTTCCATACAAAAAGCTAAAATTAACTAAATTTTATGTAAAAAATAATTGAAATGAATCACACTAATCACGGTTAAACAAAAAACACTAATGAGATTTATGTAATTGTGATTTTCCATCGACAATAGTTTGTAGTAACTGCCTTGTTGGTCTAATAGTTGTAGTAGTGCGACTGCTAATCGTGAGGTCCTGGGTTCGAATACTGGGTCGGGCCAAAAAATCAACTATTGAGTTTTTCCGTCAAGAAATTCTCAGTAGCTGCCCGGAGTTAGGAAGTTGGCGGTGTTTCACCACCGTGCCTCGGAAAGCTCGTAAAGCCGTTGGTTTCGCGCCTGATATCTCTCCGGTCGTGTCGGTTTACCGTCCCATCGGATTATGACAGTGAGGGAATAGAGAGTGCACCTGTGCTTGCGCATACACTTGTGCACTATAATCCTATCCCATGCCGATGGTTAACCTCTATTGAGGCTAGCCGCCGTGACTGGAGGACATTATTATTATTAGTCTGTAGTTGTGGATCAATTTCACTTGTGCCAATAATTTTTTTTTAGAATATGGGTAATAAACGTATACATAGTTCACCTGATGGTAAGTGGACGCTGTGGCCCATAGACATCTATATTTGTCTTCGATTAAGAATCTTTCCAACGTTCTCCAACCATAATATAGCTGCAGCGTGGCTCTTCTACGTATAAAAGATTACGATGCTAATCGGTTAATTTAGATAGAATTTAGAAGAGAAGAGTGTGGTTTGCAAGATGATGTTGTGACCAGGATTAAGAAAGGAATGCTTCGGTGGTTTGGTCATGTGGAAAGAATGAATGAGGAAAGAGTGACAAAGAAAATTTATGTTGCAGAAGTGAATGGCAGAGTCGGAAAGGGACGTCCTAGGCGAAAATTTATCGACCAAATTGGCGATTTATTGAAAACGGGCCAAATTAGGAGTACCCTTAACCGACGAGCATGTATGCGGAGGTGTATGGATGTGAAGGAGGCGAGAGAGGTGTGTCAGGATCGTGCCAAATGGAAGTCTGTAGTCTCTGCCTACCCCTCTGGGTGACAGGCGTGAGTGTTTATTATTATTATTATTATGTATTATTATTAATTTAGATCTGTAAACATTCTTTGTGTACTTTATCTTGGAAAACGTTTTCTCACACAAATAAATAGTAGTACGAAAAACAGAAAACATCTCACAAGCAAATTTATGCAAATTATTAAATTGTACCTGGGGAAGACTAAAATTACAACAAAGACAAATTTTGATATTTGTTCTTAATCATATCAATAATTTCCATTTGGACTTCTGGAGCCAGGGTTTCAATATGAGAATCAAAAGGATTTTGAAAATGCTTAATTTCACTCGCAATGACATCAAAGTCTTAGAAACGAGTATAAAAATATCTTTAAAGCACTCTCAGTTTCGATTGCAATATCGACGGAAAATTTATGGGTATAATTAATAATTCAATTGTTTTAGCTGTGTGAAACATTTTTTATGTATTTGCGATTAAAATAGTATTATTTTCTGCCTGAAGGATTTGATATTGGTATATAAATCAGGAAGAAGCTGAATTTCTCCTTGCAATCTCAAATTCAGTTCGTTCATATGATTTGTCAAATCGACATAGAGTGATAACTTCCACAGCCATTTACTATTTTCGGCAAACAACGATGCTTTTCATTAAAAAAAATCGATCACTTGTCGTGCAATGAATACTATCAATATTAAGAAGTTCTTCGTACACATTATAGCTTTTATTTTTCAAAACCTAAGCAGATCTGACAAAACCGTTGCTTCACTAGAGCCTGCCTGACTAGAGAATCCACTCACGATGTCCATTTTTGTCAGACAGTTAAGATGATATATTTTCTGTGATGTCTTGCACCCTCTGAGCTAAAATTGACACTTCTAAATAAATATTTATTTTTACCTTTTCGGAGCATATTTTTCGGCTACCGCAATCAAGCATTCTTTTATAATTTCGCCATTGGTGAAAGGTTTTCCACGTTTTCCGATGTCAAGAGCCACACGAAAGCTGGCGTGAGTTGCAGACTCTTGTTTAGTATATGATTTGATAAACAAAGATTGCTGCGATTTCAGTGTGCGCTTCAAAGCTTCAACTTTTTATTTTCTTTCCCGCAAACTTCCTGTTTCGATTCATAGTTTTGTTTAATGTTATATTTGAGAACAGCTATAGTTTCATTACAAATTAAACATAGCTTTTACGTGGTAAAGCCATGCTGCAGTTATATTAGTAGTATAGTATAGTTGTAGCACGAATGGGTCGGCTCGAGCGGGAAAAGACCACGCTCTCATAGAATACCAGCGTAAAATAGTACCTTAATGCTCATATTTCGTATGGTGAGTGTAGAGAACCGGAGACCCATTTTACTGGAAACAAGGCATTCCATCTTAGTCCCTACTATATTTAAAACCATTTTTATGGAATGAGGGACCAAATAAGTACGTAATCCACGTAAAAGTAAGTGTACTTCTCAAGAAAAAGTCTATTATTTAAAATAAAAAAGTCATAAAACTATGGTTTGTTATGGGTTTGTCTACCATGATCGATGTTTTGGTGACTAATATACGATGATGTTCTTTTGATACTAAACTTTTTCCCTGAAAAATCATTAAAATTCTATTTAAAATAGGGTTAAACTAAAGGGACCACTCTTCAAGAAAGAAAAACGAGCTAATAAAATTAGGAACAGAAGGTTTAATAATCTTTACGAGCTACAAATCGCTCGTTATGTAAATTGAATCTCTTGCAAATTTAAATCGCTTTCATAAGCCAATTTGCCCTGAATAAGGACAATAATATTACTGTAGAAAATTTTGAAAATTTACGAATTAATTCTATATTGAAAGTGAAAAACTACTTAAAACGCCAAAAATAAGAGTATTTTTTACAAGATAGCTACATATACTATATAGCTATTTATAATTTCTCTTGAAGAAACTTAGTGTTTCGTGAATTATTGCTTGCGCTAATATTTTTTATAGAATAAAGTTGAAAATCGAGCACATAATCCACCAGTTGGTATGTGGATGAGTCCTTGTTTAAGAATTTCAGAAGACAAGAAATAAAATTCAGATATGTTGCCACTTCTAAGGATAAGAACGAGGCATAATTTCAGTTGAAATTAGATTATCAAAAACATTCTGTAATTTTGCACATTAGGAGCGACCACCTCAGGCCAGACCTTCATCTCGGGCCTGCATTATAGTTTCTTTGTGATTGACTGTGAGTAACCAAGTCTTGGTACTATACGCTCTCCAGGACAAGACGAAAATCATTCAGACGGGCGACATGCATTACCTATTTCAACGACTTTCGTTAGTAAATTTTACAGACAATAGGTTAGAAGTCGAATAGGGACTGGTTGGTAGTGTCAACGTTTAAATAAAAGGTACATTTATTTAAGAAAGTTGATACAATCTATATACTTCACTCATCAGTTCATTATTCTTTCTTGGCAATAGCAATGATACAGAGAGATATATACGGCGTATTCCCAGCTGTCTAACCATTTAGTCTTACTAGTACGACTACTGAGCATTATCTTACCAGTAAATTTCTAGTAAATGTATTACTTATTAGAAGCCAGTGCTTAACAACAATTTCACCTGGTGTCAAGTGGATAATTACCACTATAATCATACACACTTGTTTACTAGGCAAATTTTACGCTGCATTCAATGCATGCAAGAAGAAATTTAGGATTAAGAAATAAGAATAAGATTTTAAATTTATTTTATTTTTAATTTGCATCACTATCAATATATCACTATCAGTATATGTCGCCAACACGCATTGGGGCAGCGCGGCGGACAATTCCTTGCCCTAAAACCCTCTCAGAAATGAGCGGGAGGCCGGTGCCCAGCAGTGGGAAGTATATAGGCTGTAACTTTATGCATCACTATGAAGTACTTTTTTGTATCTTTCAGAGATATATGCAAAACTTGTTCTATAAAATTGTATTAGATACGAACTTAAGACTCAGTAGATTGAGAGCTTCAAAGGCACGATAAATAACATAACATTATCTTATTAAAAGAGCAAACTAATTTCATATTTTTTCATCTGTACTACTCAGTACTATTTTAATATATCCAAGTTATTCTGGATTATATAGATAATGTCTACGAATGTAAAATAAATATGAACGGTGTATATATGAAGGTAAATTAGGGAAATTAGCTTAGAGAACCTCTCTTTTTTGTTTCAAATAATTTCTTTCTCTGAAATAAAAATATTCTGCGAGAAAAATATAGTTGAAAATAAATCAAGAAAGGAAATAAGTGACACAGTGTCAAGTACAGAAAATTATGTCCATTCATTCAGTGCAGCCGAGGATTAAGTGAAACGGGGACGCATCTTCAGCCTCTGACTTCTGAGCCTCTCACTCTCGACGACAAGTTTAAGCGTACCATTGTGAATTATATGCCTACCCTCAAGTTTTAAATATTTCTGCGAAAGCACGTTATATTAATGTACATCAATTTACAAATTCCTAAATAACTTAATACGAAAACACTCAATCTCAATACACAATTTTATTCAATGTTTTGTATAGTTTTACGAACAATAACATGAAAACTGTTTATATATTTTATCAAATAAATATTTAAAAAATGCCAATTTATATGAAAGTAATTTTTATTAAATTCGGCCTACATTATATTTAACTGCAATTTAATATGCTTTTTTATAGAAGAGCATGCGGCTCACCTGATGCTAAGTGCCTACCGCCGCCCATGATCAACCGCAAAACCAGGGGAATTGCAGGTGCGTTGCCGGCCTTTTAGAAAGGAGTAAGCTCTTTTCTTGAAGGTCCCCAGGTCGCATCGGTCCGGAAAAATCGCCGGTGGTAAACTATTCCACAGAGAGATCGTACGCGGAAGAAAACTCCTTGTGAAACGTATAGTGGTGGACCGCCAAGCGTCCAGATGGTGTGGATGGTATCGGGACGTTTGCCGCATAGTGCGTTCACGAAATTTGAAATTTGCTCCGAATGCATTCCAAACTTATAATAATTTACAGTAGGTAGCGTCGGCAAACAAAATATATAGCTATCCCCTTATTTTTGTAAAGGTATTGGGAGCAGCTAATTTTAGAACTGATTATTTGATTTTACAAATCCATAAAATGTTTTATGTTCCCCAACTTCGCTGTACCTAATTCAGTAAGTAAAACACTTGAGATCAAATTTAATAATATTGAATCCGGGACTGGTGTTTGAACTTTGGTTGGTATGCTGAGAAATGAAATGTAAGTGAAAATTTTTATTTATCACATTTATTACCATAACAGCCTGTATATAACATAGCCCCCTCCCCTTAGATTATCCGTAGGGAGGATATTTGGCAGCATTGCCACGCATAGCAGGTGGATTGGCGATCCAGTTTTTTATCTTTATTTAGCTATTTTCAGTAAGATTATACTTCTAGGTTTACCTCCCTCTGTCGCTTTTGACGACAACCAAATGAACGACAAACGACAAAAAATGGATCAACATAATTATAATCAGCCTGCCAAATTCCACTCCTGAACATAAGCATTCACATTGCCGGGAGGGTTTTCCTTAATCGCCACGCTTTGCGGTTGGATTGTCGTTCGCAGTACCCGACGTCTCGCACCTTTGTCACTGCTTAGTGTCACCTGTTTGAATATTTAAAAAAAATATGTAAAGAAATAATTTAATATGTTCTTTGTTTTAATTTAAGTAATATACACTAAAAAATCAATCAGAAAATAAATAATATATAATTAAATAGTAATTCACATAAAAATCAGTTCAAATATTGAATAATGGAGGATCGAATAGGCGAGACAGAAGTAAGAAGAGTCTGGGTAATGTCCTCTGGCACTAATTAAAACTTTGGTAACAGAGAAAAAAGGGTTAAGAAATATGGCTTTCGCCGGATAGTAATAGCACTGTGGCCTTGTTTAATTCCCCCAGTTTTTCTTCTTAAGATTTTAAGTCATAATAATAAGACTTTTACGATCACAGATTTTTTGTTTGTCTTACATTCTATAGTTATAATATTTTTGTTTTTGTGCTTCTTTACGCGGAAGCACAAAAACAAAACCGTTGTTCTTATCTTTTTTAGTCGATTAATTTTTAATTCGGTCTCTCACCATTCCATTTTTGTTATGAAGTTTAAATAACGGCGCTATTCAGTCATCTTGTAATACATTAATTTTAAAACATTCATTATTTCAAAGTCGCCTTTTCTAGAATTTGGCATAAATCTTTATCTGGACAATCGTTTTATTTTTTTCCCGGCTAGGGAAGAAAATGGCGTATTAATTAATTTTCTCATCAATCATTGGCGCTTTCTTTTTTTTAAAGCCAGCGTCATTCACATTGTTATAAGTCGATTGAACCTCGCAAAAATAAAAGTTACGTTGCAAAGGCTGTATTTTTCTCTTTTACTTTCTTACACTCACAATGAATTGTACTTATATAATATTATTATTATGATTGTAAAAAAGAGGGGTAAGAACAGACGTCACAAAACTAAGAACAATAAAATAATTACCACAAAATATATAACAAATAGAATCCTATATTTTTATCTCAAACAAGTTTATCCTTTTTTACCTTTTTTTAAACTTAATTACTTAAACCTCAAGGTATCAAATAAAATGTTATCTAAAGAGTTTTAGTTCATCTTACCTTTCTCCATAAAAGATCAACCATTTAGTTGTTAACTACTGGCGAACTACAAGTAAGATACCGCGTAACACACACAAGTACAGACAAAATTTATAACAAATAGAATCCTATAATTTTATCTCAAACAAGTTTATCCTTTTTTACCTTTTTTAAACTTAATTATATCATCACATAAAAACCTCAAGGTATCAAATAAAATGTTGTCTAAAGTGTTTTATTTCATCTTACCTTTCTTCATAAAAGATAAACCATTTAGTTGTTAACTACTGTCGAACTACAAGTAAGATACCGCGTAACACACATAAACAAGTACAGTCGAATTGAGAACCTCCCCATTTTTGGAAACTATCTAAAAGTACAAATTATTTAAAAAAATATTATATATATATATATATATATATATATATATATATATATATATATATATATATATATATATATATATATATATATGTATATAGTAAAAAATGTTCAAGTTTTGCAATTCTTTCTCTTCAGAAAATTCCGTAATGTTCATGTGAATTAGACCTTTTAGCCACACATCGTGAAATTGTTTTATAACTACGGTGCTACTTTTAAGATTGATACTACAGTAATATATTTAACAAAACAATTAGTGATACTATGTAATCCCTTGTTAGAGTTATCAGGGTAATTTACCAACTAACGAAAGAGGCCCATAAATTATAGTCTTTGAAAAGTCACAGAGATCAGCAGATTGTTTAAAGTAGTTGTCACTTATCGCAGGTGGGTTGGCATCCGCCAAATGATCGTGTGTCGTCTCAATTATTATACTCCCTGGCGTGAAGAGTACAGGCGAATATTTTAAGGCTGAATGCAGCTTGAAAAGACTTAAATCTAGCACAGATCTATTGAGGCTTAAAGAAATTGAAAGAATCACTCCTCCGTATTTTAAGCGCTACGTTGAAATATAACTATTCATTAATAAAATTGATCTGCGACGAGAAAAGTTTTGTGCGTTAATTTTCTACGGTTTTAAATGCCTCCTAAAATCCGATACAGTTTTGATAGGTTACCTTTTAAGGCAAACTTTTACCGATGGTATAACAAATTTCGGCACGGTCTACTTGCCAGGGAGATGAAGAAGTGGTCGTTCTTTGATAGCTGTTACGGAATTCAACGTGCTATCATTGAAAAATTAAATTGAACAAACGATAAAGGCAATTATTTCCGGGATATTTTTACTAAGAATCGAAAGAAAATAGAAAATTAAGCACTTATTATACCCTTTTCAAGGTTTAGCTATTTTTATCAGAATTATTATTGTTTCTACTCTTGAAAAGTACAGTTGGTTTGGCTATTATATCTTTATTTGTAAAAAGTAAAGTAAAGTTGCAGCCTATATACGTCCCACTGCTAGGCCCAGGCCTCCCCTCATTTCTGAGAGGGTTTTATTTGTATTCTAAATTAATTATATATGAAAAGAAGTCGGAGGCACCTTATGTATAGGAAAGAAGAATAATACATGGTACTCATTATCCTACAACTAATAATTAAAAAAATATATTAATTATCATTCCATTCCTGTTGTTATACTCGCGGACCTGACAAGATAATTTAATTTTTAATAATACAATTAATTAACTAACAAGGTGTTGTTATATAATTTCGTTTTCCTTTCATAAAACTTAAAGCGAGTGCAATCTTTCTAGAAGTACTATTTTTTCACTATTATGTAGGCATATAAGAATTTATGGGGATATATTAATTGATTGCGTAAAAACATCCATTCTCATAAACAATATAAACATTTCATAATGATTAAATAAAATCCTATTACTATGTATTATGCCTAACTAATAAATTTTCTTTTTTTTAATACTCGTCTTATTATTACAATAGTAGTACAAACAAGATGTAGCTCTTACTAAAGGAAGATATTGTGCAAATTGATATAATTTATGTTGTGAATATTATCCATGAATGTTTACAACTACTTACTTACTCGTAAGTGTACGAAAGCTGTTATAAAGGAAATAAAGGATCTTACGCGTTATCGAAACTAACGTAAATTGCATAGCAAGCTGCGTAAAATTGTAAACACTGTTATTTTTTTGCTCGTGATTGGTGCTAATAGAATCTTATCCCAATCTACTATACATCAGAATAGTGTTTCATACCAAAAATCTCCTTTCCTAATTTCGAGTATTAAAAAATACAAGATTTTTGCATAACCTATATATAGATAAATGCTTAATTGCAAAATCGTTTTAAATATATCATACTTCCCAAAATTACATAAAATTTTATATTAAATTAAATTACCCTTCTAGCTTTCCCATAAAATGAATCAACTAAATATCTAAGTACATTTACATGCTATACATGCTTACGTTTGACATGTTATAAATTAGAGACTGAAACGCAAAATCATTCCTCGGAAATAGATTTTAGTATTCATGGTCTTTTTAAATTATCAAACCCAAAGCAGGAAGGGGCTTGTCTAAAAAAATAACCCTGAAATTTAACCCTAAAAAAAGGAATCAAGTGTCTGAAATCGCTATTCAGCGGTTATACATCGGAACAAGGAACCGGCTGAAATATTCGGCACCTAACGCTGTGGTACTTTCAAGACGTATTTTCACCTTGATTTATTCAGAAAAACGTACAAATGTTTAGTATTTTGATTAAAAATAATCCATGAAATAATTTAACTTAAAGAACTACACACACGATATAAAAATTACCAAAAAATACTATGAAGCGTGGTTTCAGACCAGCTGCTTACACAAAACAAACCTATTATTTTAAACTGTATACACATTATTTATGATGATATAATTTCGCAAAGTTATATTAACAATACAATATTTAATAATTAAATAATTTTAAATTAGAAAAGAAGATGCAAGTAAAAAAGATGAAGTAAAAAAGAAGAAGATGCAGTAAAAAAGAGTTTGTAAATCTAAATACCTCTAAATATGGTGACAATTTTTGTACCTGAAATTGTGCTGTGGCATGATTATTAAATTGCATACTGACTTGTCTAGGCATGTTTACTATATTGAAGCGATTGAGATGCGCAGAGTTTTATTTTCTCGGAGTATCTATGAATTCTTTCACGTAATCGAAGTGATATCAATTCCGAATCTTAATCTACTAAATTCTTGCAAGAATTTTTTTTTGCGCTTTGAGCGGTCGCTTTAAAAACTTAAGAACACGGGGCGCTCCGTTGACCGTAATAATGAGCCCGCGCACTCAGCGCTTAAAACGAGAGATTTCGTGGATAGTACACGGGTTAAGTTTTTAGGTCACCTCACATTTTACAACCTTAGTTTGACACAGTATGACTTCTATAAAAATCTGCAGAAAGGGATTTAGTTTCACTAGGAGCATTAAAGCAGGCCTTAGAAGAATTGTCTAAGGCGGACAGGAAAAAGTATTTAAAACATTGGTTTGAACTCACGACACTTTTCATAGATTCAAGATTCAATAAAAAAATTCCATTGAACTTTTTTATTTTCAAACATCAGATTAACCGTGGGAATTTTTTTCATTTATTAAAAACACAGTGTATTCAGTGCGTTACCATTACAGCCTAATAAAGTTTACTGCTGAACATATGCCTCCCCCACAAATTGCCTCACATATTTATAGTTGCCAAAATGGGCAAGGTTGGCAACTGCAGTTTTTTTTAGTCGTTTATAGGAAGACGCTGCTGCCCATCTCCTGATTTGTTTCCTTCTCTATTCAATAAATGAAAAAAATAAATACTCATCACACATCTTTAACATAATTAAACAAATTGGTCTAAGAATTTGAAAATGACAGACATTTTCTAATTATCTTAATTTCAAAAGTAAACAATTTAATCTTTATGATGGACCGGAATTCAAATTAGAAAGGGAGACATGGAATCGTATGCTATTTCACGGCAATCTTTTCAGTTCCGCTTTCATCGTCCGTCATCGTGGCAATTAGTCTCAGGAAGTACCCAAATAACGGGCACAGATTTTGATCCTTGGATTAAATGGATGTAGGAAAAGGATATAATAAAAAAGAATTTTTCTCTAAATCTTAACTTTATTTAAAATAATTGCAACCTGTTGACTTATGGTTGACTGATTGAGAAAAAAAAATACAGATGAGAATGGTAAACAGCATTACAAGTGAGGGAGCTTGCATTCAGTAACTCACCTGCTCACTATAGTGAGCTAGGAAAATCCTTTTAAGAAATATACTCCAACTGGTGTATTCTTTGCACGGCATTTGTCCCTGTTGAGAACCGAAACCTTGTATTCGTATTTAGCCATACTCATGACGTAGTCCTTAGCTGCGATTTACCCTTAGTAAAGGAAGGTCTTCATTATAAAATTATATTTGGATGTATGCTTCGTGATACTTTTACCAAATGTAAACCAATTTTATTAATTATTTTTTTTAAATTGGTAAAGTTACAATAATTACTTATCTCATATAAATTTGGAAAATAAAATCTACTCCTAAGGACGGAAAAAATATAGTTGGACGAGGTTTTTGATGTAACTGTTGAGATGACATTCTAATTGTTACCTTGAGCTTGTTAATCATACTAGTTACTAACTTTTTGCCTATCCTACGATCCTATGATACTAATATCTTTAACAAGTCAAATGGGTGAGACATCTGGCAGTGAGATCTCCAATCCACCTGTTAAGGGAGAGGTTCATGTCCAGCAATGATATTTTACAGGTCTATAAATAAAGAAGGAGAAGAACTTTCCAAGAATCTTTACAAGTATAATAAAAAAATCCTCTCTACGTATGTATTTCGACCTTACTTTTTTATTGAAATAAATTTTACAATCAAATTGACTACTTAAACAAACAGAGAAACATTTAATTTTTTTCTTATGGAAGAGGGGGGCAAACGAGCATGCGACTCACCTGATGTTAAGTGACTACCGCCGCCCATGATCAACCGCAGTACTAGGGGAATTGCAGGTGCGTTGCCGGCCCTTTAGAAAGGAGCGAGCTCTTTTCTTGAAGGTCCCCAGGTCGCATCGGTCCGAAAAAATCGCCGGTGCTAAACTATTCCCCAGAGAGGTTGTACGCGGAAGAAAACTTCTTTTGAAACGTACTGTGGTGGACCGCCAAGCATCCAGATGGTGTGGATGGTATTGGGAACGTTTTCCGCGTAGTGCGTTCACGAAATTTGGCGGCTGGGATTAATCCGAACAATTCCTCAGAGCACTCTTCCATGGTATATGCGAAATAAAATGCAAAGAGATGCAACATCTCTTCGCAGTGCCAGTGAATCGAGCCGATCGGAAAGCACTCGGTCGTCGACGATTCGAGCCGCTCTGCGCTGGATGCGGTCAAGTGGAAGTAGCTGGTACTGGGGAGCCCCAGCCCAGAGATGGGAACAGTATTCCATGTGCGGCCGAACCTGCGCCTTGTAAAGTCGCAGGCGGTGTGTCGGCATGAAATACTGTCCCGCTCTACTGAGCACGCCAAGCTTTTTAGAGGCCAATTCGGCCTTATCTTCCAAGTGACCACGAAACTGCTCGTCACACGATATGTCAACGCCAAGGATTCCGATACTGGCTGAGGCAGCAAAGGGAGTGCCTTGAAACTGACTTCTTTTTAGCGGTTAACGCACAAACTTGTGTCTTCTGGGGGTTAAACTGGACTAGATTTAGTCGCCCCCAATCCGAGACTCTGTTCAGCAAAGACTCGACTTCAGACACAAGTTTGTCCCGGTACTCGGAGACGTTTTCCCGAGAAATATTGGCTCGGCCGGTGTAAATAGCATCACCAGTGCTGTCATCTGCATAGCAATGAATGTTACGGGTTTGCAACATATCATTGATATGCAGAAGAAACAGCGTTGGCTATAGCACGCAGCCTTGTGGAACACCAGCATTAATAGGCTTGCAATCGAAGCTTGCACCGTCCACAACGAACTTGATGCTCCGATCTGCAAGAAGGCTGGTGATCCAATCGCACAATTTCTCGGAAAGCCCATAGGAAGGGAGCTTCGAAAGAGCGCTTTGTGCCAAACCCACACACACAAGGCCTTCGCAATGTCCAAACTAACGGCCAATGCCTCCCCCCTTGGACTCTATTACCTTCGCCCATCTATGAGTTAGGTAGACCAGAAGATCACCAGCTGACCGACCACGGCGAAAACCGTATTGGCGGTCACTTATCAGCTGGTGATCCTCAAGATACTTCATGAGCTGGCAGTTTACAATAGACTCCATTGTTTTGGAGAACAAGGAGGTGATGGCGATAGGCCGGTAGTTGGACGGGTCTGAGCGGTCGCCTTTTTTAGGGATCGTGTGGACGAAAGCCGTCTTCCATGATTTTGGGACTACGCCTAGGGAGTAGGAGTACCGGAAAAGACGCGTTAAAACCGGTGCCAACTCTGGAGCACACGTCCTCAGCACAATTGGGGGGATTCCGTCAGGCCCACTCGACTTGTGATGTCCAGGGAGAGGAGTGCTTTGCGAACCGAGCGCTGTGTGAACTGCACTTCTGGCATGGAGCACTCACTCTTCTTCCTTGGCAATGACTCCTTTGAAGGACCAAGAGGCGGAATTATACTTCTTTTTTATAGCGCTAGTGTTTACATTCCGGGACGCTGATGCGTCAGCCCAGGCTCGGTAGCACTCCTGCTTATAGCATGATGCTATTTTACAGGAGCGACCAAACCATGGCTGAGATTTGCCTCCAATGGGCACCACAGAGGAAGGAATAAAAAGTTCCATACCCTGAAGTACCACATCAGCGACAGAATCCGCAACAACGTTGGGATCGTCCAGCGAGAAGCAAACCCGCCCCCAAGGGTAGGATGCAAAGAAAGACCGCATCCCATCCCAATCAGCTGATCTATAGTGCTGAACACGGCGGCAGCCTGCAGAATGCAACTGCGATATTAGCGTGAGTGGCACCACACTCCGGACAAGACAATGGTCCGAGGAGCACCACCACCTGCACTCACCAGACGAAACGCGGAAGCAGAGCTTTCACTTCACGCCGGTATTCTGTGAGGTCGTGGTACCACGCCGGTTTGAGCCGGCCCATACGTGTAACAGCAAAGCTGCCGCGTGGCTCTACCACTGTCAATATATTTTCAATATCATTAATTATGTGGATACAGATTTTTACAGTTTAATAATAATAAATAATAAAAAATAAATTCTGATCAAACCTTCAATTGTAATTTAATTATCATCAGTTTGTACACATGTAACAGCTAGACTTCAGCCTGCCACCATTGTAAATAGTTTATAAGGCTTTTCCACCATTTAAGCCTAAGCCGCGACATCTTCTTAAAATTTAATTTAATTAATTATACTAACCACAGAGACTTAATGGGCATCATGAGATCTTTACACCATATGCCAATATATTAGTGACAATACTTCTTTCAAACACGATTGTACGAGTATTTTGCTCAAGGAAACAAAATACACTTAAACCTTTAAAAAGATATAAAAATTAGTTTATGTACACTATAGACATATATTATAGATTAGTGCTTTTATACAACATAAAGACTCATTGCATTAACACTGAGATGCTAATGTACCATTGATCCCTTGAAATAAATATTGACAACCATTCTCTGAAGAGACCAAATTCATGATAGTCTTTGACAAAAGTAATATTCATGTTATTATGTTATGATGGAATCGATAGGAAAAATTTAATATTAAATCATTAGATGTTTTTCAATTAAAAAGTTAGTTATTATGTATTAAATTATTGTTTATTGTGTTATTCATTACCAACATTAGACACAGAACTTATAGTCTAATATTTATATAGATTTACATTAAGGTAGAATTACAAAGGTTAGATTGATTCTTATATTCATGTCACATTGAATAAAACTACTTTTACGGATTTTATAGCGTCTAATTTAATATTTTGATTCCCGACATTTCGAATACTTTCCAACACCTATGAGTTACCGGGGACTGAGATAATTAACGTTCTTATGTCAATGTTAACCGAAATACCTTCATCTTTTTAATTATTACTTATGAGTATGGCAGTATCTACGCAGAACGAACTTACTGTGTCTTGAAGTCTTGCAGCGGTATGCTTAGTTTAGTTTTAATTTAATTAATTACAATACCTCAAGCAGGTGGTAATACCCAGCATACTTCTCTATTAAAATTAGGATGCTTTTTTTTTAATTACGATATCCTCACGTATCACCTTCGGCAGGAATCGATGTTGTTTCGCGTGGATTTGCGGTCTATCAAATTTGATGTAACGGCAGAGGGCATCCAGGACATGATCACATACTGCAGACTTCCTGGAGCGTTGGTGTTTCACGTCAGCAGTATGTTCTTTTACGCGGGTTCTTTTGATCTTTTTTCTTCCTTTATACGAGAGATCACAATCAAGCTTGTACACTCCTGCATGTTGTAGAGGGATATTACACTTGACGGATGTTAAATAAATAACTAATCTTCATCAACGCCATGTAGAATGTTCTAATAGTTTGTGTATTGTAGTAATTATTACTGTAGGAGTTACTTAATTTTAGAGAATAGATGCCATAACGATTAACTGACTTACAAAGTATTTTAGCTTATCCGATAGAGTATTTAATACCAAAATAAAGTTATTTAATTCATTAATTTAAATACAATTTACGGATATTACTGAGTTAAATTTTAACTTTTAATTCAAAGTTGCAGATGCTTTACGGTACCTATGGTGATAATGAATGCCCATTCATTGTTTTATTATTTTTTTTATTCATTGTTAACTACTTATCCAAAGCCTACTGCTCAAAATAGGCTCTCCATTTTGCCTCATCGGAGGCAATATTTGCCATAGATGATTGGCGGGTGGGAGTGGCTATCGTAGTTTTTTATTATATATATATATATATATATATATATATATATATATATATATATGTATCCTCTTTCATTTCCCTCTCGCGCTTCATGCAACATCCACAGGATAACTGGGGGTACGAGTTTCTCCTACCCTACCATTTAGCAATAATTACAAGTAAATTAACGTGTTATACGCCTTTTTCTGTAAGCATTTTCAAGTCACTAAGAAACTTAACATCAACGTTTTACTACTAATAAGCACATGAGAGAGGACTAGTGAAACCAGGCCCGGAAATTACTTGTGGGTCAGACACATAATTATTCCGTGCGGGACGATTTCTCACTGCAAAGTCAAAGACTGGCGTAGCCACTCCTTTTCTGAAACATATTAATACATGTGATTTTTCTAAAGGAAACCTATTTTGAGAGTAAAGGTAGAGTGAAGTGATTTTTAAGAACTCTATCCACTACAATGTTCCATACAATGAACTTAACCATTTCAGCTTAAAAAATATATTTGTATAAATTGATATACGACAACATCCACTATACATCTACCAATCAACACACTCGGCGGGCTATGAGCCAATCGACAGCATATTCACGACGAATATATTTGTCAGGTACAGGTATTGAGACTCACGCACGCAGCGTTACAAATCGCGTGCAACCTTTCCTTGTTCACCATTGCCCAAAATAATAGCAATCATTTATAGTTCTCTTAGAGATAATTTCCTTATAACTATCGTATAGGTATTTAAATATAAATGATTTCCAAACACTAAGGTTCCTTCTGAGGCGGCCTTCTGAACAAAATGATCTTCAGCTAATAAAACTGGCATCGTAGTTGTACAAATATTGAATGGGGGATGATACGGTCACTTAACGCGTACGCTTATTGAGGCGATGAAGTGACCGCCGACGTTTTTTTTTTCTCATATTTGATACTTTCATAGCATAGTGTGATTCATTGTAGTGGAGGGACATTTAAGCGTTATTTCCGATTTTTTAATGTTTAATATAATAAATGGAAAATATATTATAACAGTGATAGAAAGTAAACGCAAGTAAGATGAAAGTGATGGTTTTTGAATGAGAAGAGTAAAACTATAAAAGTAACACTATAATATGTGAAATAAGAATAGTTGATAAAAAGAGTTGGTTGAGCAATTGGATGAGTTTGTGTATTTGGAATACACATCCCAAAATGTAAATATGTATTTAGCAGCGATGGTAGATATAACAAGGATATAGAACAGTGGTTCTTAACCGTAGATCAATTGTGGTCCCTAAAGGGAACTAACAACTAACGTAACGCAAGCAATTTAAGCTTACCACGAGTGGTTAAGGGGTATATTAGTAATGTTTATAGCATTCTCAATATTCTTTTTTTTTAAACTAAATTGGTCTACCCTTCGTAGGTATTATACAATTCTCTCACATATAGAAACATTACAACATTCCTGAAGATGATAGTCTGTATACAAATACTGGCGATACGGTTTATGCACATTTTGCTGCTAAATAAAAGTAAGGAGCGCACAATGGCATCCAATTTAACTTTTATGTTAGTTTTATTTATAAAACAAACTTAAAAATCAACCACACTATTATATTATATCTAAAAATTGATGGTCCACGGCAAGTTAAAAAGCGGTTAATGGTCGCTCATATCTAAAGGGTTAAGAACTGCTAATATAAAACAACGAGTGAATGCAGGAAATAAAGTAAATTTAGCTCCACACTCTATTGTTAAAAGTCAGAATGTGTCAAAAAAGGCACGTAAGGCAATTTACACTGCTGCGTTAGTCCCTACTTTAATGTATGATAGTGAAAGTTGGGTGTGGCAGAAGAAGCACCAGAGTAAAATAAATGTTGTATAAATGCGATTATTAAGGCGTATGTTAGGGCTAAATCTAAATTACAGGGTGAGAAAATGTGTGATAAGAGAAACACTTTTCTCTTATCACACATTTTCGGTTTGCGATACGATGCTGTGACCAGGATTAAGAAAGAAATGCTTCGGTGGTTTTTTCATGTAGAAAGAATTAACGAGGAAAGAGTTACAAAGCAAATCTATGTTGCAGAAGTGAACGGGATAGTCGGGAAGGGATGCCACAGACGAAAGATGGTTAACCGAGTTGCGATATATTAAAGATGGACCAGATAAAGAGTACTCTTAACCAACGAACATGTATGCGTAGGTATAAGTATGTAATGGAGGCGAGAGAGGTGTGTTAGGATCATGCCAAATGGAAGTCCGTAGTCTTTGCCTTCCCCTCTAGGTGACAGGCGTGATGTTTTATGTTATGTGAATGAATGAATGAATCCGTTCATTCATGCTCTCTTCACCAGACTGGTACCTTGCGTGTGAGAGACTGGTGCCGGATGTAAGTATAAAAAAACCTGTATTACAAGTCACCAGGCCTCCCTATGTATATTACAATACTTCTTTTATTGTGATATTATTTCCATGTTTTACCACATAGCGATACTTTAAAATCGATAATTTTACTGTCATACTATTTCGTTACAGGAGATACTGCAAAGGAAAACAATTTTCAGTTAATCCTTCGGAAAAATGATGTGTAAAATAAATTTAAATACAAAATAAAACACATTTATTGAAATATCTCTTTAAACACTTCTTAATTATTATTTTATACAATTTTTTATAGTGTTGTTAACTGTGTGAGGTTGTAAAAACGATTTTAAGATTATGGTGTCAATAATATATTACACTACCAAATTCAAATTATAAACTTGAAATGATGTACAAGAAAAGCTTTTTCATACGAATATCGAGTCACGATAAACTAAAATGCTATATTTCATACTGACATCGAACATTTTACGTCTACCAAGTAGTAATTTAGCCTGTTTAAACATAATTTTAACAGAAAACAACAAAATCTGTGTTAATATTTTAACATTATGAAATTATGACACATATAAACAACCAGCGTAAGAAAAACGAAAAGAGAAAAAGTGCTTTGTCTAATAGACTAGTCAAAATAAATTATATTACAAGGAGAAGTGCGATTCTTCGTCACGCGATCTCTAATGGCGTAATAAAGTTAGGAGAAAGAAAACTTTGTAGCACCACGGCAACGGGCTGCTCTTTTGCGTATTATTAACGTCACCACTGTAATAGGGTCCCTCGTTATTTTCTTAACATATTATTGTAACAGTTGTCTTTGAAGTGGTGAAGTATTCTTGGAGTTCTAACTTCAATGGGCGTATTGCAAAATCTGTTTGTGCTAAAGTCGTCACGTGCACCCGCTGATGAGCCGTAGACGTGATATCACTCACTTGTACGTGACCCTTACTTTATTTGGATTGTTCGTCTTAAGTTTAATGCGAGAGAAAAACAATGATTTCCTTAATGAAGTTCCAGAATTATTCAAAATCATCGAAAACTGCTTATAAATAAATCATCATCATCGTCATTACAGCCCAGCAGAAGTCAATTTTAGAACGTAGTAAGATTTTCCCATTGATTGCCATGAAAAACAAAAGGATATATTGTTTTAGATTTGCAACCATTTGCACTCTTTACACAGTTTAAAAAGTAGAGATAATTATAAAAAAAATATGAAAAGGAAAACTTTTCGCTCGCTTCGCAAAGTTGTGGCCAAAATTTTTAACGAAGTCGAAAATGTTTGATATTTTAAATTATTTTTTTTGCATTCGTTGTTTCAAATACTTTGCTGTGGAAAATATGTACTGATAATTAATAACCAAGTTCAGTGATAACTTTATTACGTGCCTATATGACACACAATTTGCTATTGAAAAATCGGTTGTTACATAAAATGAGTTTGTGTCTAATAGTAGAACAGACACTTTACCTTGATATGATTTATTACATTTATTATAAAACTAAAACCAAACATTAATCCTAGCTCTACCAAATTTTATTATATATCAACTTTGGAACGTTATATATTACTAAAGCTATGATTTGGGGATTTTCTATAGAATTTGAAGACACACGTTCAAATATCTCAACTCGGCAAAGACAGCAATCCCGATCGTCATTTGTACAATCATCATCAATGGGGGGATTATAAATCTTCAATAACAGGGAGCTCTCTTATTAATCAGACTATAAAATTCAAGTAACTAAAACTATTTCTATTTTTAAAGGAATGAAGTCATAAAGCGTTCTGATATAATATTTTTCAATAATATGAAACGTCGTCAATCTCATATGTCTTCTCAACAAACTGAGAAATGTCGGTCTAGTTTCCCACTTAAATGTATTGTGATACTTTTTTTTTAATTTTGAACAGCTTATTCTTAATACCAGACTTTTTAATATATAACTTGTTCTTTACTGATTACAAAGTTATTAAGTAATTTATGAAAGCAAATGTTTAATAGTGCTTCAATAATGTATGATTCAGTAAGCACATAATTATATGCAAATAAGTGATTAATATGGTAAATTGATTGTGTTGATGTTTCTTCTTCAGAAAATGCAGAAGATCTTCTGATTTTTCTCATGCAAAGAAATGTGTAAAATTGTTTTTCACCGGCGTCAGTTGTCAAGCGATACCATATAAACGAAAATGATTTTGTGGAGCAATCCGTTTGCTGATTCAGATAAGTCTTCTTTTATTACCCTTTTGACAATTTTTTGATAGCTCAGCTCAGACCGTTTTTATGGCATTCCTTGGGGTAGGCGTATGCCCATCACTGGACTAGTGAAAGGCTGTATTGAAGAAGATGATGATGAATGTTTGTAAGCGAATGATAAATAATTTTGTAGACGTATCTATAAAATACCGAAAGTATCGATAGTGAGCTAGATTTTTAATCTCGCAATCTTGCAATCTCTAGCTGGGCGTCATATCGATGATGACGTATTAGAATTGAGGGTATATTGAGAAAGTTTGACTCGTTTGTACAGAATAAAGTTCACTAAAGGCATCGTGCGCGAGAGACTCCGTCTAAATCTCTCTACACGTGCTAATATAACAGTGTCGTGTTTCTGTCCTACAAAAGTTAAGAAAGATTGTGTTGCTGAGATGCTCCTCCGTGTAACAATGACATGAATAGTCTTTCTGTTGGTTCGCATACCTTGGTGTTATTACGTTTCTCGTGTTACACAACTGTGAAATTATGACGAGGATATATTACGATATGGTCGAACTATAATTGCTCTTTACTTAAGATACGCTGCAATGCAATAGGAATAAAACAATAGGAATAGGTTCTCGCTGTTCTCGCTGTTCTATTTGCCTAATTGCGTAAAGTAATCTCGCACTATTATTATTTCCAAAAAATCACCTGTGTATTTCTTCGAATTTTAATAAAAATAGTACATTTTGTACAAGAAAAATTACAAGCTAGTAATTCCAGTAACTCGACTGCCAAAGAGTCAGTAGTTCTTTCATGGGGCAATGTATTATGCCTTTACAACAAAGCCGAAGAGAAACGAAGTGTAAGGAAGTCGATTGATGCAGGTGGCTCAGTAACGTCATTTATCTCAGAGGGAGGTCTATAATCAACAGTCGAGTTGTGATGAGCTGTTACGATAACGATGTTATCACACTATCGCCGAGAGCAACAGATTGCAAAATGTAACGTTTAACACTGCGGTTCTTAGTTATTAATACTAATATTAGTTAATCATATTATATTTCACCCCATTTTTACATTTATATTTATCATTAGTGTATACTGCTATTTTTAACCAAGTTCAATAAACGAGAAGACATTTGATGCCTATTTTATATGTCCACCTATATCATATATATATATATATACATATATATATATATATATATATATATATATATATACATACATATAGTTAACGAGAAACTTGTGGACGATACATACGACATTTTCTTTCGACTGTTGGTTGCCCTCCCAGTGATAGAACAAGTTGCCGGATTCAAAGATTACCGTGCGCTCTCCTTGCCTTCGAACTTCAGATAAACTTAAAATATCCCAATGCAAGTAGTCTCTTCTTCCAGCTCCAGGATCCTCAACATGCGTGAGTTATATGTTGCCAGGTCAAGTCGTCTTAGGTGGTAACCGAACCCCCACCACACTTTATAAAATTGAGTACATGCTACAAAAATTGTCAGACTTGGTAAGTCCAGAGTCAACCGACGGATTCAGCTCGGTCGGGCAGCGTTCGGGAGATTTTCTCGTTTTGTAAACTTGAAAACAAGATTTTACGACCAGTGCATGTTACTAGTGATGAAATATGGGTCTTAGATGTCAACTTAACTGCTGGATAATGTATCTGGATGCTCAGCGAGCTATGGAAAGGGCTCTGCTTGAAGATTCTCTGCGTGATAGATTTAGAATAGAATAGATTACGCCTATGTTCAGCAAAGAACTTGCGAAGGGCTGTAATGATGATGATGATGATGATGATAATAATAATGCACGTGAGCACTCCCTGTATATAAAATAACGAAATTATACAATAGTATCCATGTAAAAGTAAAAAAGTAAAGTTACAGTCTATATATGTCCTACTGCTGGGCACAGGCCTCCTCTCATTTCTGAGAGGGTTTTAGGGCAAGGAATAGTCCGCCGCGCTGCCCCAATGCGTGTTGGCGAACTTCACATGTCTTCGAAATATTATTTTTTCCTTATTTCTCAGACATGCAGGTTTCCTCAAGATGTTTTCCTTCACCGCCGAGCACGTGGTAAATCAGCACTTAAAATTGCAATTAACAATTTCATTGGTGCCGGCGGGGATCGAACCCGGTTTGCTCGCGTATTGTGAAATTTACAGCGAGCGCTAACCATCTCAGCTACCACGGCTCTATATCCATGTAATATAATGTAATGCATAAATTAATCTTTAGTTTTTTTCTTTCCGATTTTGCTTTAATTTTTATATATAACGGAGGACCGAGCTCTTTTGTGTTTTTTAAAAAGTGTGACGTCAGCTGCGCTGACGTTACTAATGTTACCTCCATGGTAATCACTCATTTTCAATTTAAACTCTTCAATGAAAACACTACAAGTATACTGAAAGCCTCGTTTATTCGACCAACAGCGTAACGACGTACTTAGAGAGGTATACACTGTCCGACCGCCCGAGCGAGACTGCCCTAGCACGCTTTGTGCGGCTGATTTATATCGTGGCGGATACGTGTTCACCGGTTCAAGTTAGGTACCGAATTATGTGAATCACCAGATATTTACATGGTAATATTCAAACAGTGATTAGCTAATGGCTTATGAACTATTTTTTAACTCAATCAAATTATTAAACAGCGTAATTAATGATTAATCCTTATTATAATCGACGAACTATTGTTGTTGCGCCGATACGGCCATAATGACAGGCGGTGCGCGCTCTGCACCAGCCTCGTTGATTGTAGTTCTTGTTTTTACCTGTAACAATAGATTGGACTTCTTTTGAGTCGGATATCTGTAAGCAACTTGTATTGCTTTATGTTAGTTATTACACAAACACACAATGACTTATATGGTTGGTAATATTAGTGTTATTGAGGTTAGTAGGTTCTCGGAGGGTCTCGAAGATTCTCGTCGATTATCGTCGATTATCGAATATTCTCGTAGATTCTCGTAGATTCTCGTAGATTCTCGTAGGTTCTCGCAGGTTCTCGTAGGTTCTCGTAGGTTCTCGTATATTTAGTTAAAGTTTAATATTGAATTGAATTACTTACGCTTTATTTTGATGAATTGCTTTCACCCTGTAGGTCGTGGTTTGTTGGGTCTCGCAGAATCAGAGGGACAGGCTCAATTGAAATTGAAGCAGAGTCCTGATGACCAGATGATACATTTCCCGCCGATACGGACAACTGTTCACCAGGTTGTGGAGCGCGGCGCAGCTGATCATGAGCCACCTTGCGAGGTGGTCCAATGCCGATAACTTTCTTCACCAAGTAGCGATCATTTTCTAGTATTCTGCAAACTTCATATGGTTCACTGAATTTAAGGTCGCGAGATGTTTGATTGCAAGGATTATTATTAATCAACACGTAGTCTCCTCGTTGAAAGTGATGAATTTTGGCTTTATGTAGATTGAATCTTCGTCTGTCTTGTTCGCTCGAACGGGACATTTTCTGTTGTACTCAAAGTCGTAGTTTTGTAAGAATGCCCACCAACGATGAATCCTCGGTAAAAGGTCCTTCTCGTGCTTGGACGCTTTCAGTGCATTGCAGTCTGTTATCACAGTGAATTTTCGTCCATACAAGTACTGGCGAAAGTGTTTTATAGCGCGTACCACTGCTAACGTTTCCAACTCATAGGAATGGTAGCGGCTTTCCGCTTCAGTAGTCCTCATGCTCATAAAAGAAACCGCATGTTGACGTCCGTCAATCACCTGCACCAGTACTGCACCATATCCAAGACTGCTAGCATCCGTACATAGTTGTATGGGTGCTTCCTCCTGGAATAATATCAATATCGGTGCGGACTTTAAGCATTCAATGATTGTATTACGTGCCTTCTCGTGGTTGTCTGGCCATATTCATTTAGCACCTTGTTTTGTCAGTTCGTACAACGGTAGCATTATGCGTGAAAAGTTAGGAATATATTTAGTGTAGTATCCTGCCAGCCCATTGAACTGTCTCACCTGCTTGACCGGTCTTAGGTACTGGAGCTTTCACAAGAGCTTCACTTTACGTGGGTTTGGTCGTACTTGTCCATCAGAAACTACATTTCCGAGGAATTCGATGGATCTTTTGAAGAAACTGCACTTCTCGGCGTTCTTGTAGTGCTATGAGAATCCGCTCTAAGTTTGATATTCCTTCTGGGAAATCTGCGCATTTACTCAACATATCATCCACATAAACCTGTGCAGCTGCTCCCAGCAACGACGTTAGAGCTCTGTTGATGCATCTCTGGTAAACAAAACAACCATTACTCAAACCAAATGGCATGGTGAGGTATTCATATAGCCCATCTGATGTGACGAAGGCGGTCTTATCTATGGAGGTCTCAGCGATAGGAATTTGTTGAAAACACGCTGCCATATCGAGGCTTGTGTAGAAATGGCCATTTGCTAGCTGGTCAATCTGATCGGAAATCACAAGACAAAAACACAAATCATCACCATTCTTCTTCTTAACTAAGATGATAGGGCTTGAGTAAGGTGATTTGCTTTCACGTATTATAATATGTTCCATTAACTCTTGCATTATGGTATGAACCTTCTCCCTTTCCACTGGACTAAGACGATCTTCTTTAGACGAATTTATCTGGATTTTTCAGCCTGATCTCCAGCACGCCGGTATTGACCAGGGTTTTAGGATATCCGTGAATAAATAAATGCTTGTATTTATTCAGAAGTCGACGTAGTTGTGCGATTTCATCTTCGCTGGTCAAATCACAGTCAAAATTATCGAAAACAGGAGATTTCGTACTCACATGATTGACAAGTGGGTTATGAACTAACTTTGTCCCATTGGGTGTAATTATCATATTCAGATTGGAATCATGAATCAGGTTCATACCCACTAGAATATCTGTTGACATTTCATAGTCAGGTAACACGTAAAACTCCAGCTCAATACTGATGGTTTCTATAACGCATATGGTCGTAATCTTAGTTAAAGTTGTTAAAGTAAGTTAAAGTTGTCCAATCCCTTTCAAATAGTTGACTGCTGGGCTCCTTTGACCAGGTAGAACTATAGCAACTGATTCGCGCATGATTGAGAATTCTGACCCACTATCGAACACAGCCTGCAATATTTTTTCCCCTATTTTGATGGTGATAGGAGCGAGCTTACTGCCTGCCACATAGTTAACGTTTGAAGTCAACGAACGTTTCCGTTGGAAGCAAGTTTCGTAAGTGTGGCCTAGTTTCTTGCAATGGATACAGGTAGGTACTGTTTGTGCTTTAGTATCCTTGTTTCCAGCTTCGGGTGTATACTCCAAAGGTTTAAATCTGCAGTCATTAGTTGAGTGGTTTGTCTTCTTGCATATACGACAGCTTGATGTTGATTATTGACCGTCTGCAAATCGTGAACGTTTGTTAGATATTGTGGAACTTGGGTTTACATGAGAGCATTTCTTCCGCATAGATGTTGCCACTGAAATCAATTCAGGCACAGTGGTTGCTCTAGCGTTCAGTAATTCGATGCGTAAACGCATCGTCATTAACACATCCAATAACACATCTAATTACTGCCTCCACAGCGTGCTCATCTTCCAGCTTGTCGTTGTTGACCCTTCTCCATAGGACCCATGCTCGTGATAAGAACTCTGCAATGTCCTTTGAAGAATCGTAAACATGTTCCCTAAAATAACGATGTCTTGAGAGTATCTGTTCTCAGGTTCAAATGTGGTGATGATGTTCTTTCGCAACTCTTTCTATGTACTAGAGGTCACCATCCAATCATCGATCCACATTTTCGTACGCCCCTTCAACAAGCTGAAAACTTTCATGCGAACGTCGAAATCACTCAGCTTATATGCTTCGATGGCTTGATCTATATGCTGACACCATTCTCGTACTCCGACGTTGGTATCCGGGTCAAACGATGGCAAGTAAATGTCTTTGATCCTTATTTTTGATTCAATGGGTGGAGCACGCAAACGTTCTGACATTTTCTGCATCATCTCTATTAATTGCATAAGAAATTGTGATGGTATTCCATTCATCTGCATTTCTTGATTAGGGTAGGTATGTGGTCTTGATTGTAGTATAGCTTCCATTGCCGTATTGGTGACCAGCACAGGCTCTTCATGCTGGTTGTTGACTGGTTCTAGTTTCTCAGGTGGTAAGAGACCTGATGAGGAAGTGGCTTGAGTAGAGATCCCTTGATATCCCACTTCTGATAACGGAGGACCGAGCTCCTTTGTGTTTTTTAAAAAGTGTGACATCAGCTGCACTGACGTCACTAACGTTACCTCCATGGCGATCACTCATTTTTAATTTAAGCACTTCAATGAAAACACTACAACTATACTGAAAGCCTCGTTTATTCGACCAACAGCGTAACAACGTACTTAGAGAGGTATACACTGTCCGACCACCCGAACGAGACTGCCCTAGCACGCTTTGTGCGGCCGTATTTATAGCGTGGCGAACATGTGTTCACCGGTTTAGGTTAGGTATTGAATTATGTGAATCATCGCGCGACGGACACGTGCTCACCGGTGTGAATCATCGCGCGGCGGACACGTGTTCACCGGTTCAAGATAGGTACAGAATTATGTGAATCACCAGATATTTACATAGTAATATTCAAACAGTGATTAACTAATGGCTTATGAACTATTTTTAACACAATCAAATTATTAAACAGCGTAATTAATGATTAATCCTTATTATAATTGACGAACTATTGTTGTTGCGCCGATATATATATTCCCTTAACAGTATTCTAATAAGTTCTTTGTTCTTTTTTCATTAAAATTCGGTAATTTTTGTACAAATTCAACTTATTTATGGGCGACAGAGCTATAAGTTTAAGTTTTGGAAGGTTCGGTTAGCTGCTATTATATTCCTAAATAAAGAGACAGATAAATTAACGTTACATAAAGTGTTACTAACATTTTCCTGGTCACGATATCTTTTTAACATCGAATCGCATTACACGTCGTTTAGTTAAAGATTGACGTTTCGTATTTCAATTTTACGGGATACTTTTCTGTGATGTATAGATAGATATCTGCGGCCGGATTACAAAGGACTTAGTAAGGTTCCCGTGATGACCTACGAAAGAAATGGAGGATGGATTATTGCGGAGTTGACCTTTTTTTCCAATATTCGACATAAAAACTATAAAGGGATACTAAAGATACAAATTACCTATCTCGATTATCATTTATGGAAATAGTTATAAAGACATTTAAAAATTGGAATAAATATCATGATTTATTATGGATTTTTAACTCAAGGATCAGCTTCCCATAGAAACTTCTGTGTCTCTTTTTTGTTACGCTTTATTTTTATTATTGTGCCGGCAACTTGCATTTTTAAATATAAATAAGTGTGCCGATTAAGCACACAGTATATCTAAAGAATACTGCCCATTGACAATTGCATCGATCCTCAATTAGGAGTCATAATACAGATGCATTGTCATCGCCTCACATGACTAGTCCTGATGGGATTCATCTTACAAAAAACACAGTACTCCGCTTTTCGTCACTAAACTAATCAAAGCAGCATTATGTTGCTACTTCACGCTGGAATTCTATGCGAGTGTCGTCTTTATAATCAACCCCAAATACACCCATAACGTAGCGTCGCACTATTCCAAAAATGTATAGTTATCGCTTTATAATAAAAATAAATAAAAAGAGGTGGTGGAGTAGCGGTATACTTACGTAATGGTATACCCTATAAACAATTATGTGCTTCTTCTTCTGTTTATTCTGGTACAATAGAATACATGTTCTTGGAGATTACCATCAGTGGGACTAAGACTGTTCTCGGTGCAATTTACTGTCCACCAGGAGTTAATTATTTTTGTGACCTTGAATCGGCTCTTTTTTCTATCGGCTCTGATTATCAGCACTTTATTATAATGGGAGACTTCAATACCGATATTCTTTGTAACTCTGCGAGGTCACGTGAATTGTATACAGTTATGAACTCCTTTAATTTGTCACTTCTTCCTCTCGACCCCACACACCACAATCTTCATACTGCTGATTCTTTAATAGATTTAATAGTGGTCGCTTCTGAAGACCATGTCGTTGGCCATGGTCAACTCTCCGCCCCTGGGTTTTCGCGGCACGATTTACTGTATATTTCTTATAGGATTAAATGTCCTAAGGTCAATCATGTGGTGGTGCATCTGCGTAATCTAGCGAGACTTAATGTTGAAGAACTTCAGCAAGATGCTTGTAGTATAGATTGGAGTGATACTTACAACGTAGAGAGTGTTGACGAAAAAGTAGCTCTTTTTAATTCAAATATACAGAAGTTGTTTGATAAACACGCTCCTCCACATAAAGTCAGACTGAAACGATCTCCTGCACCGTGGATTACTGAGGATATCCGCGGGGCTATGGCAAAGCGTGATCGAGAATTTAGTAAATATAAGAGTAATCGGTGTACTGTTAACTGGACTCGATTCAAAGCCGCTAGGAATCGGTGTAATCAGATGGTGCGGGCCGCTAAACGCCGTTATATTCATCGAAATATCCTTAACGCTTCTATGGCTGATTCGTGGAAATTTTTAAAATCAATCGGGATAGGTAAACCTGCTTCTAACTTTGATCCTTCAATATTCTCTGTTAATCAACTTAATACATACTTTTCTACTGCACCACAACTGCATTCGTCAATTAAATCTACTACTATTGCCCATGTTAATTCTCTTCCAAAATTTTACAAAAGCTCTTTCAATTTTTCTCCCGTTACTGATGAGGATATAAAAAAGTCAATTTCTTCCATCAAGTCCGCCGCAGTAGGCTCTGATGATGTGAGCAGAATCATGATCAATCTCATCCTCGATTATGTCTTACCAGTACTTACCCACATAGTAAATTTTTCATTAGATACTGGGGTTTTCCCTTCACTATGGCGAAATGCTTTTGTTCTCCCACTTCCAAAAATAAATAATCCTAGTTCTGTTTCTCACTTTCGTCCTATCTCTATTCTTCCTTTTTTATCAAAAGTACTTGAAGCTGTTGCTCACAGACAAATTTCTGACTACGTTTTTAAAAATAACTTTTTAAGTAGCTATCAATCAGGTTTCAGGCCAGGACATAGTACAACAACAGCCCTGCTTAAAGTTACGGAAGATTTACGTATAGGTATGGAGGAGTCAAAATTAACTGTGTTAGTTTTAATAGATTTCTCAAACGCTTTTAATGCTGTTGATCATGACATCCTTCTTACAATACTTTCTCACATTGGTTTCTCCTCATCAGCGCGGGAATGGTTCGCATCCTATCTTCAGGGACGTCAGCAGGCTGTTCGCGTGGGTCCAGTTATTTCTGACTGGTGCACGCTGGTTGCTGGCGTTCCTCAAGGCGGAATTCTCTCACCTCTTTTGTTTTCAATTTTTATAAATCTCATTACATCTCACATTCGCTGCACGTACCATCTCTATGCCGATGACTTACAAATATATGCTCAGTCTGATGTTAACGATATCGAAGATGCGATCACTGAGCTAAACTCTGACCTCACTCGTATCTCTGATTGGTCTAGCAAATTCGGTATTACTGTTAACCCTACCAAGTGCCAGGCAATTATAGTTGGAAGTAGCCGTCGCTTATCTACATTGGATTTTAATTCACTGCCACCTGTAAATTTTAATAATGCTGTCATACCTTATTCAGCTACTGTGAAAAATCTAGGACTTATCATTGACAGCAGTCTGAGTTGGCGGCCGCAAGTCACGGAAGTAAGCAAAAAAAGTTATCAACACCTTGCGTTGTCTGTATCGACTCAAGAATTTTCTTCCAGTGAGAACAAAGGTAATGTTGGTTCAAACGCTCGTATTACCAATACTAGATTATGCAGATGTATGCTATGCTGATACCTCTCAAGAACTTCTTAACAAACTGGATCGTCTTCTCAATAATTGTATTCGCTTTATCTTTGGCTTACGTAAATTCGATCACGTCTCTTCATTCCGCTCTCAGCTCAAATGGCTGCCTCTTCCACTTCATAGATCTTTTAGAATCCTTTTATGCTATTCTCTATTTTACACGATCCGTTTGTCCCTGCATATCTGAAATGCAAATTTCAGTATCAGGGCGATTCTCACAACAGATGTCTTCGTTCCGCGGAAAATCTAACTCTTCATGTTCCTTTCTGTCGCACGGGCTTCTCTTACAATTCTTTCACTTCAAATGCAGTAAGACTCTGGAACATGTTACCCAGAAATATAAAAGAAGCAAAAACTAAACCTATCTTTAAACGTTTACTCTGGAAATATTACTTAAAGAAGCAGTAGTAGTTTCGGATTATAATAAAAATTTTAAAAACTTCAGAAACTGTTATATTCTCAAGTATGTATAGTATAAAAATATCATATTTATTTATTGTGTATGTATTTATTGTGGGTATTTGTGTATATATATAAAATAATATTGTATGCATGTAAGTAGTAATGTAAATGTATATGTATGTGTATTGTTTATTATCATTATATTATAATTTTGTATTTTTTCCTTAAACCTTTAATTTTTTTAATTATGAGTTTTGCACCCATCACTAGATTCTCTGCACAAACCAAAGGTAGACTGGTAGAGAATGCCTTTAGGCATTAAGTCCGCCGTTTTGTACATTTCTTTTATGTGTGCAAATAAAGCTTAAATAAATAAATAATATTAATTATAAAATCTATTTTAATAGACCACATTTATGTGGTCTCATAGTGGTGGTTTAATAGACCACATAAATGTGGTATGCAAGATGATGTTGTGACCAGGATTAAGAAAGGAATGGTTTGGTGGTTTGGTCATGTAGAAAGAATGAATGAGGAAAGATTGAAAAAGCCAATTTATATGGCAGATGTGAACGGCAGAGTCGGGAAGGGACGCCCTAGAAAAAAGTTTATCGACCAAATTGGCGATATTTTGAAAATGGGCCACGTTAGAAGTACCCTTAACCGACGAGCATGTATGCGTAGATATATGGATGTAAAGGAGGCGAAAGAGTTATGTCAGGATCATGCCAAATGGAAGTCCGTAGTCTCTGCCTACCCCTCTGGCATGGGTGTTTATGTATTTATTATGTATTTTAATAGAGATGATTTTAAATTGTCAGTTAAAAGTTGGCCACCAAATATATGTTAACCTGAATGAATATGACAGTGAAACAATTGAACTAATTTATTTATGTACATGTTTTTTAATTTGTTTGTATTATGTAATATTATATCTTAAAATATGACAAAACAATGTCACACCTATGCCGGTAGTTGTTGGGAACACTATGCTCGAAGTTGTTGACGAGTACGTTTACCTGGGACAAATAGTCTGACTAGGTAAGTCCAACTTCGACCGAGAGGTCAATCGACGGATTCAACTCGGCTGGGCAGCGTTCGGGAAATTACGACACATCTTCTCGTCAGGAATACCTCAAACTCTGAAAACTAGATTGTACAACCAGTGTGTGTTGTCAGTGATGACTTACGGATCTGAGACATGGTCTATCACAGCTGGCCTTATGAGGACGCTCAAGGTCGCGCTATGGAGAGGGCTATGCTTGGAGTTTCTCTGAGTGATAGACTCATAAATGAGGATATCCGCAGTAAAACCAGAATGACCGACATAGCCCAACGGAGTAGTAAGCTGAAGTGGCGATGGGCCGGCCATATAGCTCGAAGAACCGATAACCGATGGGGAAGAAAGGTTCTCGAGTGGCAGCCTCGTACCGGTAGGCGTAGTTTAGGGCGACCCCCACTATATGGAGTGACGACCTGGTAAGACATGCAGGAAGACGATGCAGGTGGCTCAGGACCATGTCTTGGGGCATTACTTGGGGGAGGCCTATGTTCAGCAGTGGACTTGTGAAGGGCTGTAATGATGATGATGAAATAGTAAATCGTTAATAAATAGATAGAATTCTTAGTAAATAATAAAAACCACTAGACAAAATTTCGACAGCCAGTCGCAACGGAGGCTAGGAGAATGAATGAAAAAATATCGTAAGGATCGAAAAATCGGTGTTATGTATCTTCTTTTAAGTTCACCGCTGATGTCCCCTGTTTTGTTTTGTATGGTATAAATATGCTAACTAACTGAAATATGAAGTCTTGAGAGTTTTAAAATCATTAGTTTAATTTTTAAACACAAGTTAACGTGATCTAAGTTTCTATAGTTGATATATTTTCGTGAATATTAAAAAACAGATAACAAAACGCAAGCTGTGTTGGGACCGCATTAATAATTTATCAGCCACATGACGGCTGTTTGCTAATAAAGCGTGAATTCAAGCTGGAAATATTAATAAAAGCTGCTTGCAGCCGGAACTCGCTTCGTCGGAACAGTGCCGTGCCGCCAGGCCACTCGATGACAAATGACCAGTCGGAACCTTAATTTAGATTTCGATTAAAAATTAAATAAACAAATCATAAACATTTATAACAATAAAAAATTGTTGTTCAGCAATCATTGTATTTCCAAATATTATGTCGAACATTTAATACTTGTTAATGGTTAAGGTCATAGGTGGCCACTATAAGATATATCAGAAAGATCATACTATATAGTTCCCTTCGTATGGCCTTATACGCTATATTTAGATTACTGTTAACTTTACAGCCTATTAAAGTCCACTGTTGTACATTAGACTTAGATTGTCTTATATGGGGAGATATTTACCATAGTTGCCACGCTTGGCAAGCGGGTTGGCAATTGCAGTTGTTTATTTATCTCCTGATTTATTTTCCTCTGTCGCCTCTTACGACACCCAAGGGACGATATGGGATAGTGGATATTCTTACACACTACTACGAGGTACTTAGATTATAACAGACCTAAAATATTCAGACCGTCTCTCTCTCTACAACAAAATTCTCTACAACGAAAAAGACCCACGTCTAACAGTGAACTTATTTAAACACGCTGCTGATGATAAAGAAGAACATTGTTATGAATGTTAAGGTCCCAATTATGTTTTACTGATTCATCTCACCAACTAACCACAAAAATTATAGCATCATGAGTTTAATACATACGTGACATGGACAATTAGGGCCCGTTCTCACTTTTAAGGTCTTTGACCCGTAAAAGCGGAGTATTCTAGTATCAAGCACTTTGTAAGAGACTGTTCAGAATAGTCGCCCAATGCAGAATTTTTTCGGTTTTGACAACTTTTTTCGATGGTATGTCAGCGGTTAAGCCTGTATGGCTCTATTCACACTTACCTAGCCAACATCCTTCTTCTCAGTGGCGAACATTTATACCCACAACAAATAACAATATTATATAATCACACACCAAGTACTAAAGCATTTAATCACAACCATTTCATTGTTAGTTTAGTTTCTCTACCAAAGACGGTGCCTCAGGGATCACGAGCAACCAGGGTAGGGTCCTGAACACCTAGTAATGCAACCTTAAGGGCTGCTTCAAACCTAGTAATGCAGTATTGGCTCAAAAATTATCTGACATGATTTTAATAGCATTACAGGAGTATTGGAGTAGTGCTTTCGGTACTTGCTTATTAGAATATCGATTGATAGGCCCCTCGTTGCCCTTAGACTGTAGCCCTTGGACACTCATACCAATTTAGACATAAAGCAAATGCATTACATCCGAGGGCTAAAAAGAAATTACTCTTATAATTGTACTAGCTTCCTGTATCTTTATGACCGGAACAAAGCACTGTTGCTTGACAACAGAAATAGGTAAGAGGATGTTCCTGCCCAGATGGACACTGAAGCAGAAAACTATGACTACCAAGTGTAGCTAGTGTAGTTGTCGTTAAATTTTGTTGTAGCAGTAATAACTTTTAGAATTAAGTATAAATGTTTTTTGTAACGATACTTTGTTATACAGTAGATTTATTATTCTCATATAAAATTATCGATGATATCATATTTAACTTTCCCTATCCACCAAGTTTCCGCTTCTAGTAAACATAATAAAATGTAATGAATAACCGAGGAATAAATATTGAGCTTGAATATGTTCGTTAATGACAATTCAAAGAAAATAGCTTTTTCTAGGGGTTCTCTTTACATAATATCTTATTACATTATTATTTTATCTGGGACAAAGAAGACTAATTAATAAAAGTTCGCGTTCATTTACTTCTTAGTAACAAGTGAAACAAAAACAGGGATAATAAAATTCATGAACATGAGCGTTTTTTCCAAATTGCAAACCATACTGATTTATCATCCCCTTGATGGTCGACATTGCAAGTCGCTGTCTCCACGCGGGAAATATATAGCCTCTTTGAAGCGCAGAAAGATGGGTAATTTCATTGAATTTATGAACGTATCACGTTGAAATTGCGAAGTTGAAAATTTGGACATAAAATTCTGATAAACATTGTATCTCTTATATTGAAATCCATTGCGGAGAAAGCAGTTGTGAAATATTATGTAGACACGAGAAGTGTTCTTACATACTCAAATAATATTTGATGATATGTCAAGCTAGCCTAACAGACGTTGTTCTAACCTTTCCGCACTTTCACTCCGAACTCACTCCGGATTTAAGAATTTAAATATATTTTTTAATTAAATCAACTACAGCGTCATCTATCGGATTCTGGTTTTGTAAGTTTATTTTTGGCACTAAACCAATATATTTTAAGAAGAATCATTTGATGTTTAAGTAGAGAATTTTTAATAACTTGACTACAGCGCTACCTAGCTATCTATCATAGCTATGAGCCGTCGTATCAGCAAAACAAATACAGTATGTATATGTTTAGTAAAAAGGATTTTAGTCTATCAAAACGGACAGAGTTTACAGGATCCCTTATTATTATATTATACAAAAATATTATCGTACAGTATGGTATAATGTGAAGAATGGAAAATTTTAAACTTTTATATAGAACATAAGTCGCAAATACTTTGCAAATGATTGAGGTTCATTTATTAAACTAAATAAAATAATTATTGCTGCGCACATAAAATAAACTTTGTAACAACTATCATTGAGACTCTAAAATTTAAATAACTTTCTGAAACTTTATCAAACCACTTTTGTCTATGATGTCATTCGCATAACATTCAATTTAATTTCACCCACGAGAACTCTTTTTGTTTTGACGGCCCAACTTTGGCTTTTCAAAAGCTATTTAAAGGTAGTTAAAAACATATTATCTTGTTAGAGCGCTAATGGGTTTTTCTATTCACCTATTCACAGCAGCGCAACGTTTGCAAAACGATATTACAATGTTTGTATGCATTGAATAAGCTACGGCGCCGAAGTGCTGAAGCGACTTATTGCTTGCTACCTTGCATTTGGGAATGGTATATTTGCTTTCAGTATTCAGGTACCCTTTTTAGTTTAGACTAGATTCTAGAAATATTAACTCTGAATATTAGGATCATATTTTTATGATTATTAAAATTATTAAGGATGTATTAAAAACATAAATATCAAAGTGCAAACATCAATAGTTTCTGAGATAAGATTTTTTTGGAAAATAGCAAAACTGTAATAAAACTAAATTGAAAATGAAAATGATAAGCGACGAAGTTTCATTTAACAAATTTTAATTTTAAATGTTTTAAAAACAGGGTGTTTGCTAAATAATGAATTTACACAATAGTTAAACGCTATAGATAATAAATATTCATAATATTATTTGTTAAAACATCGATGGTCATATTAATAAGCCGCTTGTTATACTACCTAAAATTTCTTTAGGTTGCTTACGAATTGGTTACTAGTAATTACGGTGTACACCCACTTATCCTGAAAGGCCAACCTGACCTGTAAGCCGTGCTGACAAGTAAGACGTAATTGTGATTGACGGACCACGATCAAAACACCAATTAAATGTGAAAAATCAATGAAACATCAAACCGCCTTCTATGAGTAATATCTTAGTGGGTATGGGTATATCTTCAAAATAGGTTTTAGGAGCTGGAAGTTTCCTTAAAAAGACTTATCCAGCAGTACGCTTCTAGGGCATTCCTATGAAGACTCGATATTGAATTGGTTTGTAGAACGGAAAACTTAAAAAAAGCAAGAATAATTAATAATGAAATGGAATTGAAATTTTTTTTAAACCTACAAAATTTAAAGACTTAAATTATTTACACCAATATAATGTAGATTTTTCAAAATAATATTTTATTTAGTCGATTTTTCATGAAAAAAAAATATCAAATTTTAATGCCCGTTTTTGAGAAAATTGACATAAAATATTTTAGAAGAAAAAAACTTAATAAATCGAATTGATTGGCTAAACTATGATCACATTCTTGCAAATTTATGAGCAGTTTATTAACGCCTTTGCTCGAGAATGGATGAATTCTTTGAAGAAGTTATTTTCTCTTTCTTCAGAATTGAAATTTTTATAATCAAAAAGTTATCTAATCTTCGAAAAAAGTGAAAGTCCAATGGACTGTTAAGTGATGAGGATGAGTCTCTACGTGTAGCTCAGTTCGTGATTAGTACATATTTTAACAATTTGCCTCAAAACAGCCGACGCTAGCTTCGTCATAGTTTAAGACTTATTATTAATAACTATCGCACTTACTATCGTGCTAATATCAAACCCTATTTTCGGGACGTCTACCATTTTCATTTGCGACGTTGACATTATTCGATCAAAATTAGCGATATTGTGGTAAAAAAGAACAAACTCAAATGAATTTTTGAATAATAGATTTATAAGGAATAAAAACATTCAAATAAAAATATATTTCAATTTAGAATTCCAAGTCAAACCATAGGCTAATAGAGTTCAAAGGAGCCAGTTCAACAAAATGTCTATTTCATAGGTAGTATAAAACATATTTTATAAAAAAAAATTGAAATGTAACTTTTAAAAGCACTAGATAGTTAAGTTAAGGCGAAAGTACAAAAACAATATCAAGCGAGATACCCTCAACAAAAGAGGATATTTTGTAAACATTTTACTACGTTCCAGCCTGTGACGATATTGTGGACGCTGTAGTTGCAAAATGGCGGTTTTACTGCCTTCAACGCGACCGTTCAGTAATGTTATATCTTCGGCATAGATGCTGCTCCCATTTTACAAAGGAATTTTACTTTTGGAAAAATACAAAAACGTTTCGCTTAGTTATTTTTCAATTACGGCTAGAGTTTATTAATACGACGTGTGTATTTAATTATTAAGACAATTATTCCAACACTAGGCTGTGTTGTCCACTGCTGAACAGGGACTGTGTAAAAGTCCACTGCTGAACATGGATTTCCTCATAAGTGGGGTTTTGGGCATAGTTGGCACACTTGGCAAGTGGGTTGGCAACCGCAGTTTTTATAATTTTGAGTTGTTTTCAGGATGATGCTACTGCCCATCTCCTATTGTCCTTCCATGACAATTATGTTATACACTAAATATTATGTATTCAATCTCGATTATACATAATAAGTCATCCACCAGCAGCTCATAGCAAAAATAATGATTTGTGACAACTACAGTATATTACCTTTCAGCTAAGTGCTCATTATCATCATTATCATGATTGTCATAAGTCATAACATCTCATTACAAATACAATGTCTAATCTTAGGTCTCCTCCAAGGACGGCTGTAAAGCACGATCTTGAGTCATATGCATTGATATAATAGAATAAAATAGAATATACATCGCATGTAATTCTTATTGAAGGGAATTTTTATTCTTTACCACTGGTTTGGAAAAAAACCTCTGAACCAGCATGAAAAACAGCGGGACTTTTTTAAAGTAAATTTTACAATATGAAAGGTCCTATAAACTATTTACAAAGTTTATTTTAGAGACAGCTTGGAAGCGACTACCTCATTCCCATGTGCTATTGTCGACCATGTGTTCATTTATGTGTTAGTAACCCTTTATATACAGATTTTTTTAGTAAAATGTTTAATCTTGGTATTACAGAAACCTTGAATATTTTATGAGACTTTATTGTAATAGTATACACATTACCCCTAGAATGAATTACTGACTCTGTGGAGTCGAGAAGCTGGTGTCGCTAGCTTTTGTTTGTTCATAGTGTTTACAGAGCTCATATCACTTTTTTTACTAAAACTACTTTGGTTTTTGTGAACATACATTAAATCATAAATACACTTAGAGGCCAAAGTTAATATATTTATTTTTTTAAATTTTTCTCTAAGAGACTCTCTAGATTTTAGGTTGTAAATAGCTCTTATGGCCCTCTTTTGCAATTTTTATTTTGTATTGAATTGCCCCATAGCAAAATCTCATAAGACATGATGCTACGGAATTAACTGAAATAAATTATTCTAGCTGTCTCATCACAAGTGAGATCTCTTATATTTTTTAACAGCATAAGTTGCAGTGCTACATGTTGGCCTCAATGAAGTATGCGTCGAGAGTGATGCCAACAAAAACAGTGGATAAAAGTCAACAGTGGGAAAAACTGAACCCATTGAGGGTTCAGTTTTTCCCCATTTAAAAAAAAAACATTAGTATTAAAATTTTTAATATTCGGTGTTGTAAATTTAAAACTTTTAGTTTTACTGCCTTTTAAATGTAGATTATTAACTAATGCCCTTATTTTGATATAGAATTATTCACTTCGTCACATTTAAAATAATAATTTTTAGTTGAAAAATCTAGGAAATATCATCAGTAAATTATACTATAACATGATTATACTCTACTCTAAGGTAAGTCATTATTATAGACTAGAAATAGGAATAGGCCAAGAATTGAGCCTTGAAGGACAACCCATTAGTATAGGTGACCCGTATCGAATTTGTGCATCTATTACCAGGTCGTAACTCTAGTTAAAAGCCAGTGGGTTAGCCTTTATGGCCCTAGAATACCTTTAAAGCAGCATACTTAAGAATTTTTTGCCTCCATATCTGAACTGATAGTTGGTGCTATACTATGGTGGTGTTGCAGTTTCTAGATGTGTTAGTAATTCGGAATTCTGATAATACCTTGAGCCACACTCTGTATAGAAAAAAGACCAATACAGATATTTAAATAGTGATTCTCACAACTATCCTTCACAGACAGCTACCGTGGGTAAATCTTTGTTCCATAGAGCACGAGGGATCTGTGACAGTAAACACCTGGCCGCCGAGCTTCAACACGTCAAGCAAGTTTTGCATGACAACAAGCTTCTGGACTCGTGCACGCGTCACAATGAACGAGTGAAGCCGACAACAGTCGAGCGTGTGCCTCCTCTCCTGCTATATGCCAGATGTGTCACTGACAAGATTGATGATATCTTGAAGCGTGCTTCCATTAAAATATACTTCAAGCAGCCGAAGGAGATTCGTCAGTTTTTACCATCAGTTAAGTGTAATGTGCCTCTGCAAGATGCAGGAGTGTACAAGCTTGATTGTCAATGTGGTTTCTCTTACGTAAGACGAACAAAACTTTCAATAAAAACACGCAATAAAGAATACATACATTTTGGTACAGGTTTTTTGGAGGTTCTACTAGTACCACGCGTACTCAACTTTAGGCCCCAATCTACTACAGTCCATAGTACTTACTAAATTAAGTCCCTTAACAGAACATCACCTGTTTTCATTTGGCAACCATTACGAATGTCTCAGGTTTGAAAGAAACTCCGCCATATGGTCACAGTGTAGCCTCGATATTTTGAGCAGGAGATGTTTGATGATAGCGTGCTTTTGGCGGAGAACTTCAACCCCAAGGTCGTATTTAAAATTTCAATACCTTCATCACTCCGACATGTGGTATTTTGGCTTTTTCTTGCCGTGGTTAAAGAGCGTGAACTGTGATGCTTTAGCTGTAGGTTGCTTAACGTATCCATTCGACTTTTCATCCTTTTATGGACTAAAACGATGGGTGGTCAGCCTTGCTTCTGTCAACTTTGCAATCGGCTGGCAGAATGTCTCTTAATTTCGCTTCCTTTTCTTCTCCTGCTCGAAATCACTGAATAGAGTTCCCCTAATCGAAACGGAAGTCCAACCAACGTCATCTGCATGGGTACCATCTTATATACGAGTATATACCTGCAGTTCCCGTTAAGTACGTTTTCAGAATCAGTATTCAGACGTATTTTTTTTTTATTTTTTTTTACACTACGCCATCTAGTCCCAAGCTAAGCAGAGCTTGTGTTATGGGTACTAGACAACTGATAAACATACTTATATATTTCTAAATACATAAATATTATAGATAAATTACACCCAGACACAGAAAAAATGATCGTGCTCATCACACAAACATTTGTCCTGGGTGGGAATCGAACCCACGACCTGCGGCATAGCAGTCAGGGTCACTAACCACTAGACCAATGCTCCACCAGTTGTTATATCAGCAGTTGTAATTTATTTTAAAACGTGACGAAGCGAAAATACGAACTACGAGTAAAATACGATAATTGTACATTAATTGTCCACAACAAAACTTCTTTGTGTGATAGCCATCGTACTAACGTACTAACCGTACGTTGTATAATCACGTTTTCAGTTTCATAAATAATGATCCAATTCTTTAATTATTTAAGCTTAATTGTTGTAATTGTGGAACATCTACGACTATTATCAGTATCGGTAAAGTTATTTGTGTCATTTCACGTTTCTCAAGTTAAGCCCCGTAGATCGGGCAACTAGAAGTTTTGAGTTGACGCTTTGTTGCAAGGTGTTCGCAACAAAGTGCACCTGCGGGTGACTGTATCGTGAATGTCGACGACGACAACTTTGTGGCGACATTCCTGATAAGGCCACAAGTAAACGATCCGCAAACTAATGTCTTCTAAACTTACCTTCCCGCTCATCAGTCTTCCTAACCAAGTAATTCAAACAGTTGTCTTAGAAACTAATTTAATACAGTAAGCCTTTTCACAAGGCATATTTTTGTCCAATTTGTATTTTCTCATTCCTCTATACGATGTGATTTTTTTAGTAGGGCTGTAATAGTGTTATTAATAATAATTGTGACTTTTACACTCTTATGATTTTTTTTACGCAGCCAAGTTATTTCTCTTACAATCTCCCTGTTAGAGGACACTACCATGTATCTTGCGGATAGTATGGTGGTGGAGTAACGAGAGTGGCTGGGTAAAGAGGTCTCGTCTCATATCTGATATAATTTACGGAGCACAAAAGAGTTTGCCGAATGAATTTATTGCGCGTTTGGCAGACTTCAATTATCGTCAAAATATATTTACGTTTTCCTTTATAGCATTTTTAAATGTATAACTTATCACGTACGACAGATGTTTAACTTTTTCGCAGTATGTGAGTGAGCATGTGGAAGCGTGTGTGCGTGCATGTTAGACATGTACATCAGCTGCAGCTTAGTTCGTGGTTCAAGTTTCTACGATTATGCCGAAGTTGCGAACAGATCCAATTGTTACCTGCAAGTAGCTATGTAACCATATGAGTCAATGAGAGATCTTTTACCATAGTTCATTAATTATAAAATCTCAAAGAATTATGTAAAGGATACAATGTGAATATAATCTTCGGTATTTTATATGTTTTAGAAATACCAACGGTTTTAAATTTGATGGAGTAATCGATACATAAAATAAATCTGTAAAAAATCTATGTCTGTAATTCTAATATTTTCTAGAAAAAACAAATCCAGCAGACTAAATAAAGAGCACTGAAGCAAAATTAGTGGGTTTTAGATTTTTTGTCTGTCTGTCTGTGTGTGTGTGTTCACGATTAACGCAAAAACTACTTAACGGATTTATCTATTAATCTATTAATTTTTGTGTGTATGTAGTTATGGACTCGAACGATCCTATAGACTACTTTTTATCCGGTCACGGAACTACAAAAAAGGAGAGTTAAATATTTTCCTTCTTTTAGATATTAATTTATATTTTATATGATTGATGTATTTAATAAAATAAATAAAATATTTATAAATCAAGTCTAAAATTCGTTTTAACTGTTGCGTAATAAATGAACTAAGCTGACAATCTGCATTTCACTTTTTTCAAAACAGTGCTTCTAATGTAAAATACAAAAAGTAGTGACATTTTGCCTTCAGTAACTTATAAATTAAATAATATAAACAACTTACATCTATATTTATTTATTTAAAACTTCATATACACACGTGGTATAATATATATATAATAAGCGGACTTACTGCTTTCAAAAATTCTACTTTGGGGTGATGCAGATATAAACACTTAACTAAAATAACAAAATACATGTAAATAAAATACAGAAGATAAAATGGTATACCACAAAATATGTAAAAATGAAATATAAAAAAAACTAAGATAATAAAAATGTACAATACATAACTACATAATATAATAACAAATGTATATAAACTCATAAAGATGAATAAACATACATATATTCAAATAAATTTACATAAATATATATATAAATATATATATGGAGAAATGAAACAACTATTTTATGTGCCGACGAGTGGTGTATGGAGTATAGAACGTGGAATATGGAATATCCACTGTGGCCGTGGAAGGAAAAAGGGGATATCTCCCGCCGGGCAAGGTTTTCTGCCCGGGGAGCGGCCAACGCTCCATGTGATTGTTTTTTTTTTGCGCCCGAAGCAAATATGAGCAACCCTCCGGAAAGCGGGGGAGAGAGGCGGTGAACATTACCACGCAGCCGGCTGCGTGGTTATGTTGAGACTTTTACCCACTAAACACCGCCTTTATGGATTGGCTTACCGATCTGACGAGAGATCTCTAAGCCGTATACGAACGCGACCCTCCTTGGCAGAAAGGAGGGCGCAAATGTGATAGTTCAGAGATGTTCTATATATACTGTTTATGATTCGGAATGTTGAAAGCGTGATTTAGGCTTCGGTGTGTTTCGCTTGTGGCGCGACGACAGCGCCGCCACATCACCCCCCTGCTTAGGCCGGAGATCGATAGTGCAGTCTCGTTGTCGACGAATGTGCAAGTGCCTGGAGATTGCCTTGTAGTCTGCGGTTAGTCGAGAAGAAGGCAAGTAATCTGCGAGAGTGCCGTGAAGCAGAGGCGAGCAGTAAGGCTCATAGCCGTGCCGAACACTGTAGTGCGCAGAGAGTAGCTTGAAGGAACAGGAAGCATTATTATTCCAGTGCTGCGATGAACCTTGTGAAGCTAGATGGCTTGCAGGGTATGAAGGCTGCAGACGATATCTGCTCGGGAGCGAATGGGTGGGGTATTCTATGACGATGATGAAGCTTGAAGTTTCCGAAAGTTGTTTGTTTGCGTGATCAGATCACGTCGGTGTCACCACTGTGGCCGTGGAAGGAAAAAAGGGAGTTGTCCCGCCGGGCAAGGTGTTCTGCCCTGGGAGCGGCCAACGCTCCATGTGATAGTTCGGAGATGATCTATATATACTGTTTATGATTCGGAATGTTGATAGCGTGATTTAAGCTTCGGTGTGTTTCGCTTGTGGCGCGACGACAGCGCCGCCACATCACATATATATGAATGTTAAACATAATATACATAAAGAGAATATATATTTACATATATAAACCAGTAGTATTATGATTCTGCCATTTTATAAAGGTGTTCCCGAACCTTCATCTTGAACGTATTACGATTGCTAGCCGTCCTGATTTTGAAAGGGAGTGCGTTCCAAAGGAGAATAGATTGAATGTGTAAAGAAGAACGAACAAGTCTAGAGCTGTGGGAGGGACATAGGAGAAGGAGATTGTTCGTAGAGCGGAGGTTTCTCTCGTAACTGGCGCTAAGTAACTGAAAGTAAGGAGATAAGTAGGAAGGGACAGTTAGAAACATCAGGATATAATAAAGGGTGGTGAGTGCGCACAAATTACGGCTTGACAAGTAGGTAACTATTTCAACTGAGATTGACACGTAGATAGGCTTTCGAGGATTGAAAATGAATCGAATGCAGTTATTCAGAAGACGGTCATATTTGTTGAGAAGATCTGCATTCAAGTCGAAATAGCACGCATCACTATAGTCGATTAGGAGGAAAATTAATTTTTACACAAGCATTGTCTTAATTTCGAATGGTAGACATTTTTTTGGTGATAGAGAGAACGGGTGACTTTCTGGATACCGGTGACTTTCTGGCCAAAGGTCGTTGCTTGGGCTTTCCAACTCAAAGTGGAATCAATTAATAAACCTAGATAAGGATCTAGATTTATTAAATAATTCCACTTTACAAAGAAGAAGGCAATTGAATCTCAGTACTATTAAAAAATAGGACGGTGGGCTACTGTTTGCAATTTCTGGATCATCCGATGGCTACCAATTATTATGATCTGACACTTTGAAGGATTGACTATTAGGCCAAACTTGTCAGACCAGTTATTAATGTACTCAAGGTCCCTGTTAATTACGTCCACTGCTGTAAAAATATCTTCTATACTCGTTTGTGTGTACAATTGCAAGTCATTAACATACAGATGATACGCAGACTGAAGGTTTTGGGTAATGAGATTAATAAATATAGAAAAAAAGGCAGATAATATGCCGCCTTGAGGGACACCAGCATGTATATCAAGCCAGCTAGATGATTGCTCATCGATGCGAACCGAATGCTGACGCCCTCGAAAATATAATGAAAACAAATCCAGTGCTTTGGATGAGGCCATAGATAGGGAAAGGATGGAAATTAGAATGTCGTTACTGATGGTATTAAAGGCGTTCGATAAGTCAACTAAAACCAAAAAAGTTACTAAAGAGTCCTCTATGTCTGTTGTAATATCACTAGGTACTTTCAGGAATGCGGAAACGGTACTATGACCGAGCCTAAAGCCAAACTGCAAGGGACTTAACAAGTTATTACAGGAAATAAACTAAGAAAGACAAACAGGGCTCAAAGAATTTCTATAAGATAGGAAGAATGGATTTAGGTCGGAAATGATTGGGTAAAGTGAGATTTGGGATCTTGTATAACGTAATAACGTAAGCCTTACGCTACAGTAAAGGAAATTCACCGGAATCCAAGGAGAAGTTAATAATTTGTGAGATAACTGGAAGGATATGGTCAAGTATATAGATAATCATACGTCGGCTAATGTTGTCGCATCCTACGGCATTAGATGTAATGCAAATGATTGTCTTCTTAATGTCATCCATAGCTACTGAAGAAAATTAAAAGTGATCAATCTCGGGACAAGGTAAACCCATTAAGTGTTCAACACTAAGACGCATGGTCTGGTTATCAAGAGGACTTAGGGAGACAAAATGATATCATCCCGAGCAATCGTCTTCTGAAACTCACAACGGTGTCGTTTACCTAAACCTATGGTTTCAAGGAACTTCCAGATATTTTTTATACGTGGTAAAGCCACGCTACAGTTATATTAGTAGTATGGTTGTAGCACGAATGGGTCGGCTTGACCGGGGAAGGACCACGCTCTCACAGAATACCAGCGTAAAATATAGTTTAATACTGCTGTGTTTCATATGGTGAGTGTAGAGAACCGGAGACCCTTTTTACTGGAAATGAGGCATTCCATCTTAGTCCTCACGGGTTACAACGCATTTGCATTTTGATTCGTAATTGAGGATACATGTAGGTGTCTATGGGCTACAGCAGCCACTTACCATCAGGTGCTCTGTGTGCCCGTTTGTTACCCTATCCTATTAAAAATTAGCAGGTGAAGAAATTCAGATATTACTAAAAATAAATCGGCATTTGGCATTGCATATCATTTGATTACACTGATTCCTTTCAGCTTTATATAGAGACCAGTTTTGATCACATCGATCATTTCTAAATATGCCGAAAGCCCAATCCCCACGCCTCATCACAATTTGAACCCCAATTGTCATCCATTACGCAGATGGACGCTTGAGTTTCACTTTTTTAATAAAAACATGTACGTCGTATAATCTAAGGGTAGCTTTATTCAAAGCTACCTTTTCCTTTTCGTCCACATTGGGTGTAGAAACCACGCTGTTCCAGTTTATTTTGGATGCATCCATACAAAGCTTCTCAACATCCAAGCGACTAAAACAACGCAAGTGAAGAGTTTTAGCTGGAGGTTTTGGAGGAGGAGGTTAGGGCGTAAGAAAGGAAAATGAAGTTATGATAGGAGAAAGCAGGTGCATAGTGTTGATCATGAGAGAAGACAAGAGAAAGAGCTGAGGTAAGTATTAAGTCAAGTCAGGTATCCTCCACATCAATAGTGTGGTGAGTGGCTTGTAAAGGTAAGATGTGACCAACAAACTCAACAATTTAAAGAAGTTTAGAGAAACGGGTTGAGTGCAGAGTCAGGAGGTCTGTATTAAAATCGCCCATGACAATGTGATGTGAGTATTCTGACCCCAAGGATTCCAGAATCATTTCGAGACTGGAGAAGTAATCGACATAAGGAGAACAGTAAACAACACCAAGTACCAATTTTGTTTTTACATTCGCAAATTTCAAGGAAAAGAAATTCTGCCAATGCAGTATAATAGGGGGAAGAAGAAGCTAGAATTTTATAAGCGAAGTCATAAGGAAGATATATAGTAATCCCACCCTCCGATCAACTCGATCGTTGCGTATCAAACTGAAGCCAGAGAGATGGTAAGAAGTAGAAAGAAGACGGGGCTTAAACCAAGTCTCCGAAATCAAGACGGATTGAACATCAGCGTCGGTCAAAGCCTCAATCAGATCACTGTAGTGACTACAAACACTAAACAAGCAGCGGGATTGATCGAATTTATGTCGCAAAAAATCCCCTAGCGTTTAAGTAATTGAGTAAGAACTGTCATTTAATAATGAACATACCTCTTTGGCAGAAAGAAAAGAATCATCATCGGAACTCATCTACATATATCTAACTTTGATTGCCAAACTGCCATCCCTGCACCACCCGCCAGCTAACACATTCAAAAATCAAAAGAAAAAATATAATACACAAAACAATAAAAAAAATTATTTGTAAGACAAATACAATTAAATGTTACTGATATTAAATGACAGTACTTAGAACAAATAAAAAGTATCATAGAGAAGTGTCTCATAGACGACAAATATACTGTGTCCAGAAGAATACGGGCTACTAATCGATCATTGGGGGAAATGGCGGCATTGCGTGAAATATAACAGTGTTTGTCGATGATTGTCGATCTTTTGGCGATATTAACATTTAAACACGACATTAATATTTCTAGATATTATTGTTATATCGTAAAATAATTTTATTACAGACCGCGAGCAGTGCTAATACCGTATTTTTGACAGAAGCAGAATTGTTAATAGATTCTAAATCTTTTAATGCCAAATTTATGTATTATTTAAATGTTCACCGCTTTGTTGTACGATTGAGCCATCCCAGTCCAACCTTAACTTATTGTGACTGAGTACTAGAGGGTACAGTTTTGGTATAATATCGCCATCATCTTGCTGCTAAATAAACAAATAATGAGTAACAGATAAAATTAAACACATTTCTAATAACGGCTTATTGTTTCATAAAAAGAGACAGACTTAAAATATCCAGACTAGTGGCCACTGTCTGTATAATTTATCATAATTGTTACTTTTGGAAAAACTGCTAACAAAACTGTGTATTAAGAGAGAAGGTCTTTAGTTGAATATGTTGTGTGCCTATCGGCAAAGCAATATTTCACCAATTTATCTTTTCGTACCAAATTCGATATAAGTAATTGAAAATTAAGTGCACTGTGAGATTTTTATACATTATTGTTGAAATAGTTCATGATACCGTTGACGCAGCCTTTTTTACTTTTAATTAGTTTTTTTATTTTTGTTAGTTTTGAAATTATTTTCAAATTTTAAGACATACCTATTTAAATTTTTGTGACAGTCTCGGTTTCATAGCTCACATGAGCAAATAAACATGCCCTTGCGAAAAAGTATCTCCTATAAATGTGAAAGAAAGCAAATTTTAAACACAAGTTTATATTAATTTTAACCTTGAGTAGAACTTTGATATAATCTTATAGATATAAGTCTTCTGTCAAATCCAGTAATCGAACCGATCCAAACGTAAATTTCGTAGTACGAGTCAACTTAATCAACTACTTTTTGTCCTAAAACTCGCTGCGGCCTGTGCTCAGTAGTGGGGTGTATTTATGCTGTTACATATCATGGGCTTATCCAATTGTTTACCAAATAGGCCGGATATTTGCAATAGTATTCACGCTTGGCAAGCGGGTAGGTACTATGCGCTGTTATCAGGAAAATGCTGCCACCCATCTCCTGTTTCGGTTTCCCTCTGTCGCCTTTTACGGCACCCGCGATACGAAATGGATATACATGGTTAATACATTTCTAGTCCCGTTCATCAATTGGATTCCAATTTGAATTAAATTGGTAGTTGCCACAATTGGCATGCGAGTTGGCAACTACATATTTTCATTATTTCTATCTATATTCAGGAAGACGTTTCTGCCCATCTTCTGCATATTTCTACTTCACTCTATGAATATAGTTCTTCTCACATCGTGAATAGAAAGAACTGCATTTATGAAATTTTGAAGTCTATTCCGACATAAAATAACAGTGATATGTATTTTATGGTACCTATCAATATTGAATGGGGCCCAATATTAATAAAGATCATGAAATTCAACAATATTTTGTGATATTAACTTAAATTATGAATACTATGTAAATAACGCATTTTTGATTCTAGGACAATTTTACTTTCATAAACACACATCGGAAGACATGCCCATTTAAAAAAAAAACGTTGCAAGATGTATGATATTAATGAAATTATGAAAAGCTCACTTATGTGCTTCTGTAGCATATTATATTGCCAAATCTCAATAATTCCCTACATCCAATATAGACACAGATACCAAGGTGTCTCTACAATTTATTTTTAGCTATTTTTAGCACGAAATATTATTATTGATGTTTCTAAATTCAAACCACGCGAGCGAAGCCGCGGGTAAATATATAGTTATTTAAAACAATACATGGACGTATTCAAATTTACATTTTAAATTCGGATTTACAACTATTCATACTACAGCGACAAAAGGGATCAAATCAGTTTTATTAATTCTTATTTAATTCTAAACAGACGGTTTATGACAAAATATAACATTTGATTCGTGTAATGATGGGGTTAGAGAATCCACTACCTCATATCTACGTGTGGGCGTCGTATGAGGTGACAGAAGGAAATATAAAAGTAGATGGACAGCACAATATACCACTGTGGTCGGCAAACCTCATTCCAAATGTAGAAACTGTGGCAAAAATGGGAGTACCCCTTATGAGGAAATTAAAAGTAAAGACTTATATACATCAATGGACTTACAATAATCTGTAATGAATGTAGCGAATATTATTTGATGAAAGAAAGACATTCACTCACTATTTATTCATTAATGGTAGTGTGACGACACAATATTTTTTTATGTTCAAATATAAGCAAATTTTACGTATCTTTCGTATTATTGGTATGCATATAATTAAAGTAAAAAATAAACTCAGGTTCCTCTGACCAATAACAATAATAATGACAAAAATGACAGAAAAACTACTTTTTGTCAATTTTAAAGGTTAATATTACATAACCTAGTATATACAAAATAGAAAGCGACAACAGACTCATCGGTGATTGAAGTACGTTTTATTTTTCACTCAAAAAACTCAGAAGCTTATCAGCGTGTAGCAAACCCGAGCAGACCAGCCCCCACAAACAGCACCTGCTTACAAGTATAACGCATGTGGCAGCCTCGGTCATTAACTATCTACAATCACTGCACAAAGTTCACTACTAAAAACAACCCTATAAATTATATAATTTAGGTTTTTAAAATACTATAATAGCATTCAATTTTCCACACATTTTCCATACGTTGAAAATAAAATAAGATTATCACATTACTTGCAAATACTTGTTGTATACTGAGAAATCCCGTTAGGCATCTGTCATTTACCTGCACAGTTTACTACTGCAACTGCGACTACAATATACCCATATCAATATATTTTGAAGTCAGAGATACGAAATAGCATTATTTATTTTAGTGGAATGGTACAATTTTATTTATTACCCTCAATTCCTCTTTTAAATCTGTACTTTGGAGTATTTTCAAAGCACGTTCATCCGTAGTTGTTTTTAGAAATTATTTCTGAGAAAAATGTCTGTTTTAAATCTATATTTTTTATTAAAATCAAACGTAATAAGCGCTCACTGACTTGAGTCGATGTACTCATGCTGCTATTTTGCTGCGCATTTTGACTGTGTATAGATTTATAATGAGCAATACTAATGATGACCCGATGGAAATGGCAGCTCAGTAGTAAGGCGCTTTATATTTCATACTACGCGAGCAACCTGAGTTCGATTCTGCTTATTATATTTTAGATTATTAATTTATATCATGCTAATACATGTTTCAAGTTATTAATACCCATCTGCATATATCTGAAAAAACCTCTACACCTGAGTTGAGAGTCCGTTAAAGAATAAGAAAGTAGAAAATACTAATGATGATCCATCACAACAAAAACTTATGATAAAATTTCGAGAAAACCAAAAATTAATTACAATAATTTTTCTTAATAACAATAACGTGCTTTTTTGGCGTTATTCCATACTTGAAATTGGCGATTTCCGACAACAATAACATGGTCACATTTATTACTTTTTAATCTTTTGTTAATTTTGGACGTTATGGTGTAAAATGCCAACTGCTTAACAATTGGACGATTGGGTTTTATCCTTACTCATTTTACCTACGCAGGTGTTCGTTCCGTTTACTCTATTTTCTCCATCTCTCTCTCTCTCTCTCTCTCTCTCTCTCTCTCTCTCTTTGTGTTTATCATTAGTCTTCCTAACTATTTTCGAGATGATTGTGCTGATAGCTTGCAGGCCGCAAGCTAATTAAAAAAGGGAAAGGCAATGAAGGTAAGGGTGACGATGATGATGGTTTATGATTTGGTATTGTTACCAATCGCCATGTCACCTTGTTGGGCGTTTTTGAGCTATCTAACCGCTGTCCGAGTGGGGGAGTGCGGACCCCCGCCTCTGATTGCTCAGCTCGTGTCGGTCAATGTACTTCCCAAAACATTATACAACTATTACCACATATTTGTAACTTAATATTTTGATAACATATTAATACTCTAAATTGAATGAATGAAAGAACAGAGTAAATTCAAAAATTTAAGTAGATACACTGATATTTTTTGTCAAACAAACTAAAAATAGCATTATATTTTATTAATACATATCAGCAGACGTCACGTTTCTCGACTCAATGATCCCACACAGGACTTATACGAGCTTCCACTTTCTACATAAAACTTTACTAACGACCAGATGGGACATCAATTTTTTGTGTAAGTATTATTATAAGTGTGTATTATGAGCTTTTACGATCACAATAGTGTGCTTTTGAATGTAAAGTTGTATTTTATAAGGATGTGATATATATTAAGGAATGGAATTTTAAACGTGCAAAAATATTAAGAGGCTGCGGTAAATTAGGAGCTAAGGCTCGTCGTCAATATCACAGTACTTAACAACCCGGATTCGAGACCCGGAGGCATCAATGAAATTATACATTAAAATCTTATATCTATTTTATATAGTTAGTAGTTATATATTATAGTTAACCTTAAGTGTTAATTTCTCAGAGGCTAACGTTGAATTATGTGCAATTAACATTGCATTGTGCTTAACTGACGAATACAATGGTTTTCAGATAAAATAAGTGATATTAATTATTAATAAGTGATACTGATTGGTTAAGTGGCCGATATTAATAATTGATTTGTCAAGGTCTTAGAAGCCAAAACAAATCAATGACAATAAAAGTGTCTACTTAAACAAGATAAGATTATTGGTTTCGGGTCTGAATATAAATAGGTTTCAGTTTCCTTATCTATGCCTTGAAAATTGTGTTTCTTTTGCAAGAATTGCGAAATTTTTAGTACTAAAATAAACTTCTTTAAAAATGTGAATGTAAAAAAAGATATCTTTTCGGACGTCTGAGCATCTTCGTAACCACCATTCACATGCATAATTTCAATTCCATATACGTGCACCAAGATCGGCCACTCGAGAACCTATCTTCCCCGTAGGTGTTTGGTTCTCCGAGGTATACAGCTGGGCCCATTCAACTAGCTGACCCATTAGGATACTTTTATTGCTAGAATGCTAACCCAGTTCAATTATTACCGAAGCTGTTTAAAAAGTGTGTGCTATTGAGAAAGTAATATTTCGATAAAAAGAATCGACTCAATAATCTTGGAGATAACTTATGATCAATGAAGATACAAATAGAAATAATCACTTCTTCCTTATTAAAAGTCGGTTTAAAATGAGTAATGTTTAAAGGAAAACAACGTCAAAGTTCAATTACTCACTTGAAATATATAGCTACGTTATCAAGCCTGTATAGTACAGTGTTAAATTGTTTTTATTAACTTTTTTAAGTTTTTATTATTACGATAAATTTGAGAGGAGTTTTTCCATATTTAAAATATCTCTTCACAAATGCATATACTAAGCAGTTACACATTTGGCCATAAATTACTTTATGAAATATTCGGGATACTAACTTTAAAATTTACAAAATAAAACAAATTCTCTGAAGAAATGCGTATTTAAAAAGTCTGTATCACGCAATTCATTTTCCATAAAAATATGTATTGGCAGGAGGAGTAGACGCACCCGAGTTTGGTGAACCTATCACCAACCTGACGGTTCCCATCGGGCGTGACGCCACCTTCAAGTGTACTGTCGTCAATCTAGGCAATTACCGGGTAAGTACTTAAATATAATTGCTAAAATATGTAATTGCCAATAGAGTATTTAAGAAATTTTTTTATAAAATGTTGTACCAATAATATACTTTTAATTACTACAGTAAATTAGATTGATAACTATTTTTCTAATTGCTTTCATTTTTTATAGAATAAGTTTGAAATGGCCAGACGTCTACCTGATGGTAAGTGGGTGCTATGGACCGTATACATTTACATTTATCCTCAATTAATGATCAAAATTCAGACGCGTTGACACCTGTGAGGACTGAGAAGGAAAGTGCTCCAACTTTTACACTCACCATATTGAAACGCAGCGTCAGCATTGTCTTACTCCGGTCGAGCCGAACCCATTTGTGCTACACACGTAATGTAGCTGTAGCGTGGCTCTGCCACCCATAAAGTTAAATATGATTAAATATAAATGAACATAATTCAATAGTAAGGCATAAAACATGAAATATACCGTAGTTCAAACATTTGTTAAGTATAGGACCTCTTAGGCATTTCTGGAAATGACAATATCTTACGTTATTTTCAGTAAAACTTGTTAACTGCATGGAAATACATATTGCTGAAAGTATTAATACCAAGCCAGATACACTCGTCCATCATTATATGTCTAGTGCCGGCCTAACGCTCATGCATGCTCTTGTAGGTTCGGAAAAAAAATTAATACTATTGAAAGAGTACCATGTCACATAAAATACACAAACCACGTGATGGAAAGTATGGTCAAAGGTGTGGACGCCTGGCACCGAAATTGCTGCCATACATGGCGATCATAACAAATTCTCCATTCAAAACGAGAAACCTATGTTTAGGAATTGGTTTTGACACAAAATACTGCTGCACCTTAAATCCGTAAATTTGAATTTATACACAAATATTTGCTATATTTTATTTGATTCTTAATATAACAGTCTCCTTACAGTGATTGATTTAAATACGCTTTGTCTATTTTTTAAATAAAATGGACGCTAAGAAATTACAGATTAATAGACGAAAACTTTCATATAACAAATAACAATACCGTAGGTGTAGTTCGTTCCAACCGTCGAATATTTATAACGTTCTTTGTTCGCCTATGACAGGTGGGCTGGGTGAAGGCAGATACAAAAGCGATCCAAGCAATCCACGAGCTAGTGATCACGCACAACCACCGCGTATCCGTGTCACACAGCGACCACTTCACCTGGTATCTACACATCAAAAACGTACAAGAAGAAGACCGCGGGCAATATATGTGCCAGATTAATACTGATCCTATGAAAAGTCAAGTTAGTGAAAAAATATTTATTTACATGTTAAATAATAGATAAGTCTACAATATTAAAAGTCAATATAATTTTATTAGAAATTAAAAAAAATATTTTTTTGAATAAGTGTGACTAATGAGCACATAGTACATCCGATGGCAAGTAGATGCGGTGGCCCATAGACATCTATATCTATTGTCTATTATGAATAAAAGTGCAGATGAGCTGTCATCCCTCAGGATTAAGAAGAAATACCTTATTTCCAGTAAAAATAAAGGATAAGTCAATAAAACATGTTTAATTTAAACAAGCTTTAAAATAAAATAGTACTTAGTAAAAATGCAAAACGCCTTTTAATTGACATTATTACCACGCAATTAAATACATTTTGCGGAAGTATCTGCATACAATTTTCACATGCATCGGTCAGTAGATGGTTTAACCTAAATCCCTTCAATTAATCCGAGAGTAATTGCATTGAATTTACTCACGGATTATAAATTAAAATAATATAACATATATACACGTTTTTATACAAGTTTTACTTATATATTTTAGAGGGGTAATACCCATACCATAGATTCCCAAGTTGTGTCCCAAATCGAAAATGTAGTTTTCATTTGTATGCAGATGCAGAGAAAATGCTTTGGCCTGAATAACTGAATTACGGATCAACGCACAGCCTAAACCGCTGATCGTAGAGACCTGAAAATATTATTGGGTGTATTCTTTGTATGACGTAGGCATCCGATAAGAAAGGATTTTCCGCAATTCTACGACGACGAGATTCCTTGGTCCAATCCACTTCAAATTTTGCATAAACATTCTTTAACAGAATTTATGGAAGACGTGTTTCGTATTTTATTGAAACTCTTCACCTAACGGGTTTAAAAAGAGGTAGAAAGTTATTTTGGGGGTGATTTGCATCAAGTTGATATATTGATATCAATTACTCTACGGATTTTTATTTTTATTCAACCGTAATATTGCGCCATTTTCGTATGGTCGGCAAATGTCGTAAATTGACAATAGAATAAAAATAAAACTACGTAGAGTAACTGACTTTTGTTTAGACCACAGGATAGAAAATTTCGTATAAATTCTATAGTGCCAAACTTCATAGAAAAGTAGTATCTAAATATAAGTATTTATGGGTTAAAGTGCTGTGTATGGGTGCGTCGGATCCGACCGACCGCTTGAATTTTGACGAAACACAGACTCACAGCCTTGGTCGTCTCCGACCGCGTGCCCATTGAAAGGTAATAATTGTAAAAATATTTGTATTTGATTGGTTGTGTATAATAATATGGTATTCTTTTTTGTTTTAATATAGATATTTCAGTAGGTAGTAGTTTGACATAGAAGCTTAATTTAGTTTGTATTGTTTTTCGAAATTTTCTTATATTTATAAATTTGTCTGTGTCTATTTTTAAAAATGGGAGCAGAGTTGGTTAACATCAACGGGAAATTAATAAACCTTTCCATTGTACCAATAGTGAGGGATGACGTTAGTGGTCGCATCGTCCGGAATTGCTGCCACTCTACTGGAAGAAGGTAAAACTGCACACTCTGCGTTTAAATTTCCTCTCGATTTGATACAAATCGAAACCCCACTCTGCAATATACCCAAACAAAATAATATGGTACATGTACTCCACAAAACAAAATATTTTGTTTGAGATGAGAGTATTATGGCTCATAACGAGTGTTTCGAAGCCCTAAATAGATATTTACAAGATATTAGGAATAATAATTGTCAAATGGGAGGAATTAGAGTATTGTCAGCAGGCGATTTCCGGTAGACTTTAACAGGAGTGCCCAGAGGAAAGCTATTGGACGAAGTTAAAGCATGCGTGAAGCGGTCTCACTTGTGCCCTTAAGTGACTAAATCGAGTCTTACCAAAAATATGAGAGTCTATTTTAGGAGAGATATTAAAGCCGGACAGTTTTCAGACGTGTTGCTTACCATAGGGAATGTTAGTTTCCAGGAATTGGATTGGGATTAGTATTATTCTCTCTACAGAGTTAGATATAATTGTGTTTAAAATTTACACTAACAAAGTATTTAAGATAAACCTGCAGAATAGTTATGCGAGTGTACTATCGTAACACTAAAAACGAACAACCCTGAGTCATAAATTTCATTTATGATCTCTTTGAGATTATACTTTTGAGATCATTCGAAAATGTCGAATATCAATAAAATTCCATCGACTCAGTGATAAACACCGATGATGCCATTCATTATCTATTCGAGTTGCTGAATGCTCTGAAGCCTCCCGGTCCCCCAACACACATATTAAAATTGAGGGTTGGCGCGCCAACTATGTTGCTGCGCAATATAAATCCACCAAAATAATGCAATGGCACCAGATTGCAAGTGAAACCATTGCATCGCAATGTAATCGAGGCAACTATACTGACAGGTTGTTCTCAAGGAGAGTTTCATTTATTTTATTTTATTTTTTCATAGAATTCCCCTAACACCATGAAATGACTCATACGAATTCAAGAGTGTGCAGTTTCCTATTAAAGTCTGCTTCGCCAGAACCATAAAAAAAGCTCAAGCTCAAACTCTTAAGGTAGCGGGAGTAGACTTGAGAGCAAGCTGCTTCTCCTACGTTCAGTTTTATGTGGCATGCTCCAGAGTAAGCGCACAGCTACTCTGTGCGTACTGGTGATTCTAGCACCCGAAGTAAAAACACAAAATATTGTTTACAAAAAAATACTGAGGTAGATTTATTTCGATATCGTTGTAAAAAGATAATACCCCCGTGTCACTTTCACCAGATCAAAACCGAGCTTCGTGTTCATAAAATACAACAAAATTTTATTTTATTTGCATGTTTATTTAACATTTACATCCCTACACTATAGTAAATATTGTTATATATTATTAGTATTCAAACATTTCAACATAATACTTTATATGTTATAACCAAATTAATAATTATATTATTAGAACCATTTTCTATTACGCGGACGAAGTCGCGGGCAAAAGCTAGTCCTATATATAGGTATTAATGGTGAACAGCAATTCCAGACGGTTTAGACTGTAGCGTATCAATCTTTCAACGTTCAAAAAATGCTTGCCTAAGGTGCGTTATTGACAAAAACAGTCGCTAGTCCAGCAGCGAACTTTCAATAAAATCTTATAATGCAATATAACAACTTATGATACAATACGTCGATGTAGCAGAATTTAAAAAAAAATATTAAGATATAAATTTTATAATAACCTCTCCAAAAACCATATTTTTTTTTCCTGATAACAGAAATGCTTGTTATTTTTCAACGTTTGCATTTTCAATATTTTAGCAATTGGATTTATTTAGAATGGGAAATGAGAATATTCATAATTTAATATTTATTTGGCTTTAAATTTAAACTATTTTTAAAACGATTTATTAAATTTACGCGAATACTGTAAATAAAATAAACATAATTTTACTGATTTTATCGCGTTTAATTTAAGATTTATTAATTCCCAATGTTTCGGGCACTTTACGGTAACCATGGTCACGGGGAGGACTGAAGTGTTTGTCGTCTCGATGTCATAATTAACAAAGGCTACCTTCTGTAAACCCTAAATGGTCAGCAACCAAAAAGTTGAAATTATGCGCGATAAAATCCCTAAAATTTCTTTTATTCCATTAAACTTGTGTTGTAAAAAATTATGAAAAGGAAAATAGTTTCTGGTTACATGACATGATTTGACAATTGACATTTTATCTTGATTTCAAGTGTTGTAATTTTATTATAAATAATGCTTCTTTGCTGCTGACGGCTCCGTTGCGCAGTGGCTTAGCAATGAGATGCAGCATTTCAAAAACCAGACTAGATACAGTAGTGGAATAATGAAACTATTTTATTCATACAGCCGTCATTTTTAATTTATTTATATTATATTTTATCGTGTGAATAACTTTTATTTGGTCATTAAAAAATCCTGACAGAAAAATCGCCTCTAAAATAAACAAAAAATTGTAAAGTACAAAATTCTTAATAGAACAAATGAAGTATTTAATCACCCATCACCTAACCGTTTTAAATTTGGTCAACGATTTTTCTGTAAAACAAAAAGTAAATATTATAGTATAAAAATGGTAAAACGAACATTGACAAAGCTGCATAAAGTTTTAAAAATAGGTATGGTACAAAAAATTGTTTGTTATAGATGGGATTTTTAGATGTTGTTATTCCACCCGATTTTATACCTGAGGAGACGTCGGGTGATACTATGGTGCCAGAAGGGGGAACGGCGCGAGTATCCTGTAAAGCGCGAGGAATTCCTTCACCACGTGTTATGTGGAAGCGAGAAGATGGACAAGAAATTGTCGTGAGGGATCAAAATGGATCAAAAACCAAAGGTAGTTTAAAAATAATATATTAATTTTGTATTTTTATTATTTATTTTGATTACGCTTAGATGGTTAACGCTTTCTGTAAATATAACAAAACGCGAGTAACCCGGGTTAAATCCCCGCCGGCACCAATGAAATTGTTATTTGCAATTTTAAAAGCTGATTTATCACGTGCTCGGCAACGAAGAAAAACATCATGAGGAAACCTGCATGTCTAAATAATTAAAAAAAAATTCGAAAACATTTGAAGTTCGCAACACGCATTGGGGCAGCGCGGCGAATACATCCTTGCCCCAAAACCCTCTCAGAAATAAGGGGTGGCCTGTGCCCAACAGTGGGAAGTGTATAGGCTGTAACTTAAACTCTATTATTTATTTACTATTGTGTTTTGATAAATTAAAATAAAAGTATGGCTTAAATTTATTAAAAATAAATAGTAATTTAAATTACATCGATTAAAATATGATTTAAATATAAATATTCTTTAAACAAAGTCACACATTCTAGTGGCGCAAACACCCCGAAGTGGGTATTGGACACGAGAACACGCCACTTTTCCTGTTCTGCGCAAGCTCTTGCCAGTTGTTATCAGCTTGAACACGCGCAGCTCAGCTCTCACCCGGTCGATCCAGGGATATTTGTGTAGACTAAATGGACTCCAGACTTTTGGCCTTCACCGGTTCTCTCTTATCCACTCCACATGACGGAGCCACCGGAGGCGATGAGCACAACAATCAGCACTGAATTAATAAGTATTCGACAATTTTAAAAAGTGCGAGGCGTTGCAGAGTAACTTATGATCGGCGTTTCTCTACAAGACCAAATCTGAAAGTATCATACGAAAAAGAGATTTGGAGACACCTTAGAAAGAGTGTGCATTCATTGATATATATGATGTGATACTTAATTTAAAACGTTCCATAAACATTCAGGTTTTTAAAAATATAAAACTCTAAAGTACGTAAAGTGCTCTTACAACTCATTTTTAATAATAATGCTTGTTGAATATTTAAAGGATTCAAAAATAACACATGTTATACTTAAAATTATATTTTGGGTTTAAATAATAAATAAGACTTTTAAAAAAATATTGGAGATAATCTACACAGCAAAACATTAAACGTGGTCTTAATTAAACAATTTGAAAGACTCAAGCGTAGAAATAAATTCGTTGTTATTTTACCATTCTCAAATCATGAACTATTTAGAAAAAAGTCTTTGAATATTGTTTTACAAATTACTGTTGCAGAAAAGCAATTCGATTCCCCTCGAACAAACCCAAAACGCTACCGATAACATCAACACTCAGGCACGCGACCTGTGAATAATAGTTATTGAAGGGTCGTGTTCTTTTATGTTGATGAGTTCATGACAATTTTAGAATATTAAAAAAATATTCCATGTAATTCTTAGGAAATCTTGTTGCACAAAAGGAACAATATTTCAAGTATATGAATTTCAAAATTGTAAAATGACAAACTCATTCCCGCAAGAAAAATTGTACTGCTAAAGCAAGAAGTTGACCTCAAAATTCACTTAACTCGGCTGGCTGCAGGAAAAATATTTAATTTGTCTTAGTTTATCTGAATAGTGCAAGGACAGCATTGTTTTTCTGAATATGTATAATAATACGAGCGTCTGTGTGACCGCATTTGTTGGGCCACAATGAGCTGCGCGGCAACTATTCTCGAGATGAGTTTTGCGTCCAGTATTGTTTAAAGTTTGTCGTAATTAGTAGAGTTCTGTGTTGAATAGACCTCTAGGTCTCATTGTACGAATGATAGAACACTTAAATAAGTCTCTTAATAACGATATTTATTGAAATCAAAATTTGATCACCATGCTATTCTTTTTATTATGAATATATAATTGCTTCTCATATTGAAATGCCACCTGAATGTTAAATTTATATTGCGTGAATGCCGTGTAGTGGCGGTGTAAGGGAACCCACGGGGTAGCCGTATTAGATCGTGGTTGTCGTTAAAGAAGACAGGTAAACTAAAACAGGAAACGGGCAGCAACATTTTCCTAAAAACAACTGAAAGTAATAAAAACTGCGGTTGTTATGCACCCAACATGCGCCATAGGCGTGATATTAATGTCAAATATTCCCCAAATGAAAACACACAAAACGAGTGCAAACACTAAAAAGATACTCCGACGTTTTCTTTAAATAATAAACAAGAAAACACTAAATAAATAGAAATAAATAGAAAAATAAATAAATAATTAAAAAAAAAGATAAAACGAACAAGCGCTGTATTGGGTTTAAACGATTTCGATTAGCAATATCTACAAATTTGTCTACGAATTACAGGTTAAAAATTATTTGTTATCTAGCTTTGTTTATCAACAAGCCTTTCCTTAAATATGAACAGGTTATGAAACCGGCAACACAGTAAATTAATCGACATATGTGGCGGCTGTATGGACAGACCGGCGTAGATATACCCCGGCTGGTTTGACAGTTGAGGGGATATACTGATAGGCTGTAATGACATAATGAATGATGCTTATTAACTGATTTAGATCTTTGTGGATGATTGGGAATTTAATAATATTTCGCAGATATGTGGAGTTGACAAAACTATATTGAAGTAGCAAAATCTCGGTTATCTAAAGACACCGATGCCTAGCAGTACGATGCCTTAAGTCGAAAAGCCAGCTGCACGAAAGGTTCTCTAATCAGACTAACGGCTAGATCATATGAATCAACAGGACATTCTTATTTCACGGGAGCCAAATTTGATACAGTATTATCTGGCAGTAGTATCTGGCCTGAAATACCGATAAAGTGGCAACTTACAGTTTCGTTTCTCAAAGAAATAATGGTACTGACAGACGTGCTCAAAAAAAAAAGAATGCTCATCGGCTTGCTTAAAATTATCATGCTCTACAACTGTTCAATTTTGCCAGCAATAAGCGCGCTTAAAGTATACTCATAAATAAGCATGCTAAAAGCAACCTTTGGAGAGACGTGCTATTTAGCACCAGGCTCTTGACCAAAATGGATGTACAAAGATATAGTGACAGTGCTATCCGCACTCGATAAAATAATCGTATTGAAAATAATCATAAGCAAACCTGTTCAGACGTGCTCGGAGCACGCCTCTTTCTACCCGCGCCTCAAACGTTGGTTGATTTTTGAGCACGCTCAATATAAGCATGCTCATTACAAGCAATGAGTGTACACACGTGCCACTAATGAGCACTTGCTCAATAAAAGCGTTCTTTCTTGCTAGTAATGAGCACGTCTGTCCGTACCTTAACGGCTAAAATTAATGTGCTATTTGATTTGAAGCAATGGCATCCTGCCTTTTACATAAAATGAACGTGTTAAGCTTAAATTCCATAAAGACAGTTGCTTTCAATATTAAGAATTAAAAGTTTGTTTAAGGCTGGCTGCCAACTTTTTTGAAAATGAGCTAGGCTAGAGGCAACATTCCGCTTGTATTGATGTTTAAGGCCAAAAATTTCAGTTCGATGACAAAAATTTGGTTAAAAATTTATTTACTTTTCGTGAAAAATATTATTTTAAAAGTAACTGCATGACGGTAACTTGGTTAAATTTTATGCATGTTGCCTACATGTAAATAATTATATGTTTTTTACAGTATTATCATATCAAGGCGAAGTACTGAAGTTGACAAAGATATCAAGATCTGAAATGGGAACATATCTATGTATCGCGAGCAATGGAGTTCCACCTACAGTCAGTAAGAGGATTCATATAAGCGTTCATTGTAAGTAGAAGTTTTAACGAGGTCTATATATTTTCAAATAGTAACATGCAAAAGATGGGTTGCTTATAAGACATTTTGCATTAAACGCACATAAATTCTGTCTTCGAATGTAAGTCAAAAAGTTAAGGATATTTTAGTTAAAATAAGCAGTAATATAGGTCCTGATATCTAACTATTTGATTAAATTTATATAAATGAAAATTTGAGAAACAATGAAAAATTGTAACATCAGAATTTTACGTTAAGTCAGAGGTCGAATAATTGAATATTATTCGATATGTTTAGATTAATTAATTCTTCGTACATTGTGAGTCCCTATATTTAATTATGAATATCAGTTGTAGTTCAATATACGTTGCAGTTTTAAAGTTATTACATAAAATTGCAGAACTAAATACAATATAAAAGCAAAATTATTTTAAATATTATATATTAATTTGCAGTTCATCCTGTAATCCAAGTCCCTAACCAACTTGTTGGCGCACCCCTCGGCACTGATGTCACCCTTGAGTGCTATGTTGAGTCTTCACCGAAATCTATCAATTATTGGGTTAAAGATCCAGGTAATGTTCCAGATTATTACGATTTTCGTGACTTTGGAAAAGTGCACTGCTGCGCATAAGATCATATGTAGCTTTTTAATTTATTCTTATAAAAAGTACATTATTTACATTTTAAATTTGACAAACTATAAGCCAGTTTGTCGGCAATGTAAGCCAGTTTGTCGGCAATATAATAAATATATAAAAGTAGAGCCAGTTGCTATCAGTAAGATACAAAAGTGATTAAGAAAAATTAGTTAGAAGAAGAGAGAAGAAGATTTATATTGCAGTCTTTATGCAGTGAATATTAACGTTAATTCGATAAAATTATTTAAAAATTGTATTTTGAACAACCCATTTAATTTTATAAACAAAAATCATTAAGCAAGTTTTCGTGAACATTCAAAACATACAAAATTTATTTTACTTTGTTTGGCATCCCTAATAGGAAACCAAACAAATTATAACACAGCCATAAAACTCTAGGTGTCTGCAGCAAGTTTTAACATTTTTCATAAAACTTCGCGCAAGAAAGATGAAATTCTAATATTGAATTTGAAAGTAAGTGTCTTAAGTAATAAATTGTTTCGCAGGTGAGCTGATAATACCATCTGAGCACCACGAGATGACTGTGAGACAAAAGTCTATGTTCGAAGCTGAAATGACCATGACTATTAAAAATATTCGCCGAGAAGACTTAGGAAGTTATATTTGCGTAGCGAAAAACTCTCTTGGTGACGTTGAAAGCAAGATTCGCTTATATGGTAATATATTTTTATCGGTTATCACTATTTTTGTTTTGTTGCCATATAATGGCGTTATATGAGAATACATCGTTCCATTTCGTAACTTGGGTTTTATAATAGGATAGGATAGCGAAGGCAAATGGAAAGGACGCACTAGATACAATAAATGTTATGCCTACCCCTGTTTTGTTTGATTTAATGCGTATTAAATTTGTGTGTGACAAGGTGATACTATATCACTGCTATATCCCCCCCCCCCACATAGCTTTAAGAAACGACAACCGACAGGAACAAATGTTCTCTAGTGGCAGCCTTGTACCAGTAAACGAAGAGAGAGGTGTAGCTGCACCTATTTTATGGTTGTAGCACGAATGTATCATTGGATCATCAATATATCACAATAACATTATCATCCCATCATTAAAATGTTAAAAATATTAAAAATTAGTTAGTGAGATCCGCTTAAATAATAAAATATAAACTATTTATCTTTCCTAGTTAAAACAGGACTTCACCCCTCACTTCGAACTTCCCTCATATACGTGCATTATCTAGATCGCCTCAAATCCCAACACCACTAAACTAGGAATAATACGCCACAGTCAATACAACATGTGTTTCGTCTCAAAATGTGGCATAATTAGGAGAAAAATTCTAATAATATAATGGATTTTCATATAGTTACACCTGATTCCATTCATATTTATTTGCATATTTTTAAAATATATGCAATATTAAAAAGCCATAATAAGGAAACAAAAAATCTGAAATTATCACACAGTCCCATTCTCCGCAGTATAGTGCCAGGAACGCTGGCTGTTTTTTCTTACTGAATGGCCATACTTAACCCTTAAATGAGAAAAAAAATCAGCCATCTTATCACCAGCAGCGTCGACCAGTCGCGGATACAGTTCCTTTAGTAACTTCAAAGCAAATGGCACAAATATGTAGTCATATCATAAAGACTTATATTTGTGCCACTTATTTAGTTCAGCTGTTTATGATGCCGCTCCAGCTCAAAACTAGGCTGCCAAAGTATTACCGCATAATCGCTCCCAAGGGATATATATCATATCCCTTGGGAGCTTATCATTAATTTATCACATCTTATGTGCCATATATACAATCTGATCCTATACCTATTAAGGGTGTGGATTAAGGAAAATCCTTCCTTCAAAGGGACTTACCCATTTCCAGCAGTAGTAGACTATTGCAGGTCTATGTCCTACAGGGCCAAGGCTATAGATTTTAATGTTTTATAACAATTTTTTTATAGGATAGGGTGACAAACGAGCACACACTCCACCTGATGGTAAGTGGTTGCTGCAGCCCATAGACATCTACATCTAACCTCGATTACAAATCAAAATGCAGATGCTTTGTCACCCTTGAGGACTAAGATGGAATACCTCGTTTCCAGTAAAAAGGATCTCCGGTTCTCTTCACTCACGATACGAAACACAGCAGCATTATCGGTGATATTCCGTGAGAGCGTGGTCCTTCCCCGGTCGAGCCGACCCATTCGTGCTACAACTATTATACTAATATAACTGCAGCATGGTTCTACCACATTTATTAGATAATCTGAGAATTAAAAGCTGCTGCATGCTGAACAAGAAGTGGAAACCAACTGTATAAATTAAAAAATTATAAAATAATTTCCGCATAATAGCTTCTGTAATCAGTTCTAAGTCATAATAATTAAATAATAGTTCAAGCATACAGTATATCTTAACGCAGACTTCAGAATGTGAAATTATTTTAATCTTTTTAGTTCTTAAAAGTAGGCTTTTAGTTAATATTTATTTTTATCTTTTTGAATAAACTCAGCAATATCTCAAGCTAAAAGGCAACAACAAGAATGTCGTCTAAATAGTTACAATAAAAATGTCATCCTCATTTTTTCCAATTTCTTCTAATTTAAATGATATGTTTTAAAGTTTAACCCAATTAATTAAAAAAAAAATAATTTAAATCCTTACACCATTCTGGAGAAATTGGGGAATATACATAAAAAACATACGCGGCTGTCGAATAAAGAACCTCCTATTTTGAATTACCACACCTACAGTTAAAAAGAAAAGTACAGATTCGTTGTTTCTTCTAAGTACTAATTTTTAAAGAATAAGAGTGACAAACAAGCACCCAGTCTATTTGATGGTAAGTGAATGCTGTGGCTCACAGATACATTTATCCTCAATTAAGAAGCAAAATGCAAATTCTTTGTCACCTCTGAGGGTTTAAATGTAGTGCCTCGTTGTCAATTAAACGGTCTTCATTTCTCTACACTCACAATACGAAACACAGCAGCATTAGGCTGCTATTTTATTCTGGTTTTCTGTAATAGCGTGATCCTTCACCGGTTAAGCTGACCTACTTGTGGTACAACCATAGCTGCAGCATGGCTCTACCACGTATAATACGAAAAGCTTCAAAGTCTGTATATATTGTGGCCACCCATTCTCTTCAGACTAATTCCCTTCAGTGTTCTCCATATTTGTTTATATTATGATTAAATAAATAACAATCATATTTAGTTGGCGATTTTTGTAATATTTTAACTTTTAAGTTTACGTAAAACGAAACAACTACTATGTTCTCAGGTATTATACTATTATAATTCGCAATGTTAAAGAATGAATAAAGCAACGTCTAAAGTATCTTCTAACTAATTTCTGGAAACAGTGCCTTCCAAGTATGTGCCAGCTGATATTCAATACCTAAAATGTAGTGTTGATGCAAACAACTATGAAATTTGGACTAAGTTTTTAAATGGATTTTCCGCCATCAGTCGTTCGGCAAAATCTCACCCATCAATAATCAGGGTGCGCTACGGAAGGTGAAATTGCCTTTTTATACGTTAAACCATTTATCACGTGTATTTAAGGCTATATAGAAATAACATTACTTTTGTAATTAAAAGATTTATTGGTTTTCATTTTGATACAGAAATACCGGGCAACGATAGACATATTTACCAATATTTGGATGAGAAGACTACGTCAGACGATGAGTATGGTACAGAAATTTATGATGATGACGACATCTTAAACAACGACGATAACGAGAAAAGCAACCGGGTACCGGATCGGGCGAATAAATGGTACTCCAATAATGGTAAGGTTGTCGTGTTGAGTGCAAACGACGCGCCTACCGTATTAACCGCAACTTTAACTATAACGGCGATCTCACTACTTCCTACGCTTATCTAAACCATTACTACCTTTTCAAGCAGCAAATAATTAAAATATAAAGTGCAACTCAAACTAAAATAAAAAAGTTATAGAGAATTATAAATTATTATCCTAAAATATCAGTCAGTATGAGTAACGCAAGCTTAATGAAACATTTATTTTGAACTGTTATTACTCTTACATAGGAGTTTCAGGAATTCTATTTAATAGAGGAGCAATTAATAGAAAAGATTTTCTTGTTGTGAAGAATATTGTTTTTAACTTTGTTGTTTACAACCATGTAACGTGATAATAACTAGGTTAACACATTAGTGTACATAAACTAATAACTAGTAATACCACTATAATTTCTTGCCTGTAACCAATGTTTAATGCAATTCTGATATCGAAGTAGCTTCAATATAATGTATAAGCTAATCAGATACCAATATATGTGTATAGCTATAATTAAGTAGATTAGTATTTATATGAATATTTAACTACCTGTATTCCTATTTTAACTGTAAATATTTATATTTCATATTATTTATTGTCTCTTAGATCAAAGTTAATAATATTATGACAAAACAAGTATCTATGTTAGAAGAATAAATTAAGTACTTGACATAATATTTCAACACAATATTGCATGTATTTTTGTATGTTTGAATGATTCAATTTCTTTCTGTTTATATCTACCAGTACCAATTAAAAAATATCAGTGATTCTCGAGTGAGCCATTGACTTCAACCGAACCGTGTGTTATGTTCATTTTATCAGAGATTTAAAACTTAATTATTCAGTAAATTTTACGATATTATATATCATTTTCGTTAATGCATTTTTAATTTATTGCGTCATTTATTTAATATTTTTCTGTTAGCAACTGTGAAATGTATGTCATTTGTTAAAAAAATATTTTACGAAAATAATTACAAATAGTTTAGCCAAATATTATTCTCCTGGAAAAAATGTATGTTAAAAAATTAATCGTTACAAAATACCAAGTATAATAAAATTGAGGAATTGTAAACTTGTGTTTTGTTATTTTGTCTTAAGTTGTATTTAAACGGCTTAAAACAACCTGTATAAATTAATAAAATTAAGATCATCGAGTCAGAATCAATTTTTAAAATCTTTACCAACGAATCCGCTCGGCTTCGCACGGGAGATATCTGAATCTCGACAACAAAGCCACCTCCCTGGTCCAAATGTGAATCTAAATCATTTAGAAAGTCGCTCAAATACACAAAAATTTCATTAAAATTGGTCGAGCTATTTTTGAATTTTATTGAGACTGATGGACAGCAAATGATTTTTATATGTATACAGAGATAAGTTGCCACCAATTTTCGCCGCTGTCAGCACTACAACTGACATTGTGTCAAGGCTACAGGTGCTGATAATGGAATACTCTTTCTGTCCAGACTACGACTTGTAGCATCCTTCTTTGTTTAGCACAACCCAAAAACCATCGCACTATTAGTTTAAAACGTACACGCCCTCTCGACAGTTTACAGGGATCTGCAAGAAATTTTGTCTGAAGTGGTGGCGGTGAGTGTCACTGTGTAAAAAAATCCAAATTCAATTTCTTTTTAGGATATGGCTAGATGCCAGGCACTACGATTGAAGGAATTAAGTAAAACTGCTTAAATTCAGCCATGTTAATCTTTTGGTTTCTGTCCAGCACCAGCCCACCTACCGGAATCCATGGGTATCATAGTATGGTCATATCTTTATCAGATTGAATGGGTTGTATTACCAGCAAAAAAAAACACGCCTTATTATACAAACCCCAACCTTACTTCGTAGTTTAACCCAGTGAGCGACGCCTTATACATTTACTTACTTGAGGATGTGAGGTGCGTAATCGTTTATATGACGGTAGCCTTCAAAATTATACGTTAATCAAATAAGTAAATCACGTGATGAGTTGTCTCTGGCCTGAGGATCAAGAAGTGTCAAAGCATACCAGTGTCCTTGAGGTGAGTAGCTGAGTTCCCCTTTGGTTTGTAAATGAATCGTAGGAAAAAAGTTGACTCTTATGAAAGTAAATTGTTTCCAATAAGGTCATAGTTGCTATATCATTATCAGCATCATCACCATTACAGACTTTCATAAGTCTACTAATGAACAAAGGGCTTCCCTACGTAATGCCACAAATTACGGTTCTAAACTACCTTTACAGATGTATTTATACTATACAGGTGGACAGATACAAATCAACTTCTTACATGTGTAACCAGTTCGTCTCTTTATATAGCGGGGGCCGCCCTTCACTTAGACAGTACGAAGCTGCTACTAGAGAAATCATATTTTAAATCGCTCAACGATTTTTGTAGCTAGATAGTCTTCTATCACGCACAGAAACTTCAAGCTAGCCTTCTACATAGCTCGCTGAGTAACCATAAGCTTAATAATTTCTTATGTTTACGGGAATACTACACATAGAATAAAAAACATAAATTAATAAAAAGGAACGTTATATAATATCTTTTTAATTACGGACATTTCTGGCACTTTACAACATCCACAGTTACGGGAGAGACTGAGGTGTTTGACGTCCTGATGTCAAAGTAGACACGGGCTTAGTAGTTTCAACCATTTCTACAAGATGTAAGAGTCAAGCTTAAATTGAGAATGTTATCTATCTTCCATAGGTCAAACAAAATGATCGATAAAAATGCTTGAAAAATAACATATCTTGAAGCATCGATGCACCGGTCTGCAGTGTGTCGACATTTACAAGATAATTTCCGCCATTAAATTAGAATTGATAAATTATGATGGCTGGGCTATGTCGCCTGATCAGATTCCACAATTAATAAAATAATGATCAAATTTAAGCATACCTACAACTACAAGACTTCACTACTTTAGGCTCATATTTCATAGAGCGGATTACTCCACTAATCTTTATTGACTCGCCTCAACAATGGGATTTTTGTACTTTTTATTCATTAATTCCATCAATTTCCCCTTGAACTTTCAGTGGTGATTTGTGGAATTCCCACTCCTCATAATCTTTAAAAATTACATAAAAGCAACATAGATGTAGTAAAAACAGAATTTTTTATTTTTTATACGTTAGCAATAACAATATACGAGTACAGAAACTTTTAGGACAAGAAGTTTTAATAAAATAAAATAACTTCCACATGTATTCAGAGAATAAAAAAACAGATTTAAATAACAATCCTTCTTACTTTCAAACTTCGAGAGCGAATTTTATTCTTTGTAAAAGCTTCTCTAGTATATTTGTGGCAAAGCTGTAAAGACGCCGCTATAACTGTCTTTACAGCCCGCTTAACAGCTTGATTATGACATGGTTATCGCAGAAAAAGAACTTCATCATTACCACCTAAATCCACTGTAGAATGAAGAGCTTCATAAGAAACTTTGCTCAATATAGGCTTAGAGTAAGTTTACTGCCAGTCAATGAAATCTATGTATGACGAAGCAAAAATTGATCTTTGACACTTCAAATACTAGAAGCAGACTTGAATTAGATGCTGTTCTTGCCCTTAAAATGCACCTAGCAGTGAATTCTCTCACGTGTTTCTATTCGTCAGATAGCATGGACAAAAGAAAGTTCTCCGGGTGTGCAAAAAAGGCATTTCGCTGAATGACAGGATCAATGACAGTCCTCAATTTTTGTTGCAGGTATCTAAAATAAAATACCAACTTCAAGAGGTGTATTTCCCCATCTTTGCCTAATGGATGCACTTAAATTTCAAACCAAATTGGAGCGGAAACTTTAATCACAAGTATAGCGAGAGTGACAGAGTTAAGAATGAACTATTCTTAGGTCTATCCCTTGAAAAATAATACCGGAAGATCAGAATCAGAATCAGAAATTTTTATTTGTGAAACACAGGTATACATATACAACAGGTGCTCATACATTTCACAGAGCTCTGTGTTTTGTCGTAAGACATAGAAATATTTTCACAAAATAATATTCAATATTCGCAAAATAAGATAAAACTGGTAACAAATTGTAAGCATAAGATTATAATAATGTGATGTATATGTAATATTTTAATAATGTGTCAATTAAAAACTCTTCTATTGTAATAGCATTTGTCAAAGAGAAGTTTTTGCAGTGCTATTTAAAATTTTAACACTGGCGTTATTTGAATTGCATTTGGAATTTTGTTGAATATTTTAGGAGCAAGTCCGAAAAAGCTTTTGTGCATTAAGGCAGTCTTACATTTTAATTTAATTAATTGATTCAAGTATTGAGCACGTATTGGAGTTTTCTTGATTGTTGATAATTTAGTAAATAAGTGTGGGTTTCTTTTTACAAAAAAGTGCAGTTTCTAAAATATACAGTGCCGGGAAAGTCAACAATTATTTTTTGATTTAATGATTTAAAGTAAGTAGTAAGTCTATTGTAGACCACACATTGATCTAATGCAGTGTTTTTGTAACCTAAGTACAGTCTCTCAGTCAGTTGATTGTCCTTGTTACTAAGCCATGATCCAACTGTCCTTTGTAAGTCACCTGGCATGAGACATTTTTCCTGGGGAGCGATTGAACAAATCAGGAGGACACTCACAACTTATTACGGCAGATGTAATATCATAGAGGTAGCCTTCTGTCTTTTCAAATGTAACAATATTACGCTTATCACAATCCTCCAGCAAGCTTCCGATGAAACCTGAACAAGTAGAAGGTCCTGTTGTAGTGCCATCGAGTTTTGCAAATAAGTGTCTTAAGGTCAGTTCATTCATATGTAGTAGGCAAATGATCCATTGAAGAGGTATATGTAAACGTTTTTCCGATAGCCGTATAACTCCGCCGTATTTACCCATATTTGTTACTGTTTCATCACAACCTATGGCTAGAGTATCCTGTAGAGATATATTCTGCTGTTCGCAGACTATTTTATAGATTGCCAATGCCAACTCTTTTGTGGTTCCGTGGCTTGGAACGGCGTATCCAACATAAAGTGACTCTGGTTCCTTGATGATTGAAATGTGTTCTTTAATTGTTGTTGAACGATATTGTTTTCCCCCTTGCTTAACAATTTTCAAAGTCTTATCTCTTCGCCCATCAAAATATAAAGCAAAATATAATCAAGTTGTTCTTGAGCTAGGGTTTCATGTCGTATTTCTTTCTGGCGCGTCATAATCTTGACTTATCAATTACTTTGTCATTACTTTTCACATGTTGCAGAACTCTATAGAAAATTCCATACCGATCACAGACTTGATAGGCTCTTCAAGGAATGTATTTTGTGCTTTTTTGATTTTTTGGTGTTGATGAACTTTGAGGCAAAGTTTGTTCTTCTTCGCTACTATCAGTCGTTATTGAAGTATCAGGATTTTCGTGAAAAGGACCTGGTTCGCAAATTATTTTAGAATTATAATAGGTTTTGAGCCAATTTTTTCTCTCACCCAGCTTCCTTTTTCTCTTAGTATTCAATAAATCAACAGTTTCTATAATCATTTTTCTGTCTGTTCTCGATTAAGAAGGCTTGTTCTTCTTTAGGAACCTTCTGAGCTTTACTACAACTACAAGATTAAAAAAATTTTACACTTACAGGACCTCACATCAAACAGTTTCTCCGAGATTTCATTAAGTTTTTGTACCATTTCCTCTGACAGTTGTTTCAAAGATTTAATTGAGTTTTTGTACTTAGCGTGATAAGTTTTAATTAATTGCAATACTCGCGTATGCGATACGATAGGAATGGAAGCTTTATTCCACAAATTTAAAAAATTTCATGATATAATTTAGAAAATCTCGTTCAAAGATTGCTCTTTTTTAATTGTTCTTAATTTTAAGACTAATTCTGATAAAATTGTAATATTTCATTACTTGTTTGCAACTGGGTAGTTGATTTTCACTCATTTCTTCTGAAGCACCAGAAATAGGGTAATCCGTGACTTTGCGGGTATTATTTGAAATTTACATGACGCACCAACACCACATTACCAAGAAATACTATGTAAAATAGCAAAATAGATAAGATAATGCGCGTGACCTTTCCACCTTGAACTAATTGGGCGTACTGAGACAATTAAGGTACGCACGGGAACGAAATTTTGCGTCACATCCTCCCTCACTCCCCCGCACTTCTCGCCCGTTTAGTCTACATATTTTATTTAATTATTTATCATTTGCGATTGTATCTGTTATTAATTTATCCATTTAATATAATTTTATGTGGTTTAGTTTTTAAGATAAATGCTTCCAGAAAAGAATAGATTTGTAGCATTTATTTCAAACTTTAAACGTAATGAACGGCTAATTAAGCGCATAAAAAAACGTTAAATAAATACTAGTTTTCTAGTATATATTTAGGTCACGTTTTCCGCACTATTACAAATCAAAATAAAAAAAAAATTCGATCCACCCTAATGCCACGATGTAAATACTTTTTGCACACGATGTATACTTCAACATCATTATTACAGCCCTTCACAACGGTCCTGAGCCACCTGCATCCATCGACTTCCTGCATGTCTTACCAGGTCGTCACTCCATCTAGTGGGGGGTCGCCCTACACTACGCCTACCGGTACGAGGCTGCCACTCGAGAACCTTTCTTCCCCATCGGTTATCGGTTCTTCGAGCTATATGGCCGGCCCATTGCCACTTCAGCTTACTAATCCGTTGGGCTATATTGGTCACTCTGGTTTTACTGCGGATATCCTCATTTCTGAGTCTATCACGCAGAGAAACTCCGATCATAGCCCTCTTCATAGCTCGCTGAGCGACCTTGAGCGTCCTCATACGGCCAGCAGTGAAGGACCACGTCTCTGATCCGTAAGTCATCACTGGCAATACGCACTGGTTATACACTTTATTTTTCAGAGGTTGAGGTATACCAGACGAGAAGATGTGCCGTAATTTCCCGAACGCTGCTCAGCCGAGTTGATTCCGTCGATTGACCTCTCGGTCGAAGTTGGACTTACCTATAATGATTTCTTAAATTTACGCGAACACTACACATTGAATAAAACTATTATTTACGGATTTTATCGCGTTTAATTACTTTAATTTTTTTTTTATTATTATCCCGACGTTTCGGGTGCTTTACAGCGCCCATGGTCACGGGGGGACTGAGATGTTTGACGTCCCAATGTCATAGTTAGTCTACCTTCAGTTTTTTTAATGTCATATTAAAAAACTGAAGGTAGCCGGACTAACTATGACATTGGGACGTCAAACATCTCAGTCCCCCCGTGACCATGGGCGCTGTAAAGCACCCGAAACGTCGGGATAATAATAAAAATAAATTAAAGTAATTAAACGCGATAAAATCCGTAAATAATAGTTTTATTCAATTGGACTTACCTAGTCGGACTATTGGTCCCAGGTAAACGTACTCGTCAACAACTTCGAGCATAGTGCTCCCGACAACTACCGGCATAGGTGTGACATGGACATTAAACATGATCTTTCTCATAGTCCACATACGCCAGGCAAAGTGGCATATTGTACTCTTCGGTCTTCTGTACAATCTGCCGCAGGGTATGTATGTGGTCTATTGTACTGAATCCTTTTCGGAAACCGGCTTATTCGGGAGGCTGGAAATCGTCGAGTCTGCGTGCGAGACGATTCGTAATGACTCTCGAAAACAGCACGTAGACGCGGCTCAGAAGGGATATCGGTCTGTAGTTCTTCAAGAGAGCGTTGTCGCCTTTCTTAAAGAACAAGACCACCGCACTTCTGCTCCATGCCTCCGGAGTAGTGCTACCATGGAGGACGGAATTGAAGAGCTTCTGAAGGAATTTAGGTACCGGTGTTCACCCGCTTTCAGACGCTCCGCTGTAATTCCATCCTCGCCTGGGGCCCTGCCGTTTTTAAGGTGCTGGAGAGCCATTCTAATGTCGCTCAGACTGACGTCCGGGATATCATCGGAATAGTGACGGGTAAGACTTGCTCTTGGATCGTTACTCACACTTGCGTGTGGCTCCAACGATGATGTGTATAGCTGTCCATACAACCTCTCAATCTCACTCAAAATCTCAGGTGTCTCGGAAACGATGCTGCCACACTCAGTCTTCAGCTTTGGCAGTTGGCTCTTTCTGGCAGAAAGATTCTCTGGCAAAGACTTTAGAGCCCTGGTTCCGCTCGATCGCTTCTTTGATACGAGCAGTATTAAAGTTGCGTAAGTCTCGCCGCATGCATTTGGAGATCTGTCTGTTCAGTTGCCTGTATGCTGTCAAATCTGTTGACGATTGCAGCCTCATCTCCCGTTTAACAGCCATGAGATTAAGAATGATCGGAGAGTTTTTGTGTTCTTCTGCGGCGGGTCTTGCAGAACTTAGCTCCAACCGCATGGACAGTTTCCACGAGCTTGTCATTCATAACGTCCACTGCATTGCAATCTTCTAGGCGCTGAAAGCGGTTACGTAACTCGAGTTGAAAAGTCTCGGGATTCTGGATCAGAGCACGAGGGGGACTGAGCGTTAACTTCATTAGAAGAGACCTCTCCAACTTAACGTTAAGGTTCAGTGTGCCTCTAACCATTCGGTGATCGCTACCGGTTTTCACCCTTGCGATCACTGAGACATCACTGAACAGTTGGCGTCTGGTCGTCATAATGAAGTCAATCTCATTTTTTGTCGAACCGTCGGAGCTGGACCAGGTCCACTTCCTGTGGGGCCGCTTCTGGAAGAAAGAGTTCATCATAAAGAGTCCCTCTTTCTCCATAAAGTCAGCCAGCTGCTGGCCCCTACGGTTCCGTTGCCCTACTCCAAATTTCCCTAACTTCAGCTCGCCGCCTTCTCTTGTGCCTAGTTTTGCGTTGAAGTCTCCCATCAACACTGTGTAGTGGGTTTTGGAGGAATGCATGGCTCTAGAAATATCCTCATACATTTCCTCCACCTCCTCATCGGGATGTGCCGAGGTTGTTGCGTAGACCTGTATGACCTTCAGCGAATACCGTTTGGTGATTCTAAGTATCAGGTACGCGACCCTCATCGCCACACTCCCAATCTTTATAACGTTGTTGACGAGAGACTTGTGGACGATAAATCCGACGCCTCCTTGGGAGAGATGGTCGCCCTCCCGGTGATAGAACAAGTTGCCGGACTCGAGGATTACCGTGTCCTCCCCCTCTCTTCGGACCTCAGATAATCCAATAATATCCCAGCGCAACTTGTCTATCTCTTCTTCCAGCTCCAGTATCTTCTCGTCAGTCCTCAGGGTGCGTGCGTTATACGTTGCCAGGTCGAGTCGTCGTAGGTGGCAACCGAACCTCCACCGGAGATTCTTAGCACCCCTGCCCCGCCGTTACCATGGTCGCCACCGTAGCCAGGAATAGCGGGGCCGCCGGGGACTGGGGGCCGTTTATTTGCGTCGTTGCTCATGGTTGCCATATTTGCCATAGTTGCCACGCTTGGCGAGCGGGTTGGTAACCGCAGTTTTTTATTATGTTATTGTTGTTATTAGGAAGATGCTGCTGCCCATCTCCTTTTTGTGTCCCTCTGTCGCCTCTTACGACACCCACGGGAAGATATGGGGTAGTGGATATTCTCAACCGCCACTACACGGCCAGAATGTATACTTATTGTACCTATAATAAAGACTTAAATTGATATGGCAAGAAATGAACTAAACTTACATAGCTACATAGCTTGTTTTTAGTTTTTTAAGCCTATTTTTACTTTGTATTAAAAGTTAGTTATATTTCAGAACTTTAAATATGAGTGTCGTAAGCACTCCAAAGGTCGGGAATTATAAAAAGTTAAAACAAAATGCGACAAAATCTAAACCGAAGCTTCTTCACACGGTCAGGAGTTACAGATTAGGTCTCAGATCTATAAGTCATCACTGGCAAGATGTATTTAGGTTTACACTTTTGGTTTCTTACGATGTCGGATGCGTGACAAGAAATCGTGTCGTAATCTCACGAACGTTTCCGCCAAACTCAGTCAGGTCAACGGGTCAGTTTTTTTTTAAATTGTTATATTATATTAAATCATAATGAGTTTTAACTTATAAATGCAGCAAATAAAAAAACCGACAAGTTAAATTTAATTACATGGAATAAATTATATCATTAATATGAATTAATTGAATTCCTTTTTAATGTCAAAATGGACGTGTGTTTTCTTTTGTACATGTTTTCCGTAGAATTGTTAATGAAGGCTAATAAATTAACGATTAATTAAAGAGGTGCTGAACAAACCAAATTTAAAATTAAACATGAAACATTCAAAACGTCCGTTATTTGTATTAATTACTTTAACACACGGTTGAGTATTATATATAATAATTTAACAAAAATGTACATTTGTCTGACGTAGCTGTGTAGTAAAGTGCGCGCAGGAATTATTAGTTCATAAAACGCTAAGAAAAACCTATGGTATTCTTTGGTTATAGAAAGATGAATACGCAAAATAATATGGTGTAATTTAAATTATTATTACTTTTCCTTTGATACATATACATCTTGTCTATGTAATTATCAACTTATATATATTATTTACAATTGATCATAAAAAAGTGAATGATCATAAGCTACATAAGGTAACATATATAATATGCTTCTTCAAAACACTGGCGTATGCCCGAGAAGAGTTATCACCATTATTTTTCTTAGTCGTAAGAGGCTGGGTGCTTCGTACAAACGACCTTAATTTGGGCAATCTAAACATAGCAAAGCAAAAGTGATTGATGCCTTTTGTCGTATACCCCGACTGCGTAACAAGTTTACGTGACAGTAAATTGTGTTATTGTTACTTATGAGAGAAAATGATCTTATAATCATTCTTCAAAATTTAAGGACATCTTATTAAGGATTGCAAAGAAGAGAAGTGAATTCTTAAAGATGTTGTTGCTTTTAGAAGACAAAAATAAATAGATAAAAACTCTATTTAAAATATTCTGTTGAAAGTTATTTATTTAAAAGAAATATATGCAGCTGATTTATTTAAAAAAAAACCTACGGTGAAGAGAGCGAAAAATGGAAAATCTTTCGATCGATAAAAGCTATTTTTTATTCGTTTCGCTATTGTTTACAGTATTTTAATCTTATTATTTTATGCTGTTTTGCTTTCGGTATTGGTGTGATAATTGCAGTTTAAAGTAATTCGAGTGACTCCTTTTATATTTTGAAATATTAAATAATAACTTCGTGTAGTGAAGGCCAAAAAGAATCCATCATATTGTCTCGTATCGTGAGTATCGTAGTAGTCGACCATACGGGAAATGTAAGGAATATAATGTGCTTCAACAGATCCTCCTCTCAACAGATATGCTCTCTTATTTGATAGTAATAAATATTTAGACTACTGAAGACCCAAGCAACTCATGCAAGTTACTCCACTTTTAAAGTATGTGATTTTTGGTAAACCAGTCGCCAAACTTCGTGCGATCGTGACGAACTTTCCATATAAAGTAAATAGTTAAGTAGTAATTTCCATAAAAAGTGAAGGCATATAAGAAGCAACGGACTATTACTAATATACTTAAAACATTAACACGACTCATTACGCATCAACACTATGTTTTACTGCCTCGTTGGTCTAGTGGTTGCAAACGCAACTGTTGATCATGAGCTCCCAGGTTCGAATCACGTGTAGAGCCAGAGCCAAAAAATGTTATAGAGTTTCAAGAAATTCTAAGTAGCTGCCAGGAGTCAGGAAGTTAGCGGTGTGTCACCCCCGTGCCTCGATAGGCGCGTAGAGCCGTTATCCTGCGCATGACCTCTCTTTTTTCGTGTCAGTTTCCATCCCATCGGACTTTGAGAGTGAGGGAATAGAGAGTGCATCTGTGCTTGCGCATACACTTGAGCACTTTAATTTTGTCCCGCGCCGTTGGCTAGTTATCGTTGAGGCTGACTTAAGCTTAAATTAATCACATAAGTTAGTCACGGTCACGGCTGTTTATTATTATTATTAACAAATGTTCTAACTATACAAAATAACAATAAGCGTGTGTCTGAAGTGCATCCTTCTTTATTTAAAAGTACATATTACTATTTACATCAAATAATTACATATAACTTTTAAGGTTTTCAGTAAATGGCGTATGTATTTTTGTAAGGCAAATGAGCATATGGCTCACCAGATGGTAAATGATCGTCATCGCCACTAAACATATACAATACTAGGGGAATTGCAGTTGCGTTGCCGGCCTTTAAGAAATGAGTAGGTTACTACATCGTATCGGTCCGGAAAAACCAATGACGACAGTAAATTCAACAGTTTGGCCGTGCGAGGTAGAAAATTCCACGTAAATCGCACGGTAGTTTTGTCGCAGGGAATTTCAAGTTTTGTTGCAGTATAAAATGGTCAAATTCAGCAGCTGAAATTATTTTGAACAATTCCTCTGAGCACTTCTCGTGATATAAGCGATATAAGATGCACAGAGATTAAAGATACTGAAGATGTATAGATACATAAGCATAGATTCTAAGTTTTCTTTTACGATCATAGATCATGTACAGACTGACGTTAGAATAGATTGGCAATGCTAAAGAGAAAGAGCGTAATGTACGCGTATGTTAAAGCGAAATAGAGTGAAAAATATAGGCGAGACCATTCACATACACGCTATCAGCCTGTATTGACCTGGCGTTATTCGTAAACAAAACAAATTCTGCTTGTATTTGCAAAATCTCAGGTTTCAAAGTGAACATTGGTGTTAAATAGAAGTAATTAAAGATGACTAGGTACGACGTACCTTAATGAAACCCACCTCCGACAGAAATCCGTCATTATCATACATTTAACCGTATGTACGATTGAAATATTTAGCTGTCTAAATTCAGTGTTTTTGAGCAGGTACTAACGATTATCTCATTTTATAATATTAATGTTATGAATACATATGAATACATATGAATTGAACTAATAATAAACACAAATACGTGAAGTCCTGCTAATTCTAACGTCTCTTTTTTCCTTAACTAGCAAATGTATGACTAACATGCAGCCTTATTCAACTTTATAATACCGTTTAGAAATTTCTAGGGTTCCGTATCTGATTAATCTTCCTATTAAATGATAAATACTTTTTAATATAATTAGGGTGACAAACGAGCACACAGTTCATCTAATGGTAAGTGGATACTGTGGCATATTATCATAAAATATTGATTTCTACAAAAAATTGTTGAAAAAAATAAAAATGGGTTCTAAAAAGAAAATAAACGAACAAATGCAGCAAGTAATTTGAAGAAAAATGATTTTCTCATAAAATTGCACTCATGGAAAAACTACAATATGTCCAACAATAAACACTCATTAATAAAATTACCAATTGAAACTTATTTTATTATTACAATAAAAGTATGCAGCAAAATTGCAAGTTATTGATATTAGAAGTCACAACATTTTAACAATAAAAAGTTACCATAAAAGTAAATGTAAATCTAACAATTTTATTTGTACTTTTATTTTTACTCCCCAAAATATAATGAGGAGTTCAAAATTAAACTCCAACTACATTTATATACATATATTTATGTATTTTTACACGTGGTAGAGCCATGCTGCAGTTATATTAGTAGTACAGCTGTACCATGAATGGGTCGGCTCGATCGGGTAAGGACCACGCTCTCACAGGATACCAGCGTAAAATTACTATTTTATGTTGCTGTGTTTCGTATGGTGACTGTAGAGAACCGGAGACCCGTTTTACTGGAACCGAGGCATTCCATTTTAGTTCTCAGGGTGACAACGCATCTGCATTTTGATTCTTAATCGAGGTTAAATGTAGATGTATATGGGCCACAGCAACCACATTCCATCAGGTGGACTGTGTGCTCGTTTGTCACCCTATCCTATAAAAAAACAATTCAGTACGCATAGTAATAACGCGTGACTACGGCTACATACAAACTCATTAAATATAACCAAAAATTATAATAATTAAGGTAAGGAGCTGAATATGTTTCGCAATGTTTTAAAAAGTTGACATCGTAGTTTTGTTTAATACCTTTTAAGTACACGGTTCCTGTCAAATTATGGTTTTAGCAATTAACCTTAAATTCACATATTCATCATAACACGCATATGATTTTTAAGAACAGTGTTTCTTTCTTAAAATTAAACATGAAATAATAGTTTTTTTAAGTTTATATACGAAACTAAATGGTAGGAACCTATTTCTGCCTGAGAGTTTGTCTGAGTATGTATCACACTATACTCCCCCTACCTAGTTTCGGTATAAATACAGGTTGTGAGGCATTCCATCTCAGTCCTTAGAGGTGACAACGACGTAACCTTCTTTGTTTGAAGTTAGCTGCAAGTGTTCTTGGGCTGCAATATCCACTTGCCATTATCAGGTGGACCTTAATTTCGTTGTTTACTTCAGTTTTATGAAAAAAATAAAAACGTTAACTAATGAATAATAATAAAGTTAACTTTTTTATAAAATGTATTTTCGGAATGTCGACAACATTACGTACTTCTCATCAGGTATACCTTTTATTGGATACCAGAAACGCGATATTTCAATATTTATTTTATTTTTAGTTTTATTGGTATACGTCCGCAATAAGTCGCCAATGTAGTTTTATGTGACTTCATGCAGCCTTAAACCTACGGTGCATAACGCTTATAAAGATATCTAATTTGTCAAAATATGATGAGAATATAATAAATTTAAAGATCTGAGGAAACAGATGAACATATTTCATACATATTATCCTTCTGAAATCGTAACTACCCTTTTCGCTTCGCCGTAGTCGGATAAAAATATTCACTTACATCAAGTGATTCACTACCTAACTTCGATCAACTATCGATAATTTAAGTTGAGGTCGTGAAGTGCATTGCATGGTGCAACACTAATTGTCTCCCACGAATGCACGTATGTATTTGGATTTTTGGTCTCAATTAATTAATCCCTCAATCACTAATCTAATGCATTATTCTATATTTAAATAATATTTGTACAGCAGGGCTACGATGGCTATCCAAGTACAGAACCAGAGTACGAAACCTATCCAACTGCACAGAGATGTAAGACAGGGTGACGTTATTTCCCCGAAACTCTTCACCGCTACATGGGAAGAAGTTTTCCAGCTTCTGGACTGGAAAGGATACGTTATTAACATGAATGGCGAGTACATCACTCACCTTCGATTTCCCGACGATATAGTCCTTATGGCAGAATCGCTGGAGGACTTAAGCACTATGCTCAATGACCTCAATAGTGCCTCCCAACGGATAGGTCTTAAGATGAACATGGACAAAAAAAAGATCATGTTTAATGGCCATGTCACACCCATGCCGGTAGTTGTTGGGAGCACTATGCTCGAAGTTGTTGACGAGTACGTTTACCTTGGACAAATAGTCCGACTAGGTAAGTCCAACTTCGACCAAGAGTTCTATCGACGGATTCAACTCGGCTGGGGAGCGTTCGGGAAATTACGACGCATCTTCTCATCAGGTATACCTCAAAACCTGCTAATTGTACAACCAGTGCGTGTTGTCAGTGATGACCTACGCAACCGAGACGTGGTCCTTCACTGCTGGCCGTATGAAGACGCTCAAAGTCGCTCAGCGAGCTATGGAGAGGGCTATGCTCGGAGTTTCTCTGCGTGATAAACTTAGAAATGAGGGTATCCGCAGTAGAACCAGAGTGACCGACATAGCCCAACGGATTAGTAAGCTGAAGTGGCAATGGGTCGGCCATATAGCTCGAAGAACCGACAACGATAACAAGTTTCGGTTCTCAACTTTCACCACACAAAATAGAAGCATTGTGCAGCTTTACATTGGTATTTTGAGAGAGCGTGGTCTTTCCCGTGTTGTAATCCAATGTGAAACAATGTGAAAAATGTTGGCAAAGAAATGTTGGCTGATAGCAATTTTATACATTTACTTGTTACCGAGTGCTTGGTGATAAATGTACACAACATGTATAAAATTGTACGTTTCAGAAATAATCAACAAATATAAAAAGATAAGTTGTGAAGTCTGCCAAGACAAGTGGATTCTGAAAAAAAAAAACAAATTTAACGGATTCTATCGCGTTTAATCCGGGGTCTATCAGGTACGGTCATAATGATCCGTGATGTTACGCGGGTATTTTTTAGAATTATTGTACGACGTTACCGTACTTATCAGTAGCTGGAGCTAATACTACGACTACCTACTACCTACCCATTTCGTTTCTTATGTCTTTTGAGTAGAATTGCACTTGCACTGGGAATTAGATATCGTCAAACGCAAAAAAGGTAAATATGACTCATCTAGTCGGTGTAACTATTTTGTGCCAAATATTTTTATTTAATATTATTGGTAATCAAGATTATTTTTATGTAGCGGTATTACTTTTTTAGTTTCTTGTATATTTATATGTTTTTTTTAAATGATTTTTAGGTAATATTTTTAACAAAATAATGTGATAGGCAGCTAATTTTGGCATATTGGAAGGAAGTCGATTACTCTATTATACCAAGAAGTGGTCGCGTAAACTGAAGAGTATTTGTGAAGTGAAGGTTTGTAGAAATCGTATTATAAAAAAGACATAGAAATGTTAGAGCGCCGCTGACCTAAATGTATCACTTTGGAAGGAGCCTATATTGACGAATAAAATTGAATTTTGAATAAATATTATGATTTTCTTAATTAGTCTCGGGGCCTATTGACCGAATTTTTAGTATTTATTTTATTATTTATATCGAAAACCAACAGCGTATACAGGAAATAGTTAACATTAATGTTAAAGTCTAAAAGTATGGCAAACAACAGGTTTCCCTTATATTGTTTGACGGTATTTTGTTCTTGGAAGAAATATCAATTAAAACAATTCAAAAGACAAATCATAAGCATTAGTGTAACGAAGGTGATAACAAGCTTACAGATATGAATGAATACATAACATAAATGTACACACACGCACACGCGCACGCACACACACACACACACACACACACACACACACACACGCACGCACGCACCCCCCCCCCCCCCCCCCCCCCCCCCCCACCCCCCCCCCCACCCCCCACCGTACGCACGCACGCACGCACGCACGCACGCACGCACGCATATTTGTTTTTTGTCGGTTTTGTGGATGTTTTTGTTTGTCCTATTCTTACATAGACCATAATCACAATCAAACTTGCACACTCCTGCTTCTTGTAAAGGGATCTAACACTTGACGGATGGTAAAAATCGTTGGCGGTTTGTAGTAGGTTTTAATGGAAGCTCGCTTCAAGGCTTCAAGATGTCGTCAATCTTGTCTATGTCAACTCTGACATATCGTAGTACAGCATATTGTAGTACACGTTCGGACTGTGGCCGACTTTAAACGGTCACAGTGACGTAGATGACGTAGGACGTAGGGCCCAATATCATTGTTAGCCCGGCTACTTTCAGTTTTCGAATATTCCTGTTGCTTGAAGAGATGCGCACTTTAGATCGTACAATACCTACCTTACGTCCGCTCCAAAAGAGCACTAATTAGATCAGAATTACTACATAACTATTTTTTCGTTTTAAACAAAACCAAAGACACTATGCAATAGATAATAGTATCAAATACAAAGATATGCTCTTTTATTTTAAACCATAAACTGGCAATGTTTCTTAAAAAAAAAAAAGAAATCACTCTGAAATTTCGGCGTTCCACGTGTCGCTTTGATGAAGGTGCTCCGTCTTTATATAGAATTTTATATTTGTGTCTGGACTAAAAACGAAAGTATTATACTTTTTTTTTATTCCTTGTAATATAGTAAACACGTAGATATATAATTTGTGGTATAAAAAGTGAAAAGTAAATTGCCAAAAGTACTTCAAAATCCGGAAGGCCCATTTTGGCGGTTGGGTCATAAATGTGTTATTTTTCAAATTCTCATTTATTTTTAGTGTAAAATGTAAGTAAAAATAGTTTTCTTACATATTTCAAATAACTTGACGTTGTATTTATTTCAAATTCACACAAAACTGTTTTTGAAATATTGTTCGAAATGTCATACAGATAAAATATTATTATTTTTTTTTTAATTTTTTAATATTTTAATATTTTGGTATGAGTAACGAATAGAAACACATAAAACATAAAAATATACATATTTCCAAACATTTTCATATAAATTTCTCCAAAAACAAAAGTGTAGAATTCAAATTAGTAGTAATTTTGTCACTAAAATTGAAGTATATACTACTACTATGTTATACAGGGTAATTTATGTATTTTATTACAATTTCTAGCAACCAAAAATTATTTTATTCGATAGTTTATACATTCAACAAGAAATCCTGTAAGTTTTATCCATAAATATTGTCTCAAAGTGAAAATATAGCAAAATTTGCTATATAGCAAAAAATTTTCTAACTTACAAATTTTCCCGCCATTAAGGTCCCGAGCGAACGGGAGTATAACATGTCGCGCGCTGTCACAGCGTACATCTTAATTTTGGTCCGATCTACGCAGAACGAGCTTACAGTATCTTGAAGTCTTGCAGCAGCAGATGACATCTGCTTGGGATCATATACTTACACCCATCCTCTTCTCCGTTGAAATAAGGATGTTTTTTAATTTCAATAGCTTCGCATATCATCCTTGGTAGGTCATCAGTGTTCTTTTGCGAGGATTTTGAGTTTATCAAATCTGATATAATGGTGGGTAGTAGTAGTATAGCACACTGAAGAGCGTGTCCGCCAGCAGTGTGACGAGGTGCACGGGAGCGCTGGTGCTGAGCAGGCGCGCTGCTTATGCGCTGCAGCTGCACACAGTTTTGTAGTATGGTGTGCGGTGCCAGTATAGATTGGGCGTGGAGTTTACAGTGTATATATAACACAAAGGATATACTGACGAGTGTGTCCGCCAGCAGTGTGACGAGGTGCACGGGAGCGCTGGTGCTGAGCAGGCACGCTGCCGGCACGCTGCAACTGCACACAGTTTTGTAGTATGTTGTGGGGTGCCAGTATAGATTGGGCGTGGAGTTTACAGTGTATATATAACACAAAGGATATACTGACGAGTGTGTCCGCCAGCAGTGTGACGAGGTGCACGGGATACACTGGTGCTGAGCAGGTGCGCTGCCGGTGCGCTGTAGCTGCACACAGTTTTGTAGTATGGTATGCGGTGCCAGTATAGATTAAAAAAAATATTAACAATGCTATAAACATTATTAATATTCCCCTTAACCACTCCTGGTAAGCTTGAATTGCTTGTGTTACGAGTGGTTCACGCCAGTAGTCGAATGGCGGATTCAAACCCACGACCTTTTTGAGTTCGCGGTCCGCGCCCCGCCTTTAGGCTACTGTCGCTTATTGGGCGCGGATTGGGCGTGGAGTTTACAGTGTATAACTAACACAAAGGATATACTGACGAGTGTGTCCGCCAGCAGTGTGACGAGGTGCACGGGAACGCTGGTGCTGAGCAGGCGCGTAACCGGCGCTGCAGCTGCACACAGTTACGTAGATTAGTGTGCGGTACAAGTGTAGATTGGACGTGGAGTGTATATAATATAACGCAAAGTTATTTGTATTATAGCTTTTTATAATTGCATATATCTCAATGTTACGTACTTACTTATGTGTTTATAAGAGATAACAATTTATTATTAAAGAGTTCAAATTTTTTTATTAAATGTCGAGTATTCTGGTAAGCATAAGGTCATTGATAGTTATTTTTTTAGGAGAGGTGGCAAACTAGCATTCAGCTCACGTATGCCGCTCTCGAATAACGACAGCACCCGTGGAATTGCATCTGTGTTGTCAGTTTAAAAAAAGGAATAAGCTCGTTTCTGAAAGTTTTTTAAGTTAGTTAAGTTTGATATCGGTCCGTAAAAATCACCCTTGATAAACGTTTACACAAAGACGTCGCGCGAGGAAGGAAGCTCCTTGTAAATCGCACAGTGGCCTGCGCTCCCTCCATCTAATAATCTGTTAAACGCGGCAAGTTTTTAGAAGACAATTTAGCCTTCCCATCCAAGTGAGTGCGGAACTGAATGTCATCGACGAGGATCAATACTGATGGAGATAGCAAGGGTAGTGCCTTGAAATTGAGAACCGGTTCTTTTTAGTGGTAAACTCGTGAACCTTTGTTTTTTGAGTATTAAACTGGATAAGTTTTAGTTATCCCCAATTCAGGAATTAGTTCAACAAAAATCGACTTCAAACACAAGTTTGTTCCAGTATTCGAGAATAATTTCATCATTTTCATCATAGCCTATCAAAAGCCTCATGCATAAGATAGGCCTCCCTACTGATTGCCTCATAGGAGGAAAATATTTTCCATTGTTCTCACGATTGGCAAATGGTCTGCCTACCGCAGTTTTTTATTATTTTGAGTTATTATATACTATATATATAATATGTTATATTATATATTGTATTATTAAACAGAAAGATGCAGTTGCGTAAATCCTGTTACATTTCTCACTGTCATATATTCAAACCATTAAGGCTAACTGTTAAAAACAGCATAATATATTATTCATAAATTATTGTATTTAAATAAATTTCAAGGAAAAAGAAAGATTAATATAAATTTTCAAAACTTTTTAATTATCTAATAAAATAAAATATGAAATGGTAGCCCTTTTGGAATGAAAGGTACTAATAAAATATGTGTGTCGTCTAAAACCTTATCGGTAACCAGTTTACATAAATTATGTGAGTGCTGCACATTGAAATTGAATGAAACAATTTTAGTGTAACAGTTTTTTATTGATATTCGTGACCGAAATCAATGTGGTTCAAACCACATCGATTTCGGTCGATGCTTTGTTTCAATAAAATAGTTTCTGCTGTTTCTGTCTGTCTACCACAATTTAAGCGAGTAACATTTATGTTATATTTACACAAACATTTTTGTCCATAAATGTAAAAAATATTACCGGTACCACATGCTTATGAATAAAAATATAATGAATATAATGAAAAAACTAAATTACCAAATTAGTGATGGAGAAACTGTGTCGGAAACTAACTCGGATTTTCTCTATGTAGTAGAATCAGTAATGATATTCACTGTACAACTTGGGAAACCCTCATATCCCAATATATAATTGTAGGAGCACGCTTGTTTTAATTTTTATTAATAAATATGTATACTTTTTTTGGATATCCTTAATAAATAAAGAAATAAACATATATTTAAAAAATATCGCATCGAATATAGTATCTCTTCCTTTTTTGAACTCGGTTAAATATGTCTATATTGCTTAAAATAATACTCTTAAGCGACGGTTTAAAACTAAAACTAGATAATATGAAGCTTAAAATGAAATATTACAAACAATTACGAACTATGAATAATAATAATATAATGAATATAAAATAAAAATAAATATATAATAATCTACAGATCTTTAGTTTATTAGATCTTTTCTCCCATGTCCCATGAAGAAAGGTTCTCGAGTGGCGGCCTCGTACCGGTAGGCGAAGTGTAGGGCGAGCCCCCACTAGATCGAGTGACGACCTGGAGACAATCGATGGATGCAGGTGTCTCAGGACCGTGCTTTGTGGCACGTGTGTGGCAATTATTTGGGGGAGGCCTATGTTCAGCAGTGGACTTGTTGGATATTTCTCCCATGTGATGCACATAATGTTAAACTGTATACGATACAGTTTACCATTATGTTACTTTATATAATTCACGTACATATTTAGTTTAAATATCTATGATTCTGATTTAGAGACTGAATGTATTATTTAGAATTTGCAGAAGTAGTTTTAGTAGAAAAGCGAAACATAGTTGAATTTGGCACATCATCAATTCTATACGCCGCGGCGACAGTTCCGTTCATCAACATTTACATTAGTTTCTCTTCAACTTTTGCTTTTAGCCCGAATAGCTGTCAGTGCAAAACGAACAAACATAAACGTCAATTTATGTGGTGGTAATTATTTAGGTGTCGTACAAGTTGGCAGGATTGTATGTCTAGGAATCCGTTTGGGTTGATACCATCTGCTTACGTAGTTAGGCCGCCAAGCAGCAGTCTGTGTACTATTGTCTGGTCTAAAGGATATGAAGAGCCAGTTTACAAGGCGAGAGGCATTTCATCTAAAGACCGATTTACACTTCGACAAGTACAGCAGCGAGTTTAGTTACAAGGCAGTTGACAGTGAACGGTTAAGTGGGCAGTAGCGTTCAAATAATGTCTTCATGGCGAGTTTAGTTAAGGACATTAGTTCATAGAGTTTGTTAGAGTATGACGTTTCAAGACTACAGAATTTTTATGGTTTTCATTTAAGATGGTTCTAGGATTACGTCAAGACTTAAACGATCCAGTCAGAGAAGTATTAATGGTTGTTGTTAAAGAAGTTATTAATAATTTTCATAAGTGCAGCATCTCGAGCAGGTTTAATTTTACTATTTGAACTTCTACTATTATATAAACATTCGTATTCTAGATACTCCTGTACAAATTTATACGTGATATCATCCGTTCATTTTATTATTAAAACTCAATATAAAAGGTATGCATATTCAATAATCAGTATCGTACAAACTTTGAGGCGAGTTTCCTTATAAAAGTTCAATTGTACGTTTTGGCGCGCAAACGTTGCGTCCTGTCAACTTTGCACTGAACTAAACTCGCTCGTTTACACGAACGGCGAGTTTAGTTGCGGGTGGCGGGAGACCCGCGGGAGGACAGCACTTCGCACTTAACTCGCCGAAAAATAGCTCGGCCGGCTATCCCGTTCAACTTAATCGTTAACTTGCTACTTAACTCGTTTATTGCCGTTCAAACGAGGTTCAAACTTAACTCGCCAGATTCGCAAGTTAACTCGCTACTGTACTTGTCGAAGTGTAAATCGGTCTTTAGTCTTAGTGGTGACAGTGCATAGTCTGTAGCTGTAGCTTTCATTGCTTGAAGTTGGGTGCAGGTGCTCATGGGCTGCAGTTTCTATTTATATTCAGATGGACTGTTGGTTCGCTTGTCATTCCAATTTTATAAAAAAAATACTGTATTAGTTTGCTTAAATAACATTCACGCGATATGAGCAACAATTACTATTGATGGCACCTAAGGGATTGGCAAACGTAAATTTAAACGTAAGCTTCCGGGTTTTCCCCTGTTACGTTACGAAATGCGGCTAATTTGCAGACTTAACTTTATCATTAAAAACTTAGTCAATGGGATTAAATACTTTGAGCTAACAAGTTCCCGCTTGTATTACGCCTTTGTTTGATGCAAGATATAAAATTATTTTGCTAATTTTAAATTAAAATGGATCATTTTATTGGTCGTCTGTACATCCATTTCCTTAGTACACTTATACCACAGCTAGATATCAAAACTGTGCCTATACATAGTATGAGAAATCAGGCTACCTAGTTAATAAGTCGTCAGGACTTAAGTACATAGCAGTACTAGAATACAAATATTGTGAATACTACAAAATCATAATATTAGCATCACTTCTTGTGATTCTTATACTGGATCCAGGTCTAGCATCAACCATATCGCGTAAAGATTATATTGGAATTTAGTAGAGATTAACTCATTTTGCTTAGGGACGTAAATCGTTTAGAAGTACGTTATCATTACATTTCTGACGTTCCATTATTTACTTATTTATATTTATATATTACCTACGGAACCGAGACGTAGTCCTTCACTGCTGGCCATATGAATATGAGGACGCTCAAAGACACTCAGCGAGCAATGGAGAGGGCTGTGCTCGGAGTTTCTCTGCGTGATAAACTTAGAAATGAGGATATCCGCAGTAGAACCAGAGTGACTGACATAGCCCAACGGATTTTACTTATGCTTTGGGCTATGCGCTGAAGTGGCAATGGGCCGGCCATATAGCTCGAAGAACCGACAACCGTTGGGAAAAAGTTTCTCGAGTGGCAGCTTCGTACCGGTAGGCGAAGTGTAGGGCGACACCTCACTGGAGTGATGACGTGACGACCTTGTAAGACATGCAGGAAGTCGATGGATGCAGGTGGCTCAGGACCGTGCTTTGTGGCATACTTTGGGGGAGGCATGTTCAGTGAGGCTTATGTGGACTTGTGAAGGGCTGTAATGATGATGATATAAAGTATGCTCTTTAAAATAACTAATATAGGTATGAGAAGCCACAGTATTATATTGGTAGGATGCGGACAGGGAACTCAGAAGTCCTAAGTTTGAGTCCGCTTACTTTCGCATGATAAATAGGGAAATACTAATAATTTATTTATTATAAAACCTTAGAAAAAGCGAACAAACAATGTATTAATTATACCATGAAATTTTAAAATAAATTGTACCTTTTTATTATTTAAGATAGATAATTGTTCAACACGAGCTAAGCCGGAGCAGGCCTCTAGTTTTTTTAAACTAATGTACTTTCTATATAGAAATTGTTCTTCTCTGAAATATGCGTTACGTATTGTAATATACTTGCGTTTATACCCTAAAGTTTATAAATAGTAAAGCCTTAAAAATCATAACTGTGATTCAAAATGGATTACTTGTAAGCAGGCAGATCTTTCCATTTTATCAAGTATTATGAACGATCAAATAATCGTAACTCGATTATGACTGGTAATAACATCACGCAACAGTATTTTTTCCAATTTATCTTAATAACTTGTTTTTATAACTCAATATCTGGGAAGGCGTTACGGTAATAGATTTACACATTAATTATAACTTTTATGAGGGACGCCTTCGCTTATCAAAAATATTATTCGACAGACTTTACGCCGTCATTTCCCTGGCGTTTACTTGTTCGAAATATAGGTATATAATATGTAAAATGGATATTATTAAATGGTTAAACGAACTTATCTTAAGTGAGGTTCAACCATAATTATACGAAGCTCCTTGTCCTAGACATTTTTAACAATTGTAGTACACCGTATTCCATGCCAGCATCACAATTTATCCAAGCTTGCTAAAAAAATTTTTTAGGGAAAAGTATATATGGCAACACTGTATCAACCCATCCGTCAATGCAACTTCATTACGTTTAAAGCAAGAAATTAGATGAACCCTAACCCAGGGAGGGTTGGGCCGGGAGTACCGTCTAGGACAAGAAGCTTCGTATAATTATGGTTGAACTTCACTTAAGGTAAGTTCGTTTAACCATTTAATTATACTCCCTCCTTGTCCTAGATATTCTTAACAATTGTAGATGTTTGAAGACAGGGTTACGAATTTATAATACCAATGAATGGATAATTTTCAATTTCCCTTATTCTATAAAAATGTTGAACATATTGTCAGTATATCACAAATTTAAATTAATAACATAAAATAAATTATCTTTATTTTATACCGTTTCCTTATACACATAAGGCCAGCTTTATTGCAGTAGAAGTGGCCCTGTAGAAGAACTATAACTGAAAAAAAAAACAATCTGGAATATCTATTCCAGTTTAATTTGTAATAAATTTTAATTTGACATCTTATAACCTAAGAAATACTTTTCTAAGTGGGTTTTTGTGAGTTAATGTTAAATTTATCACTATCTTGTGTTCTGTTTTTTATTAAAATATTCACAAGAAAGGCAAAATAAATGAGAAGGGGTTGACCCTTCTCATTTATTTTTCCCATGCAAAACCTGTTGAAGTAAAATTCTATCTATATCTTAACTGTATATCTGAGCTCCCCTTTGAATAAATGTAATATTTGTTAATGGACAATGTATGTATATTGTAACTTGTAACTCATCACAGCTCAGCTTGTTACTAGTTTCTGTAAATTTCTGTATTCTCAATATTTATTGCTGCTGTTAAATAATCAAAAAGTAATTTATTATTTTATAATTCAAACTTAAGTAAAAGGCACAAAAGCCCAGTAAGGAATTTCATTACACTTACTACAATTTGGTACTATAGAGAATTAATAATTTGATTATTTTATAATTTATAGTATTTGACAAAGGAGAGTTCACTATAATTCTATATATGTATGAATTTTGGAGTACCATATTTTACAAAATGCTTCACTAATAGTAACCTATGATGTGTATGTCTATGACATGACTGTAACATGACACAGTAGTATGATTATCTGTACGGCAGTGTTAATAATAATTTGTTATTTTATACAAGATAAATAATTCATTTTTTTCACATTTATTGCCCATGTGAAAAAAACCAAAAACCTATAGTTTTTTGACTCAATTTTTTTGACATCATAAACATTAGAGGAAATACATAAGAGAAGAATCGTCCCCCAATCTAATATAACTGCCATGGTTTCTGGGTCAAGCCTACAGAAACCCATTGTTCTGTATACAATAATTTTATAATTTCTCGTTACTTATTTGATCAATTTTAGTTTTTGACACTGCTTTATGATCTTGTAGAATAGACTTGAAAGACTTCCTCTGACTGTTCTTTGTTTACTTGCCTCAATTTTAGAATTGTATGTTTAATTTCCATATTATTATCTAATTTAAAGTATTGAACCCTCAATAATTAATGAATAGAACCCTCTCTATCTTGTTAATATATGAAGCAGGGGTTTTATCAACTCTGAGTAAAATTGTACACCATAAGTATTATTTAGTTGTAATAAGATTATTATTCATTATAACTATATTGTTTTGCTTGAAGTTTTTGTATTGTGTTCTACAATTTTCAAAATTATAAGGATATACTACTTTCATATCCAATAATAACTATGTAATTTTCTCTCAATGAAGGACTAAGACCCAAATTTTGTCTCATTCCATTGGCTTCTCTCCATCCAGTTGAGGAGTGTCAATTTATATTTCAAACAGTTTTATGCGCTTAATATTTTTTTTGCAATATTATCAACTACCATCTAAGGTCAGAATTTGCCACTGAATATATATTACATTACATAACATATACATTATTATATATAATAAGGTTTAAAGCACAACCTTATTAAACTCATTTTTAGCAACCTACATGGGTTATGCACACATATATATAGTCACTATTCATGTCATAAAATTTTTAAGATTATTACTTACTATATTTACTAAGTCTTTCAAATATTACTTATTTTTAAGTTGCCATAACCTTTTAATATCTTACAATAGGAAAATATTTTACAATAATTATTTTTAAATTTCTTTTTAATTGTTTAATTTACCACTGTTTTAATTAGTGAAGTTTGTAAGTTTTATATTTTCCCAAAATATTTTATGTACCGCTGTAAGCCTTTGATGCCTTTGATATCCATCATTCTGTTTAAACCCTAATGATGCTAAACACTTCTTTCTTTCTTGTAACTTAGGTTATATTAAGTTACATAATACAGATTGAATGCAACAATGTGCCTATGTTTAAATTCGATTAATTAATCATGGTCTAGATTTTTTTAATGCCTATCAACAGAAATTTCTCTATAGAAGCATGACTTCAATAACTTTCTCTTTAATAGTTTTATTATATCAATAACAATAATTTATTGTTTACCTTCTTTTACTGAGCTTTTTAAATATATTTTGTTGATTTTTTAAAATTGACAATAATCTAAGTCATGAAAAATTTACAGGCTATCTTTTCTTTTTATTACTCTTTTCATAATTTAACACATTTATTGTAATTCAATCTGATGGTTACAATACTATTTTTGTTTTGCATATCTGTCAAATCTGGTTTCATTAACACCATGTGGAGCCAAACATATCACAAGGGATAAATGACAATCTTTCAGATTTTTCTAAACAGCCTAAAATGCTTATTTTTACTTACTTTTTGCTTACTTATATTTTAAGCCTATTTAAACTTGTAACCTTTTGATATTCAATATCAAGGTAAAACAGTTCTCATATCACAACATTTTTACTTACTTTCATGTCATATTACACATCCATCCATTTCAGCCTAAAAGCCCACAGCTGCACATACCCCCCCCCCTGAATGCCTGATAGTTACAATACTATGGAAGGCGGTGTCATATTATGTAGCTTTTTTTCTACAAAATAATATGTAATAATATACGTCTTTCTATCTAGTCTTTAGATTTAAACATGCATCTATTAAATCTCGTTTCTTTGAGAATTAACAATTTTAAGGACTAGTAACTAACTCTCACCTTAAACACCGGATAATTTTGTCCCAGAATTCAGTTATTATTTCTTACTTGTTCTGCCAACTTTTTGTGCACCTTAAAGGTTTACATAACCTTAATAAAACCATAAGTTAAGTTATTTATAGCACTTATTCCTTTTCCAAATCAAGATTTTTTAATAACTAATGAAAGTTTAGTAGTAATCTCAGCGTATATAATTTCCGGGTCTGCTGCCTCAATTTTTAAATTATTGGTATGTTGGTAACTAGTATATATTTTGTTACCTTGATGTCTGGTGATCATGTGTTGGTTCTCTTATGTTGACAATTTTTGGACTTCTTTGCCGAACCCCTATGGGACTTTCTGGTACTTTTTTATTTTTATTACATCTATAATTTGTAACAACTTTTTCATTATGTTATACTCATAATATTGAGCCCTTTTGTAATATATATTATACCAATAATTATCTTTATTTGATTGCTTCTAAATCTCAGTACCGCACAATATTTTACTTTATAGTGACAGCGCTTTAATGTTAATTCAAAACCTGTCTATTCTCAAAGTGATAGCTCTAAGGTTTGAATAGTTAACCGTGTTTATCCTCTATGTGATAGCTCTAACGGTTTAAATACAATACTATAGCTTTATTTCAGGCATCAAGGACTTAAAAATTAAGAACATTAAAGCCTGCTGCCCCCCCCCAGTGATTTCTTCCGAGTCGTAGCCCATCTCTAATGTCTTCCTTCAAGTGGTATTGCTTTATTTATCAATTCAAACCTGTCTAAGCTCTACGTGATAGCTCTAAGGTTGAATTGTTAACCATGTCTAACCTCAAGTGCTAGCTCTAATGGTATAAAGCCTGCAGTGATCTCTTCTGAGTCCTAGCCCATCTTAATGTCTTTCCACTAATTGTAGCATCTTTATTTCAATCCAAGACCTGTCTACCTTCTAAGTGATAGCTCTAAGGTCTGAATAGTTAGCCATGTCTATCCTAAAAAAGATAACTCTAATTGTCTGTACATAGCATTTTAAATAACTTATGCTAGATATTGTTCCCAACAATTTTAAGTCTACAGTAATTGCTTCTGCCTCTGCACCGCATAATGTCTACCAGAAAATCCTGTCCAACAAGATGTTGATGGCATTTCAGCCTGAGTATTTTTCTTTCTTATTTTATTATATTTACATGAATCCATGTATATATTCTAAGTGACAGTTCTAACGGTCTGTATATAGCATCTATATAACTCATGTTAGATATTTTTCCCAGCAGTTTTAAGCCAATAGTGAATGCTTTTGCAACCCTATCTCCTCAGTATTATCCTTTTACAATTTCTCCAATACTGTCCGAAACGATATGTATGTCAAAAGCGGGAATAATTTTGCCCAATGGCGACTGCCCCAATTAAATACCCAAAGATAATTCATCTTTGGGTTCACTTAAAACTTAAAATACACTTAAAATTTCTCAACGTATATCTCTACACATATTATATCTCAACCCACATTTATAGGTTAGAAGTACATATTTACTATTTCATATTATATGAGTGCCGAGGTTATGTTATTAAACCTAATAGTGAATTTGTTCGATAATTTATCATACTTGTTAACAAATGTTTCGATATATAGTGAAGTGTTTTAATTTTATTTATTTTTTATACACGTGCACCTACTTCGAACAATAGGGTTTTTGTTTACCTTTGATCGGTTGGCTCCATTTTTAATAAATTTATTTGTAGTATGTTTTGGATACAAAACATTTGATTTTACACTAAACATATTTAATTTTTACAACAAAAGTTATAAAAACACACCTGATGGCTGGCACAAAAAACGTAATGAAGTTGCATTGACGGACGGGTTGATACAGTGTTGCCATATATACTGTTCCCTAAAAAATTTTTTTTAGCAAGCTTGGATAAATTGTGATGCTGGCATGGAATACGGCGTACTACAATTGTTAAGAATGTCTAGGACAAGGAGGGAGTATAATTGCGACTTGTTTCGCTTCCAATAACATGAACTAAAGTACAATGTAAAATGTAAAACGTAGCACATATTAAGAATTGGACAACTTCCAAACTATAAGTTCAAGATTTTTTTTTGTTTAATATACTAAAGAAACGATACTGTTGTATTCGGTGACAACAGATAGTTTTAAAATTACTTAATAAGACATGTCGAGTCCTAATTTCACCTTACAAAAATTTGACATAACACAACTACTTCTAAATGGAAAGTTTGTTAGTATTTTTCATTTGTAACAAAATATTTTATTTTACACGCCTTTTATATTCAAAAATAGCACTAGGACATTAAGAATGCACAGAAACTAAGCCGGACAAAAGTTTACCAAGAAATGTCACTGTACGGTGTAAAGCTGAATAATGATAACATTTTATTCATATTTAATTTCACCCATTTATAGTTCTACATCATTGAATAATATATTTTGAGCTTTTCGTATACCATCGTGCTAAACTTGCCTTTGAATGGAGAGACTTGTTCAGATTATTTACGCGCCATTAGCTCCGTTCATGCTATTGTGTAAAGTATTTGCTCCTTTAGGTACTCTAAGACTCATTGTCATGAAGGCTTATCATCAAGATGTACTTAATTACGTACATATACACGTATACGTGTATACACCTGACTTAAGTTTTGTATAAAAACGATTAAGACGCTATAATTATAAATTGCTTTCATTATACTACATACAAATAGACTTCGTTATTTTGGGTATCATTATCATTTTTTTAAAGAAAAGTAAGTATACGTGGTGTTTTGAGTATCTTTAATATTCCTATTGACCATTTCAGGAAAGCTTAAAATGTTTGTGTTAGAAGTGGTTCAAGAAAGTAAGCGGATTCAAACTCAGGACTTTTGAGTTCCCGGTACTAACATCGTGTATACTTTTCCATTTTACAAAAACAGCGGCCTAGTTGGTAGTGGGGAGGGGGGGGGGACATGACTCTAACGAAAAATACCACATTAAGGCTAAATATTTCGCAAACGGACCCCTGAATCGAAAAGATGTTCCACACTCCCAGTGTTTTTGAAAGATAATACAAGACAATACAACGACATCCAGCACAATGGAACAGACGGGTAAAAAAAATCATCCCCCATTTACCTTTATGAGAAGTACCCAAAATAAAAAATAAATTAAGATTTTATTTCACTGTTTTGTAAGACGAACGGACGGACGGACATGGGGAAACTATAAGGATTCGTTGTTGTGTAACTACGTAACTCTAAAAATGGTTACTGTGAGTTATCCTTAAAAGATGGATATATCCTTCGAATTAGATTTTTTTTTAAACTTTTCAAAAGAAGCCATATATTATTTTAGTTCTACTTTAACTATTGACGCAGCGCACGCCATGGAAGCTCTCAAGAGGCAAAACTTTTTCCGACTTAATTGACGAGTATAGTAATACATGTATATGCATAATATAATATATCCTATGTCCATCTCGAGTAATGTACCTTTGTAATGGGGAAGTAATTTTTTAACTGTTGCAGCGGTTTCATAGTTTACCTACCTTTCATATCTAATATATATTTTTAATATTAAATTTAAAAAAAAATATGGCGTAAAAAGAGATGTAAGATGTATCATTGCGTATGGTCAGGGAGTAAACGTCGTAACTTTTAGTATAGTGGTTACCTTGGCGCATTGTGATAGGGTTTTTATTCTTTTATTGATGACAATACATACAAAATGGGTTTAAATAAATAATCCCTATTCAATATTTGTGGCAATATCGTCATCAAGTGAATACGAGGCTGTGATTTACTACCTGAATTTGAAACTATACCATCAGAAAGGCATCATTATTAAATCTAGGCACACGATAATGTGTCAGCCAAGTTCGAAAAATAAAAGGCCAACAATTTGTTTGCCTTTGTATATCTATATGAATTATTTTTTTATTATATAAATCATGAACTGAACCGAATACATCGAACGCCTTATTACTTAAAAATTATCAAATCTACACACTTGTACGACTAGCAGTTCGGAAAACATTATGCGTCTATAGATATTATGATTTATACAATTGTTATAGAGCTTAGTGCGTGTTCAAATCTCAAAATTTTTCTATCTGCCAAACCGACATCCTCGAACGTCGATCACCGAACGTGCACCTCATTTCAGAATTATGTTTTTGGTGGGCTTTGAGTATTAACTGGGACATATTACTACAAGACAATGTTATAACGAGATATACTATTAATAACAATTCGATACAAAGATAGATACGTAAAGTAGTGCGCCGCAATGTTTTCATAACAAACATTTATAAAAAGATGCGGGTTTCAATTCCAGGAGTAACAATAATAGCAAATTACCCCCCTCTCCTCCCTACGAGACTATCTATGGGGAAGACTGTTGTCTTTTGACCAATTTTGAAGATCTGTAATGAATGAATACATAAAGCTCGTCTTCACTTTACGGTTTTTTTTACAAAATGGCTATGTAGCAAAAACTTTATTTATCTGCCTAAATAAAACACAAAAAATATGTTTAATTTGAAATCATCCAACCGGAGTGCCGAAAGCGGTTTCATGAGAATGGCAATAATGGGAAGATGGTGTTAGACCACTTAAACAATGCATTAGGCACTATACAAAAAAAACGAACGTTCATAAAATTTCCTTTTTCCCCAGAAGTACTAAAATAAATGTACCTATTTATTTTTTAGCGTAATATGTCGGGTATCTGCTAATTTTAAGGCATTTTACCTTTTACGAAGCTAAACAGCTTTTAGCACCATCTACTAGTAATCTTATGTACTTCTAGAAACCTCGTGCAGCCAAATAAAACTAAGCAATCAGTATTTGTTCTAATTAAAATAAAGTGCTGCCATCTGTTCCGAAGGAACTTATTTTTGAACTATTTATATAATCCAACTACCTAAGACAAACCAAAATGAAACTAACACTACACGTCGACGTCGTATAGTATGTTTTGAGGAGTATGAGTATAGGGATAATTTTTATAGTTTTTTAGTTAACTTTTATAGATACTTCATATATCAGTCTTATCTGCACCCTGTTACAATATTTGACGGAAGATGCTCTAACTACCGACTAATGAAAATTCATCAAAAAACGCCGAAGTCATTTTATTTCTTTCTTTAAAAGTTACTTCCACATTAGGATTGCGTCCTGTATCGCGAGGATTGTCTCCATAAATAAATTTCACTAGGACGAACACAATAAAAAGTCATACAAAAAACTTATTCCGTGCGAGATTCGAACCCGCGGCCCACAGCGCTACAACTCATTGCTAAGCCACTGCACCATGAAAACGTCGTAATAAATTATAATATATACTAATTATACAAAATCTCAATGATTAAATGCCATGAACATCATACATCATTACATACATAACACATCGTATAAACACAAACAGTTGAGCAGAATTATTGGTGCAAGAGTATTGGCCCTGTACTCACCATTTTTGCACCATCTTCCACAGATTTAATAAAGACTTACATTTAATATTCCGCATCATACTTACTGTTTGAATCGTTCATGGCGTAAAGTAATCTATTGCCGTCATTAGAACCAGAACAACCCCATTTGATCTGAAGGTCTCAGAAACTCGAATTGTTTTATTCCTAATAGACCATCTACTCGTACGTATTAGTTGTTAACCAGCAGAGTTTCTAATATTGTGACTTCTAGTTTAAGTTTAGAGTATAAAGTTTGGTTACTATGCACGCGCTTTGTGAACCTTATCGGGGAGCTAAAACTGGAAATACAAAGCCCAAATCTCGATGCAGATAGTTATGGAATGTTCATCGCTGTGATGCATGTATAGTTTTTATATTTATAACTTCTTTACATCTTAACGATCACTTGATAAAGTAAGTCAGATGGTTCATGTTATGCGTTCACTGCTAGAGGATTTGAAGGGTATAAAAAATTCATAAGAAGCCCCTACCACAAGTCATGGATATTTAATCCAAAACGGCTTTAGTGCGCTATAACACCAACTTCGTTACTGTTGCCTCAACAGACAGCGGTGTTCAGCCAGTTGGGAAAGGTGAAGACGTTGTGCAACAATGGTTGTGGCGAAGTGGTCGTGGATAAACCACATTGTCATCAGTTATATAATAAGTATAGGGGGTAAATTGAGAGACTTAACCAGAATTTTGGTAAATGATGTTTCCTATAAATGTGAGGGTGCTAATAATGCATTCCAGTTCTACAAAATTTACCCAAAGATCAAGCTAAACATGGTCATGACTTTCTATCTTTCACGAGGAACGTAGCTTAGACTTATACTTATTTGATCCTTGATAATCTTGAACCGTGGCCACGGCTCAGTCCAGCGTGCCTGATTCAATAAGACTGGATAAGTAGGAGGAGCACTACATTATCAGAAATGATCAAATTTGATGTCGTCAATGTCACAAAAATATAGAGTTTAGGTAGGTTCAGTAAATGTGGGATTGGTTTACATCAACACTGTTCTCAAGCTTTCCACAATACAAAATAATTTTTTCGTATTTTTTTTAAATACACATCATGATTAAATAGTTTATCTTTTTTCCCATGTTTATTTGCTATACAATAAATCTAAAGCAAAACTGGGTACAATTAATTTCCCTTAAAAACCTATTGACATGTTAATATTATCCCACCGCCCCGTTTAAGGTGTGATCCTGAATTTCAACATGTATGAAATATAAAAAGTATATATTTCACTAAGCTTCAATTAACATTAATTGGACATAATGTAAATGATTATATTACCTACCTTGTAATTTTTTTACAACGCTTAAATAACTCAATTCAAGCAAATCTATTTCAGGTTCCTTTATTAAAATCTATCAGTAGCAATCTTAAGAGGAGAAATATATTTCATTCTGAGCAACGCGGGAGGTGTTTTATTATTCTTAGCCAAGATGTAAAAACACTAGCAATTTTTATTAATATTTACATTAATAGAAATTACTACAGCCATTGTTTATATATTATCATTAAAATTAAACACCACGAAAGATATTTTATGTCAACAAAAATACATATTATATACGCGGTTACTTCTCAAAGAGTAGCCGAATTTTAAACTTAAGTTCTTATATAGAAATATATATATATATATATATATATATATATATATATATATATATAGAAATATATATATATATATATATATATATATATATATATATATATATATATATATATATATATATATATATATATATATATATATATATATATATATAATGATATACCGTTATTGCAGTTTTTGAAAATACGTTTAAATAAGGGTGTAAAATCATTATATCACTATCATTATTTTTAATTAATTTTTCTTAAACATTTGCCTATATTACTTATTCTGAAGCTTTTTTGCAAATTTGGATGGTTATTGCAAACTAACTCTTTATATATTTGTATACATGCAAACAAACAAATGCCTCGCTCGTTGTATGTAGGAAATAACTGTATATGACTAAGGATATAAAGTCCATACTATCCAATACAGACATACTCTTATTTTTGAGAGGTCTAAGGAGTAACAAACATTCTCCGTGTTTCTCAGTATGCATTGGTGGATTAAAAATATTTTTGTAAGGCATTTGGTACCTGTCGTCTACTTACGAATTCTTAGTAAATCGTCACTTAAAATAATTGTGATTTCAGTACACTGTGATGTCATTACCGTTACTGTTTCAGTCAATCAAACTACTGCTGCACGTAGGCTTACACTATACAGACCACGCGTTAGCTGCTGCCTAGGGACTAGCCCTTGGGAATAATGCTTGGATATTTGTAAAGTAATGAACCGTTGGCCTGGTGCCTTATAATAATTGGTAAATTTTTTCCAACAGCTTAACTTACCTAAAGACATAAATTCCTAATATTTTCTTATTTAATCATTTATCTTTAGTTTCTTTAATCAATCAACTTACATTTTAAAGTAAAATTGATCAGTAAGTGTAATAGTTTTAAAAGTAATGAGTAAAGTAAAGTAATTGAAGTATTAGCAGATATGAATTTAAAAAGAATAATCATGCATGCATTACGCAGTAAGCAGGAGTGTTATCAGATCTGGGCTGACGCTTCGGCGGCTCGGGATGTAAACACCAGCAAGCTTAAAAGTTTGTTGGAGAAAGACCGAAGCTGGTTGGAGACGTGCGAGCTTCTGCATTATTGTGTTCAGTTCTTCACAGTACACATCTACAGTAAATAGCTGTGATTAATCACACCAGCCCTAGACCACCAAACATTTATTATTATTTACCTGGGGGAAGTTTTCTGTTAGGGCATTGTTTTGAAGCAGGATCCAACCAACTTGATGAGCACTAGCGATTCTCAAACAAAATCCATTTTTCGTTGCAGGTAACAATGCCGTTCAAAATTCCTTCGTGTGTGTGCCTGTTGAGCAGTGCAAGGCACGTCTAGACGCGTGATTCGCTAATGACGATGTAGGTGGAGCATCATCAGCTTCCATAATCGCCTTTAATTTTTCATTGTCGAAATAAGTTTTCGGACGACTACGGGGTTCATTATTCAGGTCAAAATTTTCAGAACGGAAGCGGAAAACCAAAGAGGCACACGTGGTAGAGCCACGCTGCAGCTATATTAGTAATATAGTTGTAGCATGAATGGATAGACGAGACCGGGGAATATCGTCAGTGTAGAGAACCGAAAACTCTTTTTATCGGAAAAGAGGCATTCCATCTTAGTCCTCACGGGTGGTAACGCATCTTCATTTTGTTTCGTGATCGAGGATTTATGTAGATGTCTATGGACCGCAGCATCCACTTACTAGTTGGACTATGTGCTCCTATAAAAAAGGTGGTGCGTTTGTTTGTAGTATTCGCTCTGTCAACGTAGTTGATGATGTGAGCAGCTTTTGCCGCTTTGTTGCCACGACGGTACTCATATTCCGTAATTGCTCGAATTTTTAACGTTTCCATGATGACGAAAAAAGATACAAATCAAAACAAACATTATGCTAATCAATGAAAAAAAACTAATTTTGAAAAAAAGAATTCCATGTTTTAAAAGAAAATAAACTTAATAGAATTCTTAGCCAAAGAAAAAATATTTTGATTTGATATGGCCAGTAATGCATAATGGCAATTTCATAAGTTAGGACCTATAATAATAATTAAAATCATAGGTCACTAATAGAAGTATATTGTTATTAATATTTAATTCACAAAGTTATATATAAATATAAACAGTCAGTCAGTGTCAGTCGGCATGCTACGGTGGTTGTCGGCGATGTGATGTAAACCATTTCCGGCATGGCTGCAATGGAGGAGACAACATTTTTATTCTTGATCGGGATAAACGAATAGGTGTCTGTGGACCACAGCACCCATTTATCATTAGGTGGACTGTGTGCTCGTTCGTCACGTTATTTAATAGCCACGCGTGGCCAATGGTCTAGCGTTAGCGAATCGAAACATGAGGTTCTGCTCCACGTGCCTTGATACTTTAGATACAGCGGAAATATGAGATGATCCTGCTACCATCATTCAGAACAATCGATATCTTTCGAGCATATCCATAAATCGGCATTTAATCCTTGAAATAAAATAAATTGGTTTTAGTTCCTTACAGAAAATAAGAAACAATAATGTTCTGTATTACGTTAGTTCAGCTTAAACTTTTGGGACCATACTTATTCTAGTAGCACCGTGTTCCACCTGGGGCCTAATAATATGCTTCGAATACCTGTTGTCACATCTTTTATTAGGAGCAAAGTTTTAATAGCCTAACCCACAAAAAAAATAAAAGCAAAAACAGACCCCAAAAGGTTTCATGAGGTCGCACCCACCCACAGCATATTAACACATAGAAAATTATATATAGAGACTACTTTTCTAAGAAGAAGTTTGGCATTATATAATCAATATGAAATAATCCTCTAGTGCAATAAAATAACTGTTATCCTATGAATATGTATTTATGATCTACGTTCATTTCTTACGCCCTTTTTCGCTTGAATGTTATTGTGTTTGTTTTTGGATTTTTCTAGTGTTTTATTAGTGTTTTAGTATACTGTTTAATATACAACTGTAATTAAAGTTCTTGTGTGAATATTATTTATCTTTTTACGTAAATAATTTCGAGTAATATGTATTGAAATAATTGGGATTTTCACGCTGCTGAAATTCGCTTGGTATGTTCTTTTTTTTTGTTATCAAGTACAATAAAATCTCTTTCTTATGAAGTAAAACCCGACTTTTATTTAAAGCACAAGATAGAGAATTTTGTATAGATTTTATAATGCTAAATTTCTTCATAGGAAAGTAGTTTCTGAATATAAGTATTAATTGTTTTAAGTGCTGTGGGGGGGGGCAGTCGCATGCGACCGCTCGGGATTTGCCGGGCGCATGCGACTGCATGGGGTTTTTATGGCGCTTGAAGGGTTAAGAAAGATTGTGATTTGTGCTGTTTATGAGCCGAACTACTACTGGGTATTGTGTTTGCAGCACGAATGGATCGGTACAAGCGGGACAAAACCACGCTGGCACAGAATTTCACCGTAAATAGTTGCATAATGCTGCTACTGCGTGTAGCGTAGCGTATTGACCACAATATGAGACCCTTTTTACTGATAACGAGGCCTTCCATCTTAATCCTCAGGAGTGACAATGGATTTGCATTTTGCTTCTTTATAGAGGATAGATGTAAGCATCTATGAATTTATTTACCATTAAGTTGATTTTGTACTCGTTTTTTATTTTAGCTTCTTTGAAAAACATTAAAAAACATTTTTAATATATGATAATATCGCTTTAATAATATTCAAATTATAAGTCATAAGTATTATAATTTTGTCACACAGGTTAATGTGAATGGGCATGCAAAACATTAATATTATAATACACAATTTTCATAAAAATAAAGGGAAAGGCCGTCGGGACTAATAGATTTTATGATAACTATTAATTACCACAAAATATACAAAAAATATAAAGCGCCGCCTTCATATTTTTAAATTTTAAATTAGACTGCATAATTTTATTTTTAGTTACAAACATTAACCTTTATTTAAATAAAGCTAAGTATGATTGAGGTATATCGGTATAACGTAAAAGGTATTCTTAGTGAAACTAGAATAAGCTGTCTACACTGAGGGCTTAAGAGCTAACAAAGAGAAATTTGTTGGAAGTGAGATAAGATTTACTTTGTGTTCGATAGAAATTAATGGCCTCAGATGTCTTGTACAGTAAGGTTATTAATTTAGAATAAGCACTTTAAATATGAAGAATGACGGCAAATATTATCTACTAGCCCATATTATCATTTCTTTAGTGTCATAAGAGGCGCTAGAGGGAAATAAAACAGGCGATGGGTAGCACCTTACTAATAAAAACTCAAAGTAATTAAAAAAAGCCTACATTGCCAACTCGAATGCCAACTGTGGCCTAAATGCTCTCGCATAAGTTCAAATTTCTCGACCCTTTTCATTGGGCTGTAAATAATTATACTGGCTCTCTAAGCTCTTCAGACTGTAATACGGTTATGCGAGCACTGCTTTTGGCGGCGGTAATAAGTAAGAGAGTACGCAAATGGACTAGGCGGCCAAGGAATCCCGCCACCTAGTAAAAATTTAATCTCAAAAGGAACACTATACACAGCTAAGGAACACTATAACACCCCATAGATGCTTTAGTACCTTAAATCTAATTCAACTTCCTACATAGCAAATGCAATATATGAACATCAACATCACACTTTTGTCACAATTTTTAAAACCTTATATTTCTGTTAACGACCATCATAGTTTATTATGTACTCCATAAATGCATCTTAGGCTACTCTCATCTTTACTCTATGTTACTGTCGTCGGTATTATCAATGCAGTAACTGTCATAGCCTCCTAGCTTATAACAATATAGCCTATTTACTGTCTGAAATAAGGCGCTAAGCTATGTAATTTAATTTATAGAAGGGTAAAAGCTCAGCTCTGATATACCGGACGTCAGTCTGAGCGAGATTATGAATGGCTCTCCAGCATAAAAGGCAAGTCCCCGGGCGAGAATGGAATTACAGCGGAGCTTCTATAGGAAAGTACGGTATTTGAAGTCCTTCAGAGGCTCTTTAATTCCGTCCTCCATGGTGGCACTACTCCGGAGGCGTGGAGCAGAAGTGCGGTGGTCTTGTTCTTCAAGAAAGGTGACAACGCCCTCTTGAAGAACTACAGACCGATATCCCTTCTGAGCCGCGTCTACGTGCTGTTTTCGAGAATCATGATGAATCGTCTCGCACGTACTCCCGAACAAGCCGGTTTCCTAAAAGGCTTTAGTACCATAGACCACATACATACCCTTCGGCAAATTGTACAGAAGTCCGAAGAGTACAATCTGCCACTTTGCCTCGCGTACTTGGACTATGAGAAAACCTTAAATTTTAAACCTTTGATTTCGTCGAAATTTGGCGGTGCTACAGTCTCTTCAGCGGTGCCAAGTTGACTGTCGGTATATCGAAGTGCTGAAGTGTTTGTACAGTAGGGCTACGATGACTATCCGAGTAGAGAACCAGAGCACGAAACCTATCCAACTGCAGAGAGGTGTAAGACAGGGTGACGTTATTTCCCCGAAACTCTTCACCGCTTCATCGGAAGATGTTTTCAAGCTACTGGACTGAAAAGGAATACGTATTATCATCAATGGCGAGTACATCACTCACCTTCGATTTGCCGACGATATAGTCCTTATGGCAGAATCGCTGGAGAACTTCAGCACTACGCTCAATGACCTCAATAGTGCCTCCCAACGGATAGATCTTAAGGTGAAGATGGACACAACAAAGATCTTGTTTAATGTCCATGTCACACATATGCCAGTAGTTGTTGGGAGCACTAAGCTCGAAGAGGTTGACAAGTAAGTTTACCTGGACAAATAGTCCGATTAGGTAAGTTCAACTTCGACCGAGAGGTCAATCGACGGTTTCAACTCGGCTGGGCAGCGTTCGGGAAATTACGACGCATCTTCTTGTCAGGTATACCTCAAAACCTGAAAACTTACAACCAGTGCGTGTTGCCAGTGATGTCCTACGGAACCGAGACGTGGTCCTTCACTGCTGGCCGTATAAGGACGCCCAGTCGCTCAGCAAGCTATGTAGAGGGCTATGCTCGGAGTTTCTGGTCGTGATAAAGTTAGAAATGAAGATTATCCGCAGTAGAACCAGAGTGACTGACATAACAACAAGACATAGCTAAAGTGGCTGGCTATATAACTTGAAGAACTGACAACCGTTGGGAAAAAAGGGTTCTCGAGTGGCAGCCTCGTACCGGTAGACGAAGTGTAGGGTGACCCCCCACTGGATGGAGTGACGACCTTGTAAGACATGCAGGAAGTCGGTGGATGCAGGTTGCTCAGGACCGTGCTTTGTAGCATACCTCGGGAGAGGCCTATGTTCAGCAGTGGACTTGTGAAGGGCTGTAATGATGATGATGTTGATGAAAAGCTCAAACTAGGGGTAATACCTTAGGCTATTTGTTGAGAGGATTTCTACTTGTAAATTCAAATTTCAAATCACTATACATGCTCTTTATTAAGTTTTTATAAGTTATCATGCGTGATACATGAGAAAGTCATACTATGATTTTCTCATGTATCACGCAGGCGTTTTAGGCCTTAAAATACTTGTTCCGTGCAAGATTAAAAGTCGCATTCCTGTGGCGCCACAGCCAAATTTTCAGCAGCTATGGTGCCGAGCCTACATCGAAGTTATCCTACCTTAATATAATTTTATAAAATTCAAGTGAAATAAAATTTAAGCAAAAATCAACACTAAAACATTCATATCAGTTGCTATTTAAGGATTTTCACTAAATTTCTACTCTTAAAATATTGTTTTATTCCTCTGATCAAAATTACATCAGTCATCGCCTTCTGACATTCCGCAAATTTCAATAAATTGATGATTGATCTGAAAATGTTCGCGATTCATTACTGAAAATATATTCTATTATATTTGTTACGATGATGTCAGAAAATATTACCATTTAATTTATCTGTAGCATATTTGATCTGAAAAAAGCTATGTAGACTTCTTAAGGATTAAAAAACACAGGTGGTTCTATTTCGGTTCAGAACTACCGTTAACGTTACAAGCTATAATAGCTTTTGGACTTTAATAATTAAAGTCCAATACTGAACATCGGCCTTCCCCTTAGATTGGCTCATAGGATATCCATCTTATTTGGCATTGACAACCACAGTTTTTCTAATTTTTTGTCTCTATTAGGAAGACACGGCTACCCATCAACAGATTTCGATCCCTCTGTCGCCGCTTACGACAACCACGGAATGATATGGAGTAGTGGATATTCTTACTCCACTACAAAAACTTACTTACAGCACTTACAGAATTAAGTAACTACAATTTCTGTGTGCGTATTTAAATTGCGGTTAATTTTACAAGAAATAAAATGACAAAAATATTATAAATAAATATACTTTGAACAAGATTTGAAACGTACGGCCGCGTTCTTCATCTCACGCCGTAACAGTGATGAACCAATTAATGGTCTCGTTTCCTACACCACACCTCCTTGGGTTCGGGAATCAACCCCTCGATAAGTCGTTCGACTTAAAACTCTAACCGCTCTCTCAAAAGAAAGTGGTTGACAACTGAGACTACGGGCCCTAAAGAATGGTCCCGGTCCAGACGTCAGTCATGTACTTAGTGGACTGTATATCTTCTTACATCCCTATTTATAGGGAGGCAAAATAAAGCAGCAAATGTTTGTAAATGCCCCTTGTAAATGTGATATCGTAATTTAACTACTTTCACTTTAATTTTCCTAATTTCGGCTGGAAAATGTAGCTGGTCCCGAACGAGCTTTACACGGTAGCTAACTGTGACGGTTGGTGGTGAGATTTAGCATTTTAATATTAGTTAGTATGGTTCTTTTTCCTATACACAGTGTGACTTATTATGATTTCAGGATTTTGGATGGCTAAAACGCCTCAAAAAACTAAAGAATTAATTTTCTCTAACTCTATTGTGAATAGTATTTTAGAGTATACGGAGCTAAGGTGGTCTAAAAATTCAGTTACAGTCTAGGTTTTAGAATCTTGGATTTACATGAGCTAAGAACTTTCTCCTCAAAATCCCTCATAATTATATCGGCAACTAAATAATTATTATTAAGCTATTGCATAGCTTCTATCGCGGGCCTTGAGCGTGGGGACCGAATCCAGAAATTTATTCCGCCGTAACGAAAAAACCTCTCACTCCCCACTCCGACGGGCACGGAGGTGTGGCTTGAAGGCCGTGCATTGTCTAACGTCGTTTCTTTTTTCGGCAGTCTTCGACACGGTGTTTTTTGTGTATAAAGTGTTTTGAATATGAATGAACAAAGTGCATTTATTATTAATGAAGAAAGTCACGAAATAATAGTGAAAGAAAATGAGTGAGTACTCTATATACATACATTTTATTATTATCACAAATGCAGTACTAATTTTGAATTGTAAATATAATACTGCTATAAAGATAACCTAAATTTTTGATATTAAAATGAGCGATATTTAAAAGTAGCCCTCTTTATATACACACAAACACACACACGCTTATAGTTTAAATTCTCAATTTAGATTCTCAATATATATATTAGAGAAGGGCCGAAATTCGGTACAAGAAAAATAATACCTACTTGCACTTATTTTAACTGAAATATAAGGTGCTTCTAAACTACAATATGCCATGGCTGCAACTGGTGGTTCTACTCATGATACTGTACCACTTTCCCCAAGGAACCCATAGTCAATTCTCAAAAAAAAAAAATGCACTTTGTATGGAAATCGGTCAGCTGATTGGCAAAGTCTCCTTACAAACAACCGTGGCATATATTTTAGAAGCACCTTATATAACAACATTAGATACTGTAAAATAAAAGATATTATTTTTACTCATTCATGGTCAATTATTTATTTATTTATTTCGGAACATTGTAAATGTAAACCTTATATTAAATCAGTTCCTATCTTATCATTAATCTTAACCTAAGTTCTTAACCTTAATCTTAGTTAATTAGTTATTAATCTTAGAAATCCCTGCCTAATTAATAATTAGCCATATTACAAAAATGAAATAAACTTTGTATTCTCCTAGTAAACATCTGGATAGGAGTCCGTAAATTAAATAAAAAAATAATGTTTTTGATTCAACATTCATTAACCTCAAGTATTTTTTATTACAATTAAAGGGTATTTGTTTTCAGCAATCATATTAAACCAACTTTTCTTGTCTATCTAGTCATATTTAAAATTTACCAGAGTCAGGTTATGGTGCAAAAACACCAAAGATCTGCCTTATCTGGCAGAATTTTGTTACGTTTTTTTCGTAGGTATATGTTTCCTGCGGTGTGCGGGCGGGGTATTTGAAGTAAATGCGTAAACAAGTCACGACGCGTCGCTCTCGAGAAAGCGTGCGAAAATGAACCGAAGTTCGGATTCGGTTCAAATCACATTCGGCCCATCTCTAAAAAAACAAATATATATATATATATATCACAATATTGATTCTACGTCCTTTCATTTCGCATTATTGTAGCGTCCACCACTTGTAAGCAATTTTAATACATTATGACTGCGAATATTGGTCTATTAAACAATTTCAAAGATAATGTTTAACTCATTTCTTTGAAAATTTACCATATATCGATGTACAAATATTCGTATATTGCCAGACGGAGGGAAACCAATCAGGACTCCCTTCCATATTACAAATTATCCAGAATCCCCGTAATATACATAGTTTTTAATTCATTCTCTTGCATAAGGTGACACTAGTCGACAATATTTCCATAGAAATTTCGGAGCGGTTTTACTCCGCTGTTTGACAGTGTACATCAACAGTACATACAAGTGACAGTTAAACATGATATCGTTTTTTTTTTTCATTATTAATTTTGTCTGTACGGAAACAGAATAGTAAAATAAAAAGTCATTAAAAAGTTACGAGCTATCAAAGATTCGTTTTTATTGCCAATCTTAACACAACTTTGGGCGTAAATTAATAATAAAAGCAGTGTAAAATTTCCAAGACAAAGTCGGTACCGACACAGCTCAATTATCGAAGAATTCAATAAATTTTATATGTAATTGATTTATGCAGTGGTTTTTTCATAAAACCCCTTCTTCCAAAGGCCTTTTCGTATTTTTTTTACGCGCGCGTGTTTATATGAATTATCGTGCATCTCACTGAATAATGTTTCCCCCCGGTGCGGTGCGGGAGGACGACACTTACACACACATGCATGCGCGGTGACGCGCGCTTATTCTAGTTTTATTCGACTCAGTCAGCTGCGGCCTGTGACGTTCGTATGACTATAGCTATACCTACGCTCTAAATTACTACGCTACATTGACCCCTGCTTGAACTTTGGATTTCGATACTGCTCTGTTTGGCATAGAAATTGATAATATTGAAAGAGATGATGCGTTTTGGACGGCAGACAAAATTTTAGCTGATAGATCCCCGTTACCCTCGCAAACTACAATTAAGAGATCGAATGTAAATCAAATTGATATAAGCACAGACAAAAATAGCGGAATATAAATAAAATTTTGAAAAAAAAAAACGATCTCAAAATTTTATTAATGTTCCGCTAATTTTATCTGTACTTACCTATGTCAATTTGATTTACATTCGATTATAATTATATTCTAAGACGTGCAGGTTTCCTCAATATGTTTTCCTTCACCGCCGAGCACGTGGTAAATCAGCACAATTGCAATTAACAATTTCATTGGTGCCGGCGGGGATCGAACTCGGGTCTGCATGTCTGAGAAATTAAAAAATATATATTTCGAAGACATGTGAAGTTCGTCAACACGCATTGAGGCAGCGTGGCGGACATTTCCTTGCCTTAAAACCCTCTCAGAAATTAGAGGAGGCCTGTGCCCAGCAGTGGGACGTATATAGGCTGTAACTTTACTTTTTTTTTACTTTTATAAATATGTTATTTTACCGACGAAAATTTTAAAGAAAAATAAAAAATAAGCAACCGACAACCTCCTAGGTCCCTAGGTGACTTGCGAGATGTCAGTGTAACAAAACAAAACGGCCCAGAAAAACAGACTTTCCAACTGATAGCTAGATCAGCACGCAACAATTTCATTGGTGCCAGTGGGGATCGAACCCGGGTTGCTCCCGTACTGTGATACTTATAACGAGCGCTAACCATGTGAGCAACTACGGCTCTCAACGACATCGTTCCGTTCATGTACATCGCTGAAGATAGCAGAGTAAAAAATTAGAGATTGTGGTGTTTGAAATTTGTCATCTATGAGAGTGAATTTTATCTGTGTACTCTGTAACAAATAACTATATAAAAAAAATGTGAAAATGACATTTCGCCATTTTTGTTTGTGTACTGGTTAGGAACTCGATCAAAAAGATAATCATACGTTATTTCTAAAAAAATGTGAAAATGACTATTCGCCATTTTTGTTTGTGTACTGGTTAGGAACTCAATCAAAAATTTGATAATTTCTCCGTTTTTATACGTTATTTCTAATGTCATTTTACATCAAATTAATTGTGAAGATATTTTCTTTTGGAAATATGTATCATTACGACGATTCAAAAACGTTTACATATAATAATTTACCTCGAAATTCACTATACGCGATTATCGTTCATTGATTATATGTTGTTTAAAAAGTATTCTTATCAGTTTTTTGTGTTAAATGGATGCTAAATATAAAAGAATGCTTCAGTATTGATAGCAATTTATTAACGTAATATCTGTTGAGATGTGTCTAGAAATTATTAATACTTATTTTTATTTATTTATTAAAATAATAAATAAATAAAAATAAGTATACATTTATCTATATTGAGTACTAGTTGTTCCCCGCGATCTCGCCCGCGTGGAATATGGATTTCATGGGTTTTAATTTTTTTGCGCGGAACCCTAATTCTTTTTCTAAAACAAAAGTAGTTCAAGTTATTCCTTATATCATCAGCTATCTGCCAGTGAAAGTCCCGTCAAAATAGATCTAGCTGTTTCGGAGATTAGCTGGAACAAACAGAGAGACAGACAGGCCGACAGACAGATAAAAATTTAAAAAATTGTGTTTTTGTTACTAGTACTTTAATATGCATTTAATAAAAAGCTGTTGTTTTAACATTACAAACAGACACTTCAATTTTAATTATTTGTAGAAAAAAAAAAATATATATATAAGATATTATTCATATTGGAGTAATTTTAAAGGGAATATCTTGTACTATTATAATAATAAAATAATTGTCTCCAGTAAATATTATACTTTTCTTGTAAAACTCGAAATAAAAAATAAATACGATTTATTTTTATATCCCCATATGCTTTATTTTCATCCTTTATTTTTTATTTGACCAATTTTCTTTAACAAAATTAAATTCTGAATTCGTTGAGCTTTTTGAGAAAATTTTTATTTGAATGTTAGGTAGGTACCTATATTAGTTTTTCAGTAGTAATCGTTTTTGTTGCGACAGTCTCGCGCGGTCGTAAAAAAAGTTACTGCGCGGACAGGTGGGACGAGAATCACTTGCGCGGCGTTGACGGTTCGGTGGATAGGTACCTACCTACTGTTATCACCTAAATACCCATAACCTACTATACAACAAAATTTGACAAACTGTCGCTGCGTCGTGGACACTAAAATGTAAACTGCCTACCTACCTGCCTAAGTACGTCGGTACTAAGGAAAAAGTCTTGACGGGTCACTTGTCTTAATAAAAACATGTGTTTACATCTAGTTATATTGAGTGTATATAAAAAAAAGTAAGAAGACAGGTAAGTATTTTTGAAAACGATTTATAGGTAGACAGAACTAATTACAATTATTATCTAAATATTATAAATGCGAAAGTTTGAATGGATAGATGTATGTTACTCAATCATGTCAGAACAGCTGAAGGGATCTGGATGATATTTAGCTCAGAGATAGGTTATACCTAGTCTGGAATAACACATTTGATACCCTTTATTCAGGTATTTCGTTCCTGTGGGATAATTTTCGAGTTCACGCGTTTGAAGCCGCTGGCAACAGCTAGTACGGATATAAACTGCGATGACTGTTCCAGTTCATACTTCGGCGTCGTGAACTTTTGAGTGATCGCTGCATGACCACCCGGGGAAAACTAAACATAATAAAATAAGCAATCTATATTAGGTATCTATAGAGCTCACCACCTCCCATGGCCCCACCGACCCTCAGGTCATACGGGCCTAATCTCGGGAGATGCGCGCGGTACTTGCACCTTGCTCTTTCCCGCGCGCACTTTCTTGACTCCCTACAAATATTTATTCTGTTCCTTGTCCCAGTTTAACGTCATTCTCCCCCTTCTGGGGCTGACGGCACAATAACGCCTACGTCGTCGGGCCTTCTTACCAGCATCCTTTCCTGCCTTCTCCTGCGATCGTGCCACCTATGCGCAAACTCACGCAACAGCCCGTAGTTCACCCCATCGCTGACGAGATCCGAGTAGTAAATCGGTTCCTGAACCGTTCGAACCAGCCCATCCAACACTTTCGCTCTTAGATCGTCATACAGAGGACATTCCCATAGGATATGGTGAACATCCTCCTCTGCCGTACCACACTCACACATACTGGTATCACACAGTCGCATGTCATGCAGTCTCTTCCGAAAACATCCATGTCCAGTGAGAATCTGGGATGTTTGATAGTCTGGTGAGACCCAGGTATACCTGAGTCTCAACGCCACCTCCGGGAAAAATCGATTTAACTCACGTCCTTTCGTTTCGTTTTTCCATCGATTCTGCCATACGCCAATCACCTCAGTCCAGATATCGCGCTTTCGTCTGCTCAACTCCTTTCTGGGCGTGGTCAAGCGTTCCAAACCCATCCTATCAGCACGAATGACCTCCAGGTCAGCAGGGAGAACGCCAGCCAGCACCGGTAAGGCCGCCGTGCTAGTGGACCGGTACGCCTTGGTCAACAAGACAAGTGCAGATCGTTGCGATCTCAGTAGTACGCTACGGACTGTGTACATGTTCGCCCGCTCGTACCAGCACTCTGCTGCATACGTGAGCGTGGACACAAACACTCCTCTGTAAATAATTTTTAAACTCGGGTATCGCATACCCCATGACGATGTCGATACGCGAGTCATTTTGCCAAATCCCTTAGTCGCTCTTTCAGAGATATCAGAAGCGTGTTGCACAAATGATAATCCTGAGTCCAAAACCACGCCTAGTACCTTAGCGGTAGTCACAGACTTGATTGATTCCCCACCAAGTTTAATAACGGGGGGGCGCTGAAGTTTCCCTCTGACAGTCATGGTGGTAGACTTTGAGGAGGAGAACTTCAGTCGATTCCTCAGCCCCCATTCCCGTACAAGGTCCAGAGTGACCCGAGCCCTGGATTCAATACCTGCTCTCGTTTCCGATTCAACCAAGATTGTGACATCATCGGCATAGGCAGTCATGGCAACTCCCTCAGGCAGAGGGAGTGGAAGTAAATCGTCCATCAGCACGTTCCACAGTGTTGGGCCCAGCACGGAGCCTTGAGGACATCCCATGGTCGAGGTCTTCCACTCTACCCGGTCCCCGATGTAGAGGCTCACACGCCTGGAGGTGAAGTAGTCCACCAACATTTATAAATGTTAGGTGGACATCCACCCCTCTTAGCTTTGACCATCATCATCGGCCACCAGGCATTGTCGAAGGCACCGGAAATATCCAAAAAGATAGCTTGCACGTAGCATGCGCGAGAATACTTTGCCGTGCTGAGCAATACTCGCAGCGCTGTTACCGTAGATCGCCCCGGAGAAAATCCGTGCTGGTGCTCGGATATCCCGTGAATAATCACAGGAGCACACCTTAGAATTACACGTTCAAGTAACTTTCCCAAAACAGGCAGGAGCGTTATGGGACGATACGCCTTGGCGTCAGTGAGTGGCTTGTCATTAGCCTTGGGAATGACAATCAATCTACCGTCCTTCCATACCTGGGGGAAAACCCCCTCTATTACACACTTGGCATACACCGAGTGGAATTCCCTCGGTGCAGCCATCCAAACATTCCTCACGATTCTCGCATTCACTCCATCGAGACCCGGAGCCGTGTTGGGCAAGGCCCTGACTATGCCACCCAGGTCCTCAACCGCAAGTGGAGGTGCAGCTCTACCAGAAGGCATAAACGCCGCCAGCATTCGAACCTGCCGATGGTAAGGCTTGTCACAGCCAGGGTCGTCATCCGGACAGAGCGCAGTCATCAAGCTGTTCATGGCAACTCCCAGACTATCTGGGTGCCCACCCGCGAATGCAATCCCATTGATCACATTCGCAGGCGGACGCACCCTCCCGCTGGCCAACCTGTATGCCAGGCCCCAAGGGTCCTCATTGCCAGTATTGGCGACCCTCGTGTGATGCACCTCCACCATCATCTTTCTATATCTCGCACGAACGCTGTGAAAAGCCATTCTGGCTATCTCCTCTGATCCACCTCCCAGACGCCTTTTACTCTGCCATACACGCCTGAGCTTGCATTGCAGCTTCCGAGTTTTATCTAGTTCAGAATTCCACCATTCATACCCCGCGGAACTCCTAGGGCGACGCTCCCCTAGGCCTTCCTCCGCGGAGCGGATGATGACCCCCTGAGAACTCCTCCGCCAGGAGGGCCGCGGGTTTGTCCACATGCAACCATCCCATTCTTAATTTTATGATCGCCCGGAACCTTTCCCAATCCACCCCCCGGTCACGAAAACGTGGGGGATCCCTGACGGGTGCAGCGCAAGTAGTCAGCCTGCTGGTAGTGGCCGTGTATGTAATTAAATTATGGTCGCTGGCGCAGATTCCCTCATGCACTCGCCACTCAGCAAGGTATATGTCCCCAGTCGATAGTGTGAGGTCCACATTAGATTCTCCACCTGGCCCAGAGAAGGTATAGGGCTGGTCAGGCTGTTTCGCCAACGTTAGTTCCTGTGAAAGTATGAACGCCTCCACTTGCTGCCTCCGGTGTTCTGCAGTATGTCCTCGTCCCACGTAATGTCGGCGATCGCAGTGCCAGAGTGGCGAGTGCGCATTTGCGTCGAGGCCGACGATGACCCTTCTGCCCTTTAGGCAACTCAGGGTGACCTCCAAGTGGTGCAGGTGGTCATCAATGGTGTCACTGTATTTAAAGTACGCTGACACCACGTAGAGGTCCCATCGGTTTACGTGGCACCCCACACAGAACTCGTTGCTGAGGTGACTCAGCAAAGCTACTCCAATTGTTGGGTCGGCAAGATAGATGCCAGCCCACGGGTGACCACCCACCTGGACGATTCCTGCAGCCTGGGAGTACTGTTCTTGAACAAGAACAATGTCCAGGTGCAGTTCACGCGCCAGAATAGGCAACTCAGCCGTGGCAAGCTCCCCCCGACCCAAGTTAATCTGCCCCATATTAATGGTTTGTTCTTTTAAATAGCTGGACATGCCCTTATCGGCAGTATTGGGTGGTGGCCACGGAGCGTTGCTCTGCATACAGTCTTGCTGGACAGTTCCTCGCCATGGTCACGTGCGTACCAGAGTCAGGCCTGCCAAATCTCTTGCAGGTAGCGCACTTTTCTTCTTTTGCTTGGCAGGTCCCACGCTCGTGTCCCGTCTCCCCACACTTGCCACACACAATTTCCTTGGACCTGCAGTATTTTGATGGATGCCCGTATTGCTGGCACCTCTGGCAGCACGTGACGTCAACGTAATCGCAGGGCTCCACCACGTCCCAGCCAATGTAGAGGCGATTCTGTCCCACCAGCACGTCTCAAGTGCTGCCGAGCACTGGAGAATGACCGTAGTGCGCCTGCTTCCTCTCCACGATTTTTTAAAAGCCACCTTGCAGTCTGCCTTCACCTTATCCTCGCTCCAGCCGCAGGCAGCAAGGTTCTGCTCGTAGAGGCCGCTTATCACCTCCTCGTTTTTGGGGTCCTCCTCAAAACCCCTGAGGGCAACCAGGGGAAGGCGCTGCCTGGGCTCAGACACCCTCAATGATGGAGGGGCTGCAGTTTTTAATTTTTCAGCGGCCTCCTGGGACGTGGTCTGGACCACGACACCTGCATTCCCAACCTTTCTCAGTCGATCAATTTGCAGGCCGCTGGTCTTGGGGTTCACCGCCTTCTTCAGCGCCAGCTTGGTATCCTCCGCAGTTTTAATTGGCCCCTCAGCTTCAGCAGGATAGAATGCAACTACCGGGCCCTTGCTGACAGGCATCAGCACCTGGTCTGCTCCCTTGGGCAGCCTCAATGCAGCCGCGTATGAACGTTGCGGTGTCGGGTCCGTCATGTGGCAGGGAACTGTTCCGGCCTCGACCTGCGCCAGTCTCCCTTCCGCTACCAGCTTCTTCTTCTCCGCTCGAAGTCTGGCCAGCTCCAGCTCGGAGATGTGGACTTCCATAGTCGCCACCATGGCGATGAGGTCATGACCGTATGATAACACTTTGTTCACCTCCGCCTTGTTCAGCTTAGAGCCGGGCCCTGTTATAATGGTCATAATCCCCCTCACGGTCTCCCGCACCTGATCAATGACCTCCAGCTTCGAGGCGGTGGTAGCCTTGAAGCTCCCCCCTCACACCACGAGCTGCCTCCCTGGAACAGTCTACTTCTTCGGTTTCTGGAGCAGACTCCTCAACATTTCTTATCAATAAGCCTGCCACCGGTACCACACTCCGGCGCGACTCAGTGCGCTTGCCCACCCTTGGTCGCTGGGAAGATGTCTGCATTTCTTCCGGCGAAGCCAGTGGCCGCTTCTCCGGCACTGCTGGCGGTGGGGGGGGGCACCGCAACCGGCCGGCCGATTAGTCCCGGAGGGGTCCTGGCCAAAGACTTCCTGGGCGTAAATCCCTCATCGTCATCCGCCATTTTAATTTAAAAATTCCACTATATATTTTAAAATTGGAAAGCAACCTATCAAAAACTATGACAGGTCACCCTGTCAACGTCACTGTCTATGGAAGTGTCACCCACAATGACAGCTGCCAACGTCACTCTCAGTGTCTTTTACAATGACAGCTGTCAGTGTCAAACAACACCGGCACAATCTAACCTATATTCCAGTTCAGTTCTTATTATTTAAATTAACACTAATTATAATGAAAGTACTTACATTTAAAAATCCAAACGAACACAGAAAATACACACAGCAATGGAATAAGTGTACTTAACCTAAAGCTACCACGCTGTAACCGCGTGGTCTAACCTAACCTAACACGTGTTTTTAACGATTAAAAATGTTTAAAAATGATTAAAAGCGATTACACACACTGCACAGTTCAATTAAAATACAAAATAAAGTTTAAACAACAATAAAAGTCAACTATTTTAATGAAATACTACTAAAAGACACAAGAACAATTAAAAATCACTACCCGTGGTCACGCGAGAGCGCTTCGATACGTCCGCTTAGTACGAGTACCGACGATGTAGTAGGTATCTATAGAGCCATAGAGGTATAGTATAAAGCGATAACGCAGCGCCTAATAATTTAGTACGAGTGGCACGATGCCAGGTGAGACAACGTGCTTTTTGGCCGCGCCCACCAATGAGTTCGAGCCCGCGACTTGTGCCACCTACGCAATTCCTTTGTATAGTGCGACGTTGCCACTCTTATTAGTTATTCCGCTTTGTAATATTTTATTTATAGGTGATATTTTGTTTATGTAGGTATTCGATAGATTCCTATAGTCTGTTTTTTTCGCAGGAGACAAAAATAACAGATATTTATTAGATTCGTTTAGCACGAATAATACAGTTTTTATGATTCTGGTTCAGATTAGATTTAATTTTAGTCACTTAAATTTCGTATATTGTTCAAAATAATGAAATAAATCCACTGGTGGAGCCACGTGTTTAAGGCTGCCGAAGTCTAGTTCCCCGGTCGAACCTTAAACCTATTGCGCGAAATATTAATCTAAGTGGACTGTATCTATTAATGCTTCTACACTTATATATGCGGTACAATGCACTCGCTCTTCCCAAAAAACGAACTATTATGCCAAATCGATGAAAGGAATCCTGCTTGATTAGGAAAACACAAAATTGGAGCGGGTTAAACCAACTATATCAAGCAGAAAAATACTATTGGATATTGACTCACCGGGATGTTTCTTCGATGCGGTCGAGCACTATAACTGCGACTTCTGGAACACTCCGGAGAGAGGCGGTGCGCGACGATATCTCACACGAGGTGAGGCGGGTTTCCTGGAGCTCGACTGCTTCCAGGCTAAAGCGGTTTCTACTAGATGTGTTTCCAACAACAAGCGCAGCGGGAAGAGCTCTTTAGGACACTATTATCCTAGGCGGTGTGGTTTCAACGGCGAGCGCGGCGGGAAGAGAGCTGCGTGTCGGTCGCGCGTGTCTTATATATCCTCGGTTCCGATGATTACGTGATGTTCTAGAATCATCTTCTTTCCCCTCCCACCCCACCACCCCGATGTGTCGATAGGAGGGTAGGAATGATATCGTTTTGGAAAGGGATAACCGATTTGGCAGCCTACCGTCAAATAAAATAAATACGAATGGTTTTCCGCGCAACCATCTCCCCCGCCCTTGAAGGATCTCCTTCAAAAATAACTAAAACAACTAGAGCTAAGATCAACTAACAAATAACTAATTAACGCTAAGATTACCTAAATTCAACTACAATTTTAATCTAGAAAGCTAATTTAAATTATGGAAGAGGCAAGGGGCACAAACGGACAACAGGACGCAGGTAAGACCCAACCGTGGTCTTAACGCGAGCTATCCTAATTACTCCGTCGGAACCGGGAAAGACCTCTTCGACAATTCCTAACGGCCAATGGAGAGGTGGCGTATTCTCCTTAGTGAGCACAACTACAGTCCTTACAGCTAAAGGCTCAGTCGCTGTGTTCCATTTTTGCCGAGACTGCAAAGTATGCAAGTATTCCATCCTCCATCGTTTTCAACGATTGCACTAACCGGTTTAATAATTTGTGGCGTGCGGAAATGCTAAGTCTGTTCTCATCCATATCTGCGGCGGGCAAATACTTTAAAGGCGTTAAATTCAAAAAATGTGCTGGAGTTAGAGCCAGCGGTTCCGAGGGGTCACTAGACAACGTCCGACAAAGTGGGCGGCTATTCATTACGCATTCAATTTGAGCGAGCACCGTACTTAGCTCTTCGAAGGACAAAATTTGATCTCCTATTACTCGGTATAAGTGACTCTTTAAACTCTTAATATTAGTCTCCCAATTGCCCCCAAAATGACTCGCGGCTGGGACGTTCAGAGACCACTCAATGCGGTTCTCGGCTAGAATGTGAGCGAACTCCGAATTATAATACTTGCTAGCTAAGAGCTCATGTAGTTCCGATAGAATACGTTTTGCACCGACGTAGTTCGTACCATTATCCGAATATAATTTACTTACAGGGCCTCTACGGGATAGAAATCTTTTAAATGCACCCATAAAGCCTGCTGTGCTTAGATCACCAACGAGTTCTATATGCACCGCTCGAGTAGTTAGACATACGAAAATGCAGACGTAAGCCTTTGTGGATCTTATACCACGCCCGCGAGTGAGCGTGACCTTAAACGGACCAGCGAAATCCGACCCGGTGTGCGTGAAGGGCTTTACCGATTGTATTACTCTACAAGATCTAAGTTCCGATATTTCCGGAAATGACGGCTTGGGGCGTGCCCGAAAGCAAGCTATACATCTGTGCACCCGATTGCGTATTAAACTACGTGCAGAAAGAATCCAATAATTCTGACGCAAAATCGACATCAACAAGTCGGGAACAGCGTGCGAGTTCAATTTATGATGGTAATCTACTAATAAGTTCATGATATGGTCTTTACGCGGTAAAACTATAGGGTGCCGTTGGTCGAAACTCAATTGCGAGTTGGACAAGCGTCCACCTACCCTTACAATCCCATCCTGTAAAAATGGCTTAAGGCGTTGAAAGGCGCGACTACAAGCTCTATTCGATTCTAATCTTGTAATTTCTTCCGAGAAATGCGCACGTTGAAGTTCACGTAATACTAGCGACTCGGCATAGTTGTAATCGGACGCTAAGACATACGAACGTCGCGGTAAAAGCTTCGCGAATCGACAAACGTATATTACGCTACGCAATAATTTCGACCAAGAGGACAAGCGGTTCGCCAAAGCTATGATTGGAGAAACCTCGCTCGAAACGTTCGCCACTAGAGCGTGTCTCTTCTCTTCCGGCGGTTGTGACACTGACGAAGGTTCGAAATCGGTTATGGCCATTGTGAGGGATCCAAGTGAACCCAAGAAGGTCCATGGAACCAAAGCGGGTGGTCCATTATTTGCATCGGGGTGAGTCCCCGCGATAGACAATCGGCAGGGTTTTCCGTACCGGACACGTGATAAAAAGTTCCGCGTTTCTAACTCGTCTTGGATCTTGGCCACTCGGTTCGCGACAAACGTATCCCAACGGTGGGGTGAAGAATGAACCCAGCATAAGGCGACGGTGGAGTCGGAAAAGGCAAATATCCTTTCTATGTGAACTCTATCCCTACATGCGCTGATAACTGCGGTAATAAGCTTGGTGAGTACTAATATTGCACAAAGCTCTAAGCGCGCCAGAGAGACAACCTTACGGGGGGAGACTCTCGACTTAGAACTAATGAGGCTAATCGAATTTCTACCATTATTCTGAACGTGGAAATATACAACGCCCCCGTAAGCCTTCTCGCTGGCGTCTGCAAACCCAACGACCGTTATGACGCTATTTCTATCGACGTTTATATGACGCGGTATTTTAATTTCTCTTAGTAAAGGAAGTTCCTCTCTAAAGCGCTGCCACAAACGAACAATGCTGTCAGGCGGCGAGTCATCCCAATCGCATTCAAATAACCAAAGTTGTTTAATCAAAAGTTTAGCGTATAATACCACCGGAGCTACGAAACCCATGACATCCCATAATTTAGCAACGCATGACAGTATTGTGCACTTTGTGCATTTCTCTACGGGCGGATTTACCTTAAGGCTAAACACGTCGGACTCTGGTGACCAACACAGACCGAGCACCTTGTGTGTATCAGAATCGTCGAATTCCTTTATCGCCGAAAGACGGTGTGATAGTGGGATGGTATCTAAAACCGGACGCGAATTACTAGTCCACTTCACAAGATCGAATTGACCCGATTTCATGAGTTTTATAACCTCGGCGGTGGTTAGGGTGGCCTCCTCCACGCTATCGACCGAGTATACAAAATCATCCATATATAATCCGCTCTCAATTGCCCTCTTAGCTTTAGGATAAGAGGGACCTTCATCGTGGGCGAGCTGTTTCACCGTGCGTAACGCATGAAATGGGCTCGACTTTAAACCAAAAGAAACGCGGCTAAATTCAAACACCATTAGAGGATCCTTTGGGTCGAAACGATATAAAATGCGTTGGAATCTACGGTCGCATTCACGGACCCCTATGCAAAGAAACATTTGGCGAATATCGGCGGATAGTGCTATACTAAACAAACGAAAATTGGCTATTATATTAAATAAACTGCCCTGTAAATTTTGCCCACTATAGAGGATATCGTTAAGCGACAGGTGAGTGCTAGTTTTAGCACTAGCGTCGAGCACTACACGTAACTTAGATATAAGTTTGTCCTCCCTAATGACCCCGTGGTGTGGTATGAAATACGACGGTGTGTCTTCGTAGTTATCTAATTTCGAAGCCACAAGTGATATGTAACCTTCTCTTATATATTCGTTAATGACGCCGTCATAAGCTTCCTTTAACTTGGGTAAAGCGAGCATCCTATACGCTCCAAGCTGTAGAAACGTTTTTCCGCCATTTGACGCGAATCGCCGAGAGATAAAACATCTCACTTAAAGGGTAGTGCTACACTATATCTACCGTCGTGATCACGAACGGTCGTGCGGACGTAAATTTCCTCGCATAACCTGTCATCTGAGCTAGCTATGGGTGGGACGTTCACCTCCTCCATCTCCCAAAATTTGCGGACTAACGACTCGAGCGGTTCGACAGCCATACCACAATAAGAGGTTGCCGAAATACTATCTATGATGGGGGCGGAGCCAATGATAACATAGCCCAATACGGTTTCTAGTGCGTAAGGCGCGGTATGCGAGGAGTTGCCCCTGACCTTATTGTTTAACAAAAGATGAGGGAAAAGCGATGCTCCGATGAGCATGTCTATGTTTCCAGGAACGGCGTAAGTGTCGTCTGCTAGAATCAAATTTTTAAATTCAATCATTGCCGAGGTGTCAACCGAAACGGTTGGCAACCGTTCAGTGACCCTATCTACTACTAGTGCATTTATATCAAAGTTAACATTGCGATATATCCGAGAATAAAATTTTAAATTAATATATCCCTGGGTAGCTTTACTAGTACCTCCGATGCCTTTAACTACAGGACATGAAAGTGACCTATTTATTACTAAGCCTAAGCGCTGACAACATTGTCGCGTTATAAAGCTATTTTGGGCTCCGCTGTCCCGCAGTGCACGGACGCTTTGTTCGTTCCCACGCGAATCCCTAACCAAAATACGCGCCGTACCCAGTAACACGGTTGAAGGAGGTTGTGCTCCCATATTTGCCAATGAGCACAGAGCGACATCACCAGGTCGACCGCTAGAATCGTTGACCTTAGTAGGGGTGAATTCCTTGTCCGCTTTACTTGACGCCGCTATGTTGCTATTTTCAAAATGTAATAGCGTGTGATGTTTCCTGGCGCACTTGCTACATACGGAACTCGAATTGCATTTTGCAACTAAATGCTTATCGCTTAAGTAGTTCAAACGTAGGTTGTTTGTCTTTACTAATTTATAACGTTCGCTTGGTGAATATTTACGAAAAGTCGCACAATTATATAAATTACCGTGTTTATCTTTACATACGATACAAGTATGCTGAAGTGATGTTGACGTCGCGGTAATGTAAGTTAACGACCCTGCTATTTTAGATGGTTGAGTTTGTCTACGGTCGACGCACCTTTTAATCTCCTGTTTAACGTTCGGAGAGCGCTGCATCACCTTTATTTGATATCGCACGAACGATGCTAATGAATGAAAGTAAGGCATCTCCGAGCTACGATGCTCCATTTCAAACGCACGCACGGTGTCGGGGTCTAATTTCTTTAGTGCAATATGGAGAAACACCACGTCCATAAGGTCATTAAATTTTAAATTCTTAAGTGCAGCCACCGATGCCACAAATTTATCTAGAAACTGCTCTAAGCCGTTGATGTTCGCGGATGATATAGGTTTAAGATCGAAAATCTGGTTCAGATATTCGGAAGCTAACATTCTCCTATCTTCATATTTAGTTTTAAGCGTTTCAAATATTAATAAGTAATTGTTTGCTGTAGGTGTAAACCCAGAGCAGATCGACTGTGCCCTGCCACTAAGTTTACTAATTAATATAATTTTTCAGCGTCCGATAACGATGGGTTATTGTGTATATTGTTTTGAAAACTACTGAACTGAAGAAGAAGGGCCACGTCTTAATATCACCATTGAATACCAGAATATCTATTGGCGGCAACCTAATTGAGTCACGAGGACGTACCTGCAATTCCGGCTTTGCTTCGTTTTGAGATTGTAGGAGTTTTTCCGTTCTTTTCACGCGACACAACATATCTTCGAATGCCAGCAGCGGTTGGTAGTTCACTATGTATTTCGGGTCGATTTGTCATTCCAAATGATTAATTTGGTCTAATATTCTTTCGTAATCCGTCCGCAAAGAATCCACCGTTTCAATTTCATTCAGAAAAGTTTCCCGCACCGCTTCTACATTAATGTTCTTTATATGATCGCTAATGTTTTGTATACGTGAAAAAAGTACGTCCCTCTTGGCATAAAGCGTTTTAATTTTAAATTCACTTCCACTAACTGCCATTTTAAATTATTATAACAAAGTTATTAATCACAATTAATCTCACACGCATAAACGATGGACGATGGACGCTCGGTATGCCGTATTACGTAATTAAATCGAACACCTGCTACAGTCGAGACGACACGTTGCTTGCTAACTCAATGTTTTTATAAAGATTGTCGGGTAATCGTACCAAACGGTTGCTATCACACTGTTTCAATTATTTAATAAGCTTTAAATTTAACCAAATACGAGCGCTATAAAATAAATAATTCTGTTTGCGAGTACCTAATCAAAATTTAAATTTAAACGAACACTATTTAAGTATATTCCATAGATTAGAGTGCATTATCTAAATAATTAATTTAATAATTCGACCAGAAAATGGTTGGAGGACCACCAAACACCAATCCAAATCCTGCCCGAAGTGACCATAAAATGGTGGAGCCACGTGTTTAAGGCTGCCGAAGTCTAGTTCCCCGGTCGAACCTTAAACCTATTGCGCGAAATATTAATCTAAGTGGACTGTATCTATTGATGCTTCTACACTTATATATGCGGTACAATGCACTCGCTCTTCCCCAAAAAACGAACTATTATGCCAAATCGATGAAAGGAATCCTGCTTGATTAGGAAAACACAAAATTGGAGCGGGTTAAACCAACTATATCAAGCAGAAAAATACTATTGGATATTGACTCACCGGGATGTTTCTTCGATGCGGTTGAGCACTATAACTGCGACTTCTGGAACACTCCGGAGAGAGGCGGTGCGCGACGATATCTCACACGAGGTGAGACGGGTTTCCTGGAGCTCGACTGCTTCCAGGCTAAAGTGGTTTCTACTAGATGTGTTTCCAACAACGAGCGCGGCGGGAAGAGCTCTTTAGGACACTATTATCCTAGGCGGTGTGGTTTCAACGGCGAGCGCGGCGGGAAGAGAGCTGCGCGTCGGTCGCGCGTGTCTTATATATCCTCGGTTCCGATGATTACGTGATGTTCTAGAATCATCTTCTTTCCCCTCCCACCCCACCACCCCGATGTGTCGATAGGAGGGTAGGAATGATATCGTTTTGGAAAGGGATAACCGATTTGGCAGCCTACTGTCAAATAAAATAAATACGAATGGTTTTCCGCGCAACCATTCACAGAATCTGCAGTTACGAAAAAAAGCAATATCATTTTAGTCTCCGGCGAAAAAAAAGATATATATCATGATTAATTTACCAACTAGTTATTCGTTTACTAAATACGAAAAAAATATTTAGACGTCATTTTTCTTCCAATCTTGCTGTATTGAATATTTACGTAGTCCTTATATTAATAATTATAATTGCATAAGTTGATACAAAATGCTATGCAATAGCTTTACCGCGGCAGTCCCCGAGTGCCACACGTCTTTTTATTTTATATTAAAGGAAATATAGATGAGTTCGTCGCTACACCCTCTGAAGCAGAAACAGAAACAGAATTTTGTTATTCATTATAGATTTTAAATATACTTTGTGAAAGTCACTTTTTATTTTGCACTGGTTCAGTAAATAAACTTCTGTCATGGGAAAAACTAGCAGGAAACTCGGCGGAACTTTTTTTAATAATAGCTAACAATCATGTATGCTACAATTAACAACACATAACAAAGAAGTAGCTTGGTAGCGATCACCCTTCTCAGAGGTTAATATCATCCATAAATTCCTTAAATATATTTTAATAACCATTTTTATACAAATTTAGCTCAATAATAGTTTTGACCTTTGTGCAGGTCACATTTTGTATATTTTCTTGGATTTTGTTGTAAAAGCATATAATATCGCCCCAAGAATGAATAACCGACTCGGTGGAGTCAAGTAACTGGTACTTCTAGCTTGTGTCTGTTCCTAATATTTACAGAATGAATATCACTTATTTTAATGATTTCTAAAATTTACGCGAATACTACACATTGAATCAAACTAAATTTACGGATTTTATCGCGTTTAATTAAATAAATCTGTAAATTTAGTTTTATTCTATGTGTAGTGTTCGCGTAAATTTAAGAAATCGTTATGTGAACCAGTACGGACTGGTAATAGCAAATAATTAAACGCGATAAAAACCGTAAATTTAGTTTTATTCAATCACTTATTTTTGTAAAACTACTTTTATTTTTGTGTACGTACATTACATTTTCATAAAAGTGTTGAGATGCCAAAGTTAATATATTAATTTCTTTAAATTTTTGTCTGAGTGACTCTACAGTATTTAAATCATAGATTGTTCTAATGGCCCTCATCTGAAAAACAAATATAATTTCAGTGTCAGTGGCGTGTCCTCAAAGCAAAATACTATACAACATTATGCTATGGAAATAGCTGAAGTAAAGTCTCTACTCTACTAACCCTTCTTTTCACAATAGATAGCCACATGAAGCAGTGTTTGAGTAATACTGCATATACTTTAAGCTTGTTGTTTTGCTCTTGTTTAAGGTATGTAAATAGTGACTAAACCTCAAAACTAACCATAGTTTCATTGTCAGCGAGATATAGGTTTTTATCTCACTGACAAAATGGTATGAATCCTTTGTGTGTGGTGTATCCCTTCAGTGATGACAGTATTTAAGGCAAATTTTGATCCAATTTATAAGTTGGTGATTCGATCGAGGTCAATAAAGTGAGTGATAGACGGGCGAGCAAGTACGCGTACTTATGGCTCAACGACCTTTTTCGCTCGTGTGTCACCGTAAGTACGCGTATTTTAAAACCGTCGAGTAAGTTCGTCGGCGATCCAACCGGTTTGAAATCTTAGTCGTAGCTCGTCTTGGCTCGTACGTGTGGCAGCACTGCGAGCCGCGAGCCGCCATTTTGTTTCGCCAGTCCGTGGACGCGCACGCTTGTTTAAATTGCAATTTTTGTTAATTTTGATTCAGAAATTTCTCAAAATGTGTGATTTTCGAACTTATTCGCATGAACTGCTAACCGAATTTATAGAAGCTTTCCGAAATAACCCTTGTCTTTGGAAAATTAGAAGCAACGACTACAAAGACAAAAATTTAAAGCTTCAAGCATACAATAATTTATTAGAAATTATACGGAAGGTAGAAAGAGATGCTACGATTGAGAACGTCAAGAAAAAAATTAATTAATTAAGGGCTGGGTTCCGAAAAGAACATAAAAAAGTGCAAGATAGCAAGAAGACAGGTTCAGGAACTGACCAGGTATACGTGCCAAAATTATGGTATTACAGTCAGCTTGAATTTCTCAAAGATCAAGGCCAAGGTAAGTTTAATTATTTATTAAAGAATTTCTCTATACACTATTATACGTGCGTATTCTTTGTTATGCCTGTGCCTAAATTAGGTAGGTACCTAAAATAGAGTACCTATTATAGCACTTTGTTTCATTACAATAATGACATTGTGATGTTGAACATTAAAACCAAAAGTAAATTTAGAGGGCTTTTATTTAATTACAGGTGAACAATCAACTGACAATATAGACAGCAGCGAACAGGAGACAGCTAATGATAATGAAAATACATTTGATGCTGAACATAGTGAAAATGATACCCAGGTAAAAGACTATTATTATATCATTCTTTGTTGCCATGACACTGCACCACTAGTATTAAAGTAGGTTTCATACTTTTCTCTGATAATTTTTGCATTTTGAGTGGGGTTACGACTATGTGTTTGTTGTAGTGACTGTAATTCTCCATTTTGTGGTCTCAGCCCCAATTCAATAGTTCCATTTTCGTAATTTTCACTATCTAAGTGCTGATGTGGACTGTAAGCTTGTCTTAATTTTTTCCTTAAAAAATTGTGCATTACACAACATGCCAAAACTATTTGTTAATATTGTGCACACTGGTATTTATAGGCGATCGAAAAATGTGGAATCTTGCCGCCAGAATTCCAAAAACATTTTCAATAATTCTTCTAGCCCTGCAAACTCTATAATTGTATATCCTCTTACTTGAGCTAGCCTGTGATTGCCTTTGTGGGTACAGTTTCATAAAATCTGTCCTCAAAGCAAAAGCCTCGTCGCCAATAAATACATAAGGCAATTCTTCTGAATGACCGCTTGGTTTTCTGGGGCTAGGAAGATTTAAGCGCTTGGAATTCAATCTTTGAAAGAATGTAGTTTTTTGTAATACACCTCCATCAGAAATACGTCCATTTGTTCCAATATCTACATAAATAAATTCATAATTTGCATATGCAATTCCCATAAGTACAATACTGTGATAACATTTATAATTAAAAAAAATGTGAGCCAGCTCCGGCAGGAGGGACTATAGCTACATGTTTCCCATCGACGGCTTCTAAACAATTTGGAAATTGCCATGTACGCTCAAACTCTTCAGCAATTGCTAGCCATTCTTCTTCTGAACTCGGGAACTGTAACAAAAAAAACCCATAATTCAGTATAAATGATATCATTTTTATTTACAGAGTACCATTTGCAACGTGTCATCACCTGTGACACCTGCGACATCTGTTGCTTCATCTGCACGTCGTAATCGACACGGCAATGCCGCCATTGAAGACACAATATCGTTAATAGGTAAAAGATTACAAAACCCAGATGATGAATATGATGCTACTGGAAAAAATGTCGCAATTAAACTCCGCAACATGACTGCTATTCAACAAGGCATAGCTGAAAAGCTCATCAATGAAGTTATTTTTTTGGGACGGTTTGAAAAATTAACATTCAATACAAGTATACATAATCCAGTTCCAGTCCAGGTACCCCAAAGACCATTGATACACATGCCAGCTGTTCCAGTCCAGCTGCAAGAAACACAAGCATTTAACTTGACACAAGCCTCGCAAACTATTAGTATCCCAAAAAAAAAAAAAAAAAAATAAAAAAAAAAAAAAACCCATCATGCAAGTAGCTTCTCTCATGCAAGTATCCTGTTTAGCTATAATTGGTGTGACTAAACACAAAAGTTCTTCATACACAGGCTCAGGCATTCTGAAATAATTCTGGAAATCTTCCTTCTCTTCACGTAACTCTCTTAATAAATTAACATGTGATAAACGCTCTCTTTTTTGTAAGCCAGTTCTTAACCTACACTTTTCGCCTTCGTCTATTGTTTTTAGTTTTTGAAATGTAATACGATATAATTCCTAAATAACACAAAGCTTCTTCAGTGGACGACATCGCGATACGGTATGAGTAAGTTGGCGCGTGTGTCGCCGTCGACGAGCCAAGTAAGTTCGCGATCTTAAAAACCGCCTACTTTAAGTTCGTACTGTAACACTTCCCCCCTATCATAGTAATAAATATATTAGATTAAATATAATTAATTCTCCTTTATAATAAAAATTATATATATGTGACTAGGATAAATAAAATATGTTTTGGTCTTTTTAAATGATCTTTCTAAAGGTTTAATAATAGGCCGTTTGTAATATTTTGGCGTGATCGTCGTTTGTTTAGTAACTTAGTTCTTTTAGGTGTCTTTTGGAAGAATGAATATTCGCTAGAGCAATTGAAAGCTGTTGGTAGTGCCTTATAAGCTAAGTGAACCCCGTTCACGAAGACAGGGCTCGAGAAAGGTTAAAAACATAAAACGTCCCAATTCCACTTGTATCAGGTTTACATTATTAACTTAATATCATTTATCCCTTCCCGCTCGAAAAAGGCTCAAAATATATTTATACAAAATACCCGACACAAGGGCTTCGCTCCCCTACATTTATTAAAAAATGTAGGTGAGGCACACGGCCCCACACACGCCGTGCACGGTGAGCGCCAAACATTTTGATGCACTCCCCCCGGAGGGAAAGCTAATTCGGGAACTGGACCGTAGTCCACAGCAAAATTACTGGCGAATCAGTAAAAGAGGCTTGGGCCCTTGCTAGTGCGTAAGCACAAACATCGACTGAAGTCGCGCCTGTCAATGCGTGTAAACGCCAAACAGAATACGAACGAATCCAGCCACAGTGAATGTACGTCACACGGTTTAGGCAAATAAGCACACTGGCCGTAACCCTCCGTGAGCGCCACCACCTGCCAGACCGCCGCTCCTGCAGACGTGATGTAAGTGTATGGCATCACCACCAATTGCATGATCAGCACGGCTACTAGCCGCAGAGCGTGTCATGAGTCTACCGCTCACCTCAAGGGAATAGGGTCCCACGTTGTGCGGCTTTCGGCCGCAGCCTTAAGAGTCTCCTCGGATCCTCCGGCCAGCTACCACCCGCATGAGGTTGACACATATGCTCCACCAACCAATACAACGGCAGATATAGCAAGGCAGTATATATAGACATTGAGTAAATGCATTTTCGACCATGTTTGTCTCACCCACCAACAAGTTGCCTTCAATCATTCAAAGGTGGGAAAGTTACAGAGATATAATATTATGTTGTTATATAAAACATTGTGGAGGGCAGACAGTCTGCAGCCCCGTAATGAAGGGACCCGACTTCGGCAAAGCTACTCAGACGTGAGTCAAACCAAGACGCAGAGAGCGCCATTGAGAATAGCGTCCCACCAAACAACCATCGCAAAGACGTAACGCTGCAGAACGCACCAAGCATCAATACGACTATCGTCGGGCTTACAACATCCCAAGGTCCCCCCATACATCCCAGCAGACATCACCACCCGCATACCTCCATCGACCAGAACCACAAGAGTGCGTCGAATCAGGCGCAGCACACCCGCAGATCCATCACAAGACACATTACCGCAAGTAGCAGTAAGCATCAATGCTACTATCATACGGATGGCGCCCCCTCACAACACACCCACATGACCCCTATCGATTTTGGTAACAAAGTTTTTATTGTTGTTATATAAAAAATATCACCAACGTATCATAGTAGCACGCTACTAAGACGCCAATGAACAAAACTCCACGTATCATAGCGCTAATGCACTAAGACATGAAGTTGAGTATGCCTGTTACACTTAACATGTTCGCCAAGCGAGCGCGCGCCATGTTATACTCCTGTTCACTCGGGACCTTTTTGGCGGGAAAATTTGTAAGTTAGCAAATTTTTTGCTATATTGCAAATTTTGCTATATTTTCACTTTGAGACAATATTTATGGATAAAACTTACAGGAATTCTTGTTGAATGTATAAACTATCGAATAAAATTATTTTTGGTTGCTAGAAATTGTAATAAAATACGTAAATTACCCTGTAGTAGAATATACTTCAATTTTAGTGACAATATTACTACTAATTTGAATTCTACACTTTTGTTTTTGGAGAAATTTATATCAAATTGTTTGGAAATATGTATATTTTTATGTTTCATGTGTTTCCATTCGTTACTCATACCAAAATATTAAAATATAAAAAAATTAAAAAAAAAATAAGATAATATTTTATCTGTATGACATTTCGAACAATATTTCTAAAATATGTTTGTGTGAATTTGAAATAAATACAACGTCATGTTATTTGAAATATATACGAAAACTATTTTTACTTACATTTTACACTAAAAATAAATGAGAATTTGAAAAATAACACATTTATAACTCACCTGCCAAACGGGCTTTCCGGAATTTGAAGTACTTTTGGCAATTTAATTTTCACTTTTTATACCACAAATTACATATCTACGTGTTTACTATATTACAAGGAATATAAAAAAGTATAATACTTTCGTTTTTAGTCCAGACACAAATATAAAATTTTATAAAAAAAGACGGAGCACCTTCATCAAAGTGACACGTGGAACGCCGGAAGTTCAGAGTGATTTCTTTTTTTTTTTTTAAGAAACATTGCCAGGTTATGGTTTAAAATAAAAGAGCATATCTTTGTCTTTGATACTAATATCTATTGCATAGTGTCTTTGGTTTTGTTTAAAACGAAAAAATAGTTTTTTCATAGGTAGACATGTTTACATAATTCTGATCTAATTCGATCACTACTTGGCGGGCGTAAGGTTGGTATTGCGCGATCGAAGGTGAGCATGGCTTGGTTAACAGGTTAAAAGTGCTACCCAACACACTCATCATCCCAATCCGAAAGATAGACGACGCATCGCTATGCGCTACGACGTCGCCCACAAACGGTATGGGTGTGCAATGTCCACGGGAAAGCCGTATTGCTACAACAAACCCGCTTACCATCGGCACTTAGATGTTAATTGTATACCTCCATCGACCAGAACCACAGGAATGCGTCGAATCAGGCGCATCACACCCGCAGATCCATCACAAGACGCAATACCGCAAGTAGCAGTAAGCATCAATGCAACTATCATACGGGTGGCGCCCCCTCACAACACACCCACATGATCCCTATCGACTTTGGTAACAAAGTTTGTATTGTTGTTATATAAAAAATATCACCGACGTATCATAGTAGCACGCTACTAAGACGCCAATGAACAAAACTCCACGTATCATAGCGCTAATGCACTAAGACATGAAGTTGAGTATGCCTGTTACACTTAAAAGTGCTACCAAACACACTCATCATCCCAATCCGAAAGATAGACGACGCATCGCTGTGCGCTACGACGTCGCCCACAAACGGTATGGGTGTGCGATGTCCACGAGAAAGCCGTATTGCTACAACAAACCCGCTTACCATCGGCACTTAGATGTTAATTGTATACCTCCATCGACCAGAACCACAGGAATGCGTCGAATCAGGCGCATCACACCCGCAGATCCATCACAAGACGCAATACCGCAAGTAGCAGTAAGCATCAATGCAACTATCATACGGGTGGCGCCCCCTCACAACACACCCACATGATCCCTATCGACTTTGGTAACAAAGTTTGTATTGTTGTTATATAAAAATATCACCAACGTATCATAGTAGCACGCTACTAAGACGCCAAAGAACAAAACTCCACGTATCATAGTGCTAATGCACTAAGACATGAAGTTGAGTATGCCTGTTACACTTAAAAGTGCTACCAAACACACTCATCATCCCAATCCGAGAGATAGATGACGCATCGCTATGCGCTACGACGTCGCCCACAAACGGTATGGGTGTGCGATGTCCACGGGAAAGCCGTATTGCTACAACAAACCCGCTTACCACCGGCACTAAGATGTTAATTGTATACCTCCATCGACCAGAACCACAGGAATGCGTCGAATCAGGCGCAGCACACCCGCAGATCCATCACAAGACGCAATACCGCAAGTAGCAGTAAGTATCAATGCAACTATCATACGGGTGGCGCCCCCTCACAACACAACCACATGATCCCTATCGACTTTGGTAACAAAGTTTGTATTGTTGTTATATAAAAATTATCACCAACGTATCATAGTAGCACACACGCCACCATAATATTCCTTTTGAAGTCCCTAATAAGGACTAGCCATTTTGCTACAGTACTAGGAGCAGTCGGTCACCCGACCACTCCATACAATGCTTATTCACCAAGGAGACCTTCTATAGTATTGCTTTTGTATCATAGACCTTACTTTCATAAGTCATTAATATATAAGATTTCAACCCACGACCCCACTATTGTAATGCAAATGAATCATAGAGACCTCCTATAGTATTGCTTTTGTATCATAGACCTTACTTTCATAAGTCATTAATATATAGGGTTCGAACCCACGACCCTACTATTGTAATGCAAATTTATCATGGAGACATTCTATAGTAATGCTTTTGTATCATAGACCTTACTTTCATAAGTCATATATAATATATAGTATATAGTATATAGCTATTATATAATGTGGCCGTGGTAGGAAAAGGGGAGATCTCCCGCCGGGCAAGGTGTTCTGCCCGGGGAGCGGCCAACACTCCATGTGATAGTTCGGAGAAGTTCTATATATACTGTTTATGATTCGGAATATTGATAGCGCGATTTAGGCTTCGGTGTGTTTCACTTGTAGTGCAACGACAGCGCCGCTACATCACCCCCCTGCTCAGACCGGAGGTCGATAGTGCAGCCTCGTTACCGACGAATGTGCAAGTGCCAGGAGCGCCTTGCCTTGTAGTCTGCGGTGAGTCGAGAAGAAGGCAAGTAATCTGCGAGAGTGCCGTGAAGCAGAGGCGAGCAGTAAGGCTCAGAGCCGTGCCGAACACTGTATAGTGCAGAGAGTAGCTTGAAGGAACAGGAAGCATTATTATTCCAGTGCTGCGATGAACCTTGTGAAGCTAGATGGCTTGCAGGATATGAAGACTGCAGACGATATCTGCTCGGGAGCGAATGGGTGGGGTATTCTATGACGATGATGAAGCTTGAAGTTTCCGAAGGTTGTTGTTTGGTTGCGTTTTCAGATCACGTCGGCGTCACCACTGTGGCCATGGAAGGAAAAGGGGAGATCTCCCGCCGGGCAAGGTGTTCTGCCCGGGGGAGCGGCCAACACTCCATGTGATAGTTCGGAGAAGTTCTATATATACTGTTTATGATTCGGAATATTGATAGCGCGATTTAGGCTTCGGTGTGTTTCACTTGTAGTGCAACGACAGCGCCGCTACAATAATATATAATATATAGGGTTCGAACCCACGACCCTACTATTGTAATGCATATTCATCATAGAGACCTTCTATAGTATTGCTTTTGTATCATAGAACTTACTTTCATAAGTCATTAATATATAGGGTTCGAACCCACGACCCTACTATTGTAATGCATATTCATCATAGAGACCTTCCATATTATTGCTTTTGTATCATTGAGTTTATTATCATAAGTCCCTAATATAGGACTAGTCATTGTGCTACAGTACTTCAGGCAGTCGGGCTCCCGACCACCCCATATATATGTACAACTGCAGGTATGTATCTCCGGCAGCTCCTCTATACAAGACATCTATACATGAACATCTTCCATAACTTAGGAAACATTTCTTTTATACGTGAACTCCTTCCACAACTTAGGAAATTTCTTTTATACACGAACTCCTTCAACAACTTAGGAAAATTTTCTTTTATAGATGAACTCCTTCCACGACTTAGACAATTTTTAACAAATTTTCTAATTATCTTATAAATGTTATTTATCTTTATTTTTATAATATTTTCGACTTGTATTTCTATTAATTATCTTATTTTAAATATTTCTTCAAGTTTTTAATAAATTTATTTATTATGGAAGACAATATTTTACCTTTAATTTACTATGTTATTGGTCTAACGTCTGAAATGTATTTATATTAACTTTATGGTTATTAATGTAATTTTATTGTTTAATATATATCTTTTAAGACTATTTTTGACGCCCCTTTATATTGAATTTAATTATTAATAATAATATTGGGCCGTCACAGTACGTCTATCACCCACTTAAGAGACGTAGTAGGGAGTTTGGCGAATATTCGGAAATTAAAAATAAGTTAAATAAGTTAATCTTTCATGTCAGAATAGTGCTGGTAGGTTTTTCCGTCACGGTTCATTGAAAAATTTATCCGAAGAGCTCTTGTCTTAACCCGGCGCCAATGACGCTGGGTCATATTAACCCGAGGCGATTTAGAACAGACTTAGATTCTTTTTGCTTCGGTCGAAAAGTTTGAAAGTTTGTGTAGCTGGAGATACAGCCTCCCTCTCTCCGAACCGTCGGTAGTTGGTACACACAGTGCGACGCTGACTGCGCAGCGAGATATACGTGCGTCAAGTCAATACGGGTAAATATGACCCAGAGTCATTGCTGGCGTAGTATTTTTGTGACTTACTTCTATTCGTTTATTTGGTGTTTGATGTTAATTTACTTTGTTCTATTTTAGTTTTTTGTCAAAATATCATTAAAAAATAACGCTGAACGGCAAATACTTGATGATTTAGCACCAATACATGAATTTTTTCGAGCGTTTGTTGAAAAATGTAAAAAAAATGTATTCGCTGAGAGAAAACTGCACTATTAATGAGATGCTAGACGCATATTCATAGGGCGATGCGAATTAAAGCAATATAAACTGTCTGAACCAGCAAAATACCTAATATATATATACAATGTTGTTTTTTTGTTTGTTTACAATGTTGATTTTGCATGTGTTATAAGAAAATGTAATAAAAAATGATTTAAAGGTTATATTAGTATTATTTCTATTTTACTTCATATGCAAAGAACCCTTATTTTATAAACATTTATTTAAGTTTGGAAAATTACTTTAATTCCTGAAAAATTACCGAAAAAAATCCGGGACATGATGACCCTGTGTCATCGCCCGCGTTATTTGTTTTTGTCATTGGTACCGGGTATTTAAAATAATCTCTCGGACTTAGAGCCTTGTCGAATTTTTGGAGATGATGGCAAGAGTTATTGTTCGCTTGGGAAAGAGCTAAAGTTCTAATGTGGGATGCTACTTGTGAAAATAATGATGACTTGTGTGCTTTATAAGAGATAATAATTTATTATTAAAGACTGCACAAAATTTTATTAAATGTCGAGCAAACGAGCATTCAGCTCACGTATGCCGCTCTCGAATAACGATAACACCCGTGGAATCGCAGCCGCGTTGTCGGTTTTTAAAAAAGAAATAAGCTCGTTTCTCGAAGGTCTTTAAGTCATATCGGTCCGTAAAAATCACCGTTGATAAACATTTACACAAAAACGCCGTGCGAGGAAGAAATCTTTTAGTAAATCACACAGTGACGTGCGCTTCCTCCATCTAATTCATCTAAATGCGATAGAAAATACAAAAGTAAGAAAAATCTCTTCGCCAGTCAGTGAATCGATCCGAACAGAATGAACTTGGTCTTTGACTATTCGAACCACTTTGTGCATGCAGTCAAGTGGAAGGAGCTGGCGCTGAGGTGCCTTGCCCAAGAGGTGAGATGAAAATGAACAGTATCGGTCATCAGAAGGAGTGCCATACTGCCTTACTCTGCTGAGCACGGCAAGCATTTTAGAAGGCAATTTAGCCTTCCTATCCAAGTGAGTGTGGAACTGTATGTCATTAGATATGTCGATGACGAGGATTTCGATACTGATGGAGGCAACAAGTGTAGTACCTTGAAATTGAGAAGATACTTATTATATATAAGTGCTTTTTTAGCAGTAAACTCGTGAACTTTTGTTTTTTTGAGGATTAAACTGCATAAGATTTTGTCGTCCCCAATTCAAGAATTTGTCAAACAAAAAATTTGTCAACAACAAAGATCGACTTCCAACACAAGTTTGTTGCGGTACTTGACATTAATTTTATCATTTTCATCCTAGCCGATCAAAAGCCTAATGCTTAAGATAGGCCTCCCCTACTGATTGCCTCATAGGAGGAAAATGTCTGCCAATGTACTCACGACTGTAGGTAGACTACCGCAGTATTTTATTATTATTATTGAGTTACTATCAGAAAGATGCAGCTGACCAAATCCTGTTACATTTCGCACTGTCGTATATTCAAACTATTAAGATTAACTGTTAAAAACAGCATAATATATCATTCATAATTATTGTATTTAATTAAATTTCAAGGAAAAAGAAAGATTAATATAAATTTCTAAAACTTTCTAATTATCTATCACGGGGGAGTGCTCTGAGGAATTGTTCGGATTAATCCCAGCCGCCAAATTTCGTGAACGCACTACACGGCAAACGTCCCGATACCATCCACACCATCTGGATGCTTGGCGGTCCACCACTGTACGTTTCAAAAGGAGTTTTCTTCCGCGTACAACCTCTCTGTGGAATAATTTACCACCGGTGATTTTTCCGGACCGATACGACTTGGGGACCTTCAAGAAAAGAGCTTACTCCTTTCTAAAGGGCCGGCAACGCACCTGCAATTCCCCTGGTGTTGCGGTTGATCATGGGCGGCGGTAGTCACTTAACATCAGGTGAGCCACATGCTCGTTTGCCCCCTCTTCTATAAAAAAAAAATCTAATTAAATAAAACAAAATATGAAATGGTAGCCCTTTTGGAATGAAAGGTAAAATATGTTTGTCGTCTAAAACCTTATCGGAAACCGGTTTACATAAATTATGTGAGTGCAGCACATTGAAATTGAATGAAACAATTTTAGTGTAACAGTTTTTTATTGATAATCGTGACCGAAATCGATGTGGTTCAAACCACATCGATTTCGGTCAAATCGATGTGGTTCAAACCACATCGATTTCGGTCGATGCTTTGTTTCAATAAAATAGTTTCTGCTGTTTCTGTCTGTCTACCATAATTTTAAGCGAGTAACATTTATGTTATATTTACACAAACATTTTTGTCCATAAATGTAAAAAATATCACCGGTACCATATGCTTATGAATAAACATATAATAAATATAATGAAAAAACTAAATAAGCATATTTAGTTTTAAGTAATTAAGTGATGGAGAAACTGTGTCGGAAACTAACTCGGATTTTCTCTATGTAGTAGAATCAGTAATAATGATATTCACAGTACAACTTGAGAACCCTCATATCTCAATATATAATTGTAGGAGCACGCTTGTTTTAATTTTTTTAATAAATTTGTATACTTTGTTGGATATATTTAATAAAAAATAAAGAAATAATCATATATTTAAAAAATATCGCATCGAATATAGTATCTCTTCCTTTTTTGAACTCGGTTAAATATGTCTAGATTGCTTAAAATAATACTCTTAAGCGACGGTTTAAAACTAAAACTAGATAATATGAAGTTTAAAATAAAATATTTTCAAATAATTATGAACTATGAATGTTGATTAATCTACAGATCTTTAGTTTATTAGATCTTTTCCCCTATGTGATGCACATTTATACGATACAGTTTAACATTATGTTACTTTTTATAATTCACGTGCGTATTTAGTTTAAATATTTATGATTCTGATTTAGAGACTGAATGTATTATTTATAATGTGCAGAAGTAGTTTCAGTTGAAAAGCGAAACAAAGTTGAATGTCACATTATCAATTCTATGCGCTGAGGTGACAGTTCCGTGCATCAACATTTACATTAGTTTCTCTTCAACTTTTGCTTTTAGCCCGAATAGATGCTAGTGCAAAACGAACAAACTTAAACGTCAATTTATGTGGTGGTAATTATTCAGGTGTCGTACAAGTTGGCAGGACTGTACGTCTAGGATTCCGTTTGGGTTGATACCATCTGCTTACGTATCTAGGCCACCATGCAGCAGTCTGTGTTCTATTGTCTGGTCTGAAGGTATGGAGAGCCAGTTTACAAGGCGAGAGGCATTTCATCTGTAATCTTCATTATTTAAAGTTGGGTTCAGGTGACTATAATGGTGGTAATATGACTGCAGTTGCCATTTATATTCAGATGAACTGTTGGTTCGCTTGTCATTCCAATTTTATTACAAAAATACTTTGCTTAAATAACATTCACGCGATATGTGCAACAATTACTATTGATGGCACCTAAGGGATTGGCTTATATTAACATAAATTTAAACGTAAGCTTCCTGGTTTTCCCCTGTTACGTTATGAAATGCGGCTAATTTGCAGACTTAACTTTATTATTAAAAACTTAGTCAATGGGATTAAATACTTTGAGCTAACATGTTCCCGCTTGTAACGCTTTGTTTGATGCAAGATATAAATTTATTTTGCTAATTTTAAAATAAAATGGACCATTTTTTTGGTCGTCTGTACATCTATTCCCTATTATATATACACTTATACAACAGCTAGGTATCAAAACTGTGCTTATACATGTATGAGAAATCAGGCTACCTAGTTCTTAAGTCGTTAGGACTTGAGTACATAGCAATACTAGTATAAAAATATTGTGAATACTACAATATCATAATATTATCATCACTTCTAGTGATTCTTATACTGGATCCAGGTCTATCATAAACCTTAAAGTATATCGCTTAAAGATTATATTGGAAATTAGTAGAGATTGACTCACTTTGCTTAGACGTAATTCGTTTAGATGTACGTTATCATCACATTTCTGATGTTCCATTATTTATTTATTTATATTTATATATTACCTACGGAACCGAGACGTGATCCTTCACTGCTGGTCATATGAGGACGCTCAAAGTCACTCAGCGAGCTATGGAGAGGGTTATGCTCGGAGTTTCTCTGCGTGATAAACGTAGAAATGAGGATATCCGCAGTAGAACCAGAGTGACCGACATAGCCCAACGGATTAGTAAGCTGAAGTGGCAATGGGCTGGCCATATAGCTCAAAGAATCGACAACCGTTGGGAAAAAAGGTTCTTGAGTGGCAGCCTCGTACCGGTAGGTGAAGTGTAGGGCGACCCCCCACTGAGAAGCCACAGTAGTATATTGGTAGGATGCGGACAGGGAACTCAAAAGTCCTAAGTTTGAGTCCTCTTACTTTTGAGCGATAAATAGGGAAATACTAATAATTTATTTATTATAAAACCGTAGAAAAAGCGAACAAACAATGTAGTAATTATATCATGAAGTTTTAAAATAAATTGTACCTTTTTAATATTTAAGATAGATAATTTTTCAACCCTAGCTAAGCCGGAGCAGGCCTCTCGTTTTTTATACTAACTTACTTTCTATATAGAAACTGTTCTTCTCTTAAATATGCGTTACTTATTGTAATATACTTGCGTTTATTCTCAAAAGTTTACAAATAGTAAAGCCTTAAAAATAATAACTGTGATTCAAAATGGATTACTTGTAAGCGGACAGATCTTTCAATTTTATGAAGTATTATGAACGATCAAATAATCGTAACTCGATTATGACTGGTAATAACATCACGCAACAGTATTTTTTCCAATTTATCTTAATAACTTGTTTTTATAACTCAATATCTGGGAAAGCGTTACGGTAATAGATTTACACATTAATTATAACTTTTATGAGGGACGCCCTCGCTTATCAAAAATATTATTCGACAGATTTTACGCCGTCATTTCCCTGGCGTTTATTCGTTCGAAATATAGGTATATAATATGTAAAATGGATGTTATTGCGATTTGTTTCGCTTTCAATAACATCAACTAAAGTTAAATGTAAAATTTAAAACGTAGTACATATTAAAAATAGAATGAAAAAAAAATCAGTTCATGTTTTTTTGTTTATATACTAATACACTATATATACTAAAGAAACGATATTGTTTTATTCGGTGAAAACACACAGAGATATTTTTAAAATTACCTAATAAGACATAAGGGACCTATCGAGTCCTAATTTCACCTTACAAAAATTTGACCTAACACAATAACTTCTAAATGGAAAGTTTGTTAATATTTTTCATTTGTAACAAAGTATTTTATTTTACACGCCTGTTATATTCAAAAATAACACTAGGACATTGAAAATGCACTTAAAATAATCCGGACAAAAGTTTACCCAGAAATGTCACGGTACGGTGTAAAGCTGAATAATGACAACATTTAATTCATATTTAATTTGACCCATTTATAGTTCTACATCATTGAATAATATATTTTGAGCTTTTCGTATACCATCGTTCAAAAATTTGTCACTTGCCTTTGAATGGAGAGACTTGTTCAGATTATTTACGCGCTATTAGCTCCGTTCATGCTATTGTGTGAAGTATTTGCTCCTTTAGGTAATCTAAGACTCATTGTCATGAAGGCTTATCACCAAGACCTACTTAATTACGTACATATACACGTATACGTGTATACATCTGACTTAAGTTTTGTATAAAAACTGTTAAGACGCTATAATTACAAATTGCTTTCATTATACTACATATAAATAGACTTTGTTATTTTTGGCGTAGCTGTCATTTTTTAAAATTAAAGTAAGTATATGCCGTGTTTTGAGTATCTCTAATATTCCTATTGACCATTTCAGGTAAGCTTGAAATGCTTGTGTTAGAAGTGGTTCAAGAAAGTAAGCGGATTCAAACTCAGGACTTTTGAGTTCCCGGTACTAACATCGTGTATACTTTTCACATTTCCAAAAACAGCGGTCTAGTTGGTAGTGGGAAGGGGGAGGAGGACATTACTCTATTGAAAATACCATTTTGAAGCTAAATATTTCGCAAACGGACCCCTGAATTGAAAAGATGTTCCACGCCCCCAGTGTTTTTGAAAGATTCTACAAGACAATAAAACGACAACCAGCACGATGAAACAGACGGTTAAAAAAATCATTCCCCATTTACCTTTATGAAAAGTACCCAAAATAAAAAAAAATTAAGATTTTATTTCACTGTTTTGTAAGACGAACGGACGGACGGAAACGGGGAAACTATAAGGGTTTTTTGTTGTGTAACTTCGTAACTCTAAAAATGGTTACTGTAAGTTATCCTTAAAAGATGAATATTTCCTGTCGAGGACTTTTTTTAAACTTTTCAAAAGAAGCCATATATTATCTTTGTTCTACTTTAACTATTGACGTAGAGCACTCCATTGAAGCTCTCAAGAGGCAAAACTTTTTCGACTTAGTTGACGAGTATAGTAATATATGTATATGCATAATATAATATATCCTATGTCCATCTCGAGTAATGTACCTTTGTAATGGTGAAATAATTTTTAAACAGTTGCCGTGGTTTTATAGTTTACCTAACTTTCATATCTAATGTATATTTTTTAATATGAAATTAAAAAAATGACGTAAAAAGAGATGTAAGATGTATGATTGCGGTCAGGAAGTATACGTCGTTACTTTTAGTACGGTGGTTATCTTGGGCCAGTGTGATATGACATATAAAATAAGTTTAAATAAATAATCCCTATTTAATATTTGTGGCAATATCTTTTTTTATAGAAGGGGGGGGGGCAAACGAGCATGCGGCTCACCTGATGTTAAGTGACTACCACCGCACATGATCAACCGCAACACCAGGGGAATTGCAGGTGCGTCGCCGGCATTTTAGAAAGGAGTAAGCTCTTTTCTTGAAGGTCCCCAGGTCGTATCGGTCCGGAAAAATCGCCGGTGGTAAACTATTCCACAGAGTGGTTGTACGCGGAAGAAAACTCCTTTTGAAACGTACAGTGGTGGACCGCCAAGCATCCGAAAGGTGTGGATGGTATCGGGACGTTTGCTGCTTAGTGCGTTTACGAAATTTGGCGGCTGGGATTAATCCGAACAATTCCTCAGAGCACTCGCCATGGTATATGCGAAAGAAAATGCAAAGAGATGCAACATTTCTTCGCAGCGCCAGTGAATCGAGCCGTTCGGAAAGCACTCGGTCGTCGACGATTCGAGGCGCTCTGCGCTGGATGTGGTCAAGTGTAAGGAGCTGGTACTGGGGAGCCCCAGCCCAGAGATGGGAACAGTATTCCATGTGCGGCTGAACCTGCGCCTTGTAAAGTTGCAGGCAGTGTGCCGGCATGAAATACTGTCCCGCTCTGCTGAGCACGCCAAGCTTTTTGGGAGGCCAATTTGGCCTTCTCTTTCAAGTGATCACGAAATACCCTTACAAATAGGTAATTATTAATCTTGTTAGTCTTAAATAAATACATTCTAATTTTTAAATCATAACAAATAAACTAATACATATTATTCATTTAAAATATTATTCTACGGAACCTAAAAAAAAGCTAATTTAATACGCGCACCGTTAAACCGTTGTTCGCTGATCTCTAAATCGGAAGTATGTACTCGGACAATTCGGAGATGCGTACGAGTCCCCGTTCGGGCCATTACTCGTTCATTTCTACCTGAGACTGCTTGAAGTTTTTTAGTTTAAGAATTTATACGTGGTAGAGCCATGCTGCAATTATATTAGTAGTATAGTTGTAGCACGAATGGGTCGGCTCGACCGGGGAAGGACCACGCTCTCACAGAATACCAGCGTGAAATAGTAGCTTAATGCTGCTGTATTTCGTATGGTGAGTGTAGAGAACCGGAGACCCTTTTTACTGGAAATGAGGCATTCCATCTCAGTCCTCACGGGTGACAACGCATCTGCATTTTGATTTGTAATGGAAGATAGATGTAGATGTCTATGGGCCGCAGCAACCACTTACCATCAGGTGGACTGTGTGCTCGTTTGTCACCCTATCCTATAAAAAAAAAAAAAAGTGCGCAACGCGCGTGAGCCTAAACGGCCGTCGAACTTGCTTACCTACATTCAAATATTAAATTATTCAAAGCGCAGTAAATTATTCATCAAGTGAATACGAGGCTGTGATCTATTACCTAAATTTGAGACTATACCATCAGGAAGGCATCGTTATTAAGTCTAGGCACACGATAGTGTGTCAGACAAGTTCGACAAAGAAAAGGCCAACAATTGGTTTGCCTTTGTATATCTGTATGAATTATTTTATTATTATATAAATGAAACATTTTAATGATTTCTCGAACGCCTAATTACTATCTGCGCAACAGACGCCCCCGCGTCCGATGCGCGAAGGCCATGGGGCCAGGAAAAACGAGCACTTAGAAGTACTAGCCTTCCCGACCCCAGCGGCGGATCTGGTCTATGGCTCCGCCGCCAACCAAGATTCGGCTGCGGAGGATAGGGAGAGCGGCGCCTCGCAATACCGACAATCCTCTCCCCCCGCAGCCCCATCACCACCGCATCAACGGTGCGGCCCCGTTTGAGTCGCGGAGGATAGGGCGAGTGGCGCATCGCCATACCAACACTCCTCTTCCTCCGCGACTCCATCTCGGCTGCAGCGGTAGAGGGTGCGGAGTCCCCACTCGCTGCAGTCCACCAGCACACATCCGAAGTGGGCTCCCCAAGCCCACTCGGAGTGGCCACCTCATGCCGGCCCTTCACCTCGGGCCAGCCACGTGGGTTCCTCTTTGTTCACCGTGGGAGACCAAGCCACGGCTACTAAGCCCCCCCCCCCCCGCCACGACAAGGCGGGAACCCGTTCGGGGGGGACTAAATAAAGCTCGTCTTCACTTTACCGTTTTTTTTTTACAAAATGGCTATGTAGCAAAAACTTTGTTTATCTACCTAAATAAAACACAAAAAATGTGTTGACTTTGAAATCATCCGACCGAAGTGCCCAAACCGGTTTCATTAGAATGACAAATTATTGCATCGCATTAGCGAAGATGGTGTTAAACCAATTAAACAATGCCTTAGGCACTATACAAAAGAAAAAAAAAACGAACGTTAATAAAATGTCCTTTTTACCCCACATGTAAACAAAATGTACCTATTTATTTTTTAAGCGTAGTATATAGGGTATCCGCTAATTTGTAAGGCATTTTACCTTTTACGAAGCTAAACAGCTTACAGCACCATCTACTAGTAATCTTATGTACTTCTAGAGTCCTCGTGCAGCCAAATAAAACTAATTATTCAGTATTTGTTCTAATTAAAATAAAGTGCTGCCATCTGTTCCGTAGGAAATTATTTTTGAACTATTTATAAAATCCAACTACCTAAGACAAACCATAAATGAAACTTACACTACTCATCGACGTCGTATAGTATGTTTAGGGGAGTACGAGTATAGGGATACATAAAATTATAATTATACCAGTGTTATCTACACCCTGTTACAATATTTGACGGAAGAAGCTCTAACTACCGACTAATGAAAATTCATCAAAAAACGCATTAGAATCCTGTATTGCGGGGATTGTCTACATAAATAAATTTTACAAGGACAATTATTTGTAGGTCATACAAAAAACTTATTCCGTGCGAGATTCGAACCCGGGGCCCTCAGCGCTACAATTCATTGCTATGTCACTGCACCATGAAGACGTCGTAAATATATAAATTATAATACATACAAAGTATACAAAATCTCAATGATTAAATGCCATGAACATCATACATCATCACATACATAACACATCGTATATACACATACCATAGATATAATAATGAAGGAGATATGTCCAGTAGTTGAAAATGTATCGGAACCCGGTGTCTCCATTTGGCCCCTACCACGCGCCAACTACTGCACAAACAGATCAGTAAAAGCAATAGATACGCAGTCACGCATACACTCGCATTTAATAAATCATAACGTACTACACAATTAATTATAAACCATATCTCTAAAACCACAACGTCCATTTACCATTCACCGTACTACTTACTTACTTACTTCCGTTGGCGCTACAACCCTTTGTGGGTCTTGGCCTCCTCCACAATCTTCCTCCAGTTGTCACGCTGCCTGGCTACCTTCTTCCAGCTGGTAAACTTTCCCATCTTCCTGAGATCTTCTTCCACACAGTCACTCCAACGCTTTTTAGGCCTGCCTCTCGGTCTCTTTTGTTGCGGCGTCCACTTTGTCATTATTTTTACGGCTCTAGTATCCGGCATTCTATCAAGGTGACCCACCCACCTCAGTCGCTGCGACTTACAGAACTTGACGATGTTCTCGTGCCCGATACTACTACCGTACCACTTACTCACACAAAAATATCGGGCACTATCGTTGTGCTGTAACTGTAAAAAAGCCATTTATTTTACATAATATACGTTAGTGATTGACTAAATTGGAAAGTTATCGATTGTTTCATTTAAACCAAAATTGTACTAAGATTTTTTGAGCCCTAATTATAAAGTAAATAAAAACAGTAAAAAATCCGGTTATGTTGGTTTAGGCTATCATAGCGGATTGAAGTAGTAGGTATTTTGGAACCATGCTATGGTGCTTACTCACTGACCTGTAAAGTGAAGGTATTTGTGCAGCACTTGACGTTTTTATATTTCTCGGGTGGCATTTTTGTCAAATAGTGTAATCTTAGATTAATGTATTTTTCCATGACTGCTTTTATAAGAAATATAATGTGATTATTCATCGGGGACTGCTCAAATTGGTGAAACTTAACATTAAAAAAATATTTAATTTGACAAAGCCTTTGCCATGAGTTCCTGTTTGACATTTTTAGTTTTAATTGCTTATTTATCATTAGCGAGACAAGCTGTTTTATGATAATTTTAATTCGCATACAAATTACGACGACCAGTACTAGTTTTTGTAGGGAACGAAGTGGTCTTTCAGTGGCATCAATCCATTCCTTTTTTAAATTAGCGTCATTTGGCAAGCCGAAAGGTACGATTAATAACCTATTTATTATTTTCATATATCCTAAGATACTTTTTAACCTCACCATGTACTAAGCAGGTTTTGCTTGTCGATCTTTTGTTATATAATATTGTTAAATATATGAAAACAAATACACACATATGTTTAACAAATAAATAGCAAGAATAATTACATTGAATAATTTTAAGCCGAAGTCACTATATAACAATGCCGGTTAGGTATTTATGGTACATCCGAAGATTTTGAAAACTGTGAATTATATTAAACCCCAAAACCATAAAAATTATGAAACTTCTTCGAATATAAGGCAAAATATACGATAATTCAAACATAAGAACACTCCATCGATTATTAACCTAAAATTTAATCAACTTACTTTCGGACCTTCGATTCAGCGTAGTAGTTGCTGTAAAATAATCAAAATAAGTAAAAAAAAACATCATGTCACATCGGCCTTCCTATGGGGTTGAAACAGTTGACAAATTATTGGAGAATAAACTATAATAGCAATTCACCAATCCACATTATTGTCGATAGTGGATCTGCACACGCACATTACTAGCTCGTCACAAGATACAGCAGCCGTACTACACAATAAATCCGCATAAATAAAGTATCGTTTTGTGATATTTACATTGCTTGTTGAGTCACTTGGCGTCATACTTAGGTAGTGGTTATGGAGCAATGTATTTACTCCAAAAATATTACAGTGGCTGTGATATTTGGAAACAAAAATAACGTAGTAAGAGAAAGAAATATTCTACGATTTGTTGTTTAATATAATTTTAAAGATAAATATAACGAAATACTTCTACTTAGGTATGACATGTGATTCCATGATTAACAAAGTTTTTGTTTTGGCTTCGGTTTTTACAAGAAACCACTGAACAACATGGCATTCTGATAATATTTCACGATGATGGTCGTAAGCGCACTAATTCGCAGAGACGGCCATTTGTATAGAAGCTGAGCATTTTGATCATATCGCGCGGACACAGACACGCCCCTTTGCCACTTCTCCTGTTTTTAATATTTCTATGACACATACAGTTGAGCAGAATTATTGGTGTAAGAGTATTGGCCCTGCACTCACCATTTTTCACAGATTCAACAAAGACTTACATTTAATGTTCCGCCCCCTATTTACTGTTTGAATCGTTCATGGCGTAAAGTAATCTATTGCCGTCATTAGAACAAGAACAATCCCATCTGACCTGAAGGCCTCAGAAACTCGAATTTTTTTTATTCCCAATAGTTCATCTAAGTATTTATTGTTAACCAGCAGAGTTTCTAACATTGTACTTTCTAGTGTAAGTGATTTAGCATTTGACTCTTAGGTTTAGCCCACATTAACCCGGCGCCCTATATATATATTTTGGTATAATCTACTTGTATATTTAATAATTAAGGTTAAAAAATATTTTTCATAACTAAATAGGCTACATAACCCGCTATTTAAAAACATTGCTGAGGATAACGTGCAATTGCGTTTATCCAACAATTTTTCGAATTTTGTGAATTTTGGTCATTATGAGTTCGAGGATAACATGTTATACCACAACTTTTATATAATTTATAATAAATTTACTTAAAGTTTTATTTATGATGAAATATTCTATAACTACAAACATTATACAACATAATGTGTAACAACAAGATATTTCGGTTTTATACATGATTCCCGTAAAGTTTTGTTTTACGCCCCATTTAAGGTGCACAAGATACAGGAAACTCCATGAAGATTGTTTTCAATGCAATATATTTAGACGTATTTTTATCAGGTTACAACATAGCATCGCACTACAGATTATATTGTGATCAGAGTATTGATACTAATCAACCAGGAGTTGCCTCATGACATATAATATATTTGATGAGCTTCTATGATATTTTCATGCATGCGATAACAGTTGCTTTCTTCCTGATGATAAACTTTGCAAAGCAGGAACTTTGAGGGATATGATGAATAAAAGTTGGTTGAAATATTTTCCAGAAGACAAACATTTATCTGTGGATGTCTCAATTGTACCTTATTTCGGAAAATATGGTACCAAGCAGCACATATATCACAAAGCAATTCGTTTAGAGTACTTATAAAGTTTGGTTACTATGCACGCGTTTTGTGAACCTTACCGGGGAGCTAAAACTGTAAATACAAAGCCCAAATCTCGATGAAGATAGTTATGGAATGTTCATCGTTATGATGATTCAAAGCTGTGATGCATATGTATAGTTTTATGTTTATAACTTCTTTACATCTTAACGATCACTTGATAAAGTAAGTCAGATGGGTCATGTTATGCGTTCACTGCTAGAGGATTTGAAGGGTATAAAAAATTCATAAGAAGCCCCTACCACAAGTCACGGATATTTAATCCAAAACGGCTTTAGTGCGCTATAACACCAACTTCGTTACTGTTGCCTCAACAGACAGCGGTGTTCAGCCAGTTGGGAAAGGTGAAGACGTTGTGCAACAATTGTTGTGACCGAGTGGTCGTGGATAAACCACATTGTCATCAGTTATATAATAAGTATAGGGGGTAAATTGAGAGACTTAACCAGAATGTTGGTAAATGATGTTTTCTTTAAATGTGAGTGTGCTTATAATGCATTCCAGTTATACAAAATTTACCCAAAGATCAAGCTAAAGATGGTCATGACTTTTTATCTTTCACGAGGGACGTAGCTTAGACTTATTTCATCCTTGATAATCTTGAACCGTGGCCACGGCTCAGTCCAGCGTGCCCGATTCAATAAGACTGGATAAAAAGGAGGAGCACTACATTATCATAAATGAAACTCAAATTTAATGTCATCAATGTCACAAAAATACAGAGTTTAGGTAGGTGCAGTAAATGTGGGATTGTTTTACATCAACACTGTTTTCAAGCTTTCCGCAAAACAAAATAATTTTTCGTACTTTTTTTTAAACACACGTCATGATTAAATAGTTTATCTTTTTTTCCCATGATAATTTGCTATACAATAAATCTAAAGCAAAAACTGTGTACTACAATTTCCCTTAAAACCTATTGACATGTTAATGTTATCCCACCGCCCCGTTTAAGATGTGATCCTGAATTTTAACGTGTTCGAAATATAAAATGTATATATTTCACTAAGATTCAGTTAACATTAATTGGCCATAATGTAAATGATTATATTACCTACCTTGTAAATTTTATACAACGCTTAAATAACTCAATTCACGCCAATCTATTTCAGATTCCTTTATTAAATTCTACCAGTAACAATCTTAAGAGGAGAAATATATTTCATTCTGAGCACCGCGGGAGGTGTTTTATTATTCTTGGCCAAGATGTAAAAAACATTAGCAATTTTTAAAAATATTTACATTAATAGAAATTACTACAGCCATTGTTTATATATTATCATTGAAATTAAACAACCACGTAAGATATTTTTTATGTCAACAAAAATACAGCCTATATATTATTATATACGCGGTTACTTCTCAACGAGTAGCCGAATTTGAAACTTAAGTTCTTAGTACCTGGATTACTGGTTTTTTTATTTGAAATTACATTTAGATACAAGTTGCATACTAATGAAACATGAATAATATTTTTTAGTCTTATTGACTTAATAGAAAAAACTGAATTAAAAAATCATGAGTGCAATTAGTTTAATTCAAATTTCCTATTTTTTAAAAATAATAAAAAAAAGAGCTCGAAATATTAGATTTTCTTACAAAAGAAGGGAACTTGAAAAAAAAAAGGAAAAAAGTCGGACCGAAGACACGATGCGAACCAAGGTATTAAGATTTCGCGACCGCTCGATATCCACTCGAGCTATTACGATCATTAGCACCGTGTCAAAATTTACCTTCTTATGTTGTGTAGACATTTTCAACAAAGATTATATATATATACAATAATTGCTTGTTTAAAGGTATAGGATAGGATTGGTTTAATACATAAATAATGATATACCGTTATTACAGTTTTTGAAAATACAAGTAAATAAGGCTTCTACTTTTGTTCCAAGTTATTCCAAATATAATTTGATTTTTGGGTAACAACGTTTTTGTCTACCGATCAACCCTTACCCTTACCCTAATGCCACATCAATCCATGCGTTTTGAATTTAAATTATCAAAAGGACAGAATTTTTGAGATTATTTTTAATTAATTTTTTTTCATCATTTGCCTACATTACTTATTTTGAAACCTTCTCTTTATTATTATATATATATATATATATATATATATATATATATATATATATATATATATATATATTAGAGTGACATAGGTTACTTTTATCCGCGGAAAAACATCTCACTCCCGTAGGAAAATAGAATATGTTGCAAAATTAAAGTCAGCAAGGTGGCGCCACCATGATTCTACAAGACGGACGACGGTACGATGGACGAACACAGAAGGTCAGAATATCTGGATTATTATTTCTTTTTACCAAAATTAAGATAAAAAATGTATGGATCTGTATTTTTCCATGCAGGACCGGGAAGAGAGCGATAAAAAACATAAAATTTACCAGCTGAATTTCTTCAAACGTTTTGGTGCATTGTAATTCACAGAATAGGCGATAACCTCGCAGACGATATTAAGTAATCCGTTGATGCTCTGCCTACCCCGCAAGGGTTACAGGCGTGATTATAAGTATGTATCAGAAAAACTATCACCACCTGTCACGCTTTTACCCTTAACTATTGCTTAACTGTGGTAGAAACAGTTCTTAGTACGCCTTATTAATAAGCCTTAGTAATATTTATTGAACGGAAATGAATACAGTTCTTATATGTGGTTATGAATGAATCGGTATTACAATAAGAAAAATTGTGCAAAATTATAAGAAAAATAGTTTTGAGAGTTCTTATTAACTAACGTATACATAGTTTAAATTGATTCCGCTAGATGTCGTTACTAGGTTTTTAAAACGCGGTAACGAAATGTTTCCTGACATGTACTTAACTTCCGCCCATGAGCCGCGCGTCAACTTATAGTGCATACGGTACCTATATGCTTAAATTGTTTCTATTTCATAGCTTATTCGACTACCTGCTTTCGATTCCGGTTGTTTGTTATTTGTTTTGTGATTTGGTTAAGGTTGAATGGATAACGGACGGATAAACGGATTATATTGGCTTTCATTTTCGGCTTTGTATATTTTCTTGGATAGGTTTTGTTGAATTGGTTGGTATTCCTTTATACATATTTAGACTCTGGCTTTGATTTTGTATTTTGTTTATTTAGAATCCTGAATTGGTTTTCGTTGTTTTAAGTTGTTTAACAATATTTCAAAGGAATATTAATAGTATAGATAGTCTATACGGTACCTATATACTTACCTCTTTTTTCATTGGTTATATTTATATTGACTACTGCTTTAGATTTCGGTTTTCTGCGATTTTTTTTGTGATTTGGTTTAAGTTGATTCGATTTTTTTTGGCTATTGTTTTCGGATTCGTGTTGTGTCTTGAATTAGTTTTGTTGTTAAATATTTAAAAGGAATATTTATTCCTTTTAGATATTTTGGATTTGCTTTTAAAAAATATTTAAAAGGAAATTTAATTCCTTTTAGGTATTTTGACATTTTTTTTATAAATAGGTTTTTTTGTTACTTCATAATGCCTCGCAAACGTCAGTCCAGCCTTTCAAGAGTATCTTCTCAAAGACGAGCGAAAAGATTAGCTCAATCGCTAGAATCTTTAAAAGATGCTGAACTGAGAAGGCAAGAACAAGCAGAGCGTTAGGCTGCTTTTAGAGTATCTGAAACACCTTTTCAACGTCAGCAAAAGCGTCTTGAACAGACAGAGCGTCAGGCTGCTTTAAGAGCTTCCAAAACACCTTCTCAAAGTCAGGAAAGGCGTCTTGAACAGGCAGAGCGTCAAGCTACTTTAAGAGCTCCTGAAACACCTTCTCAAAGTCAGCGAAGGCGTCTTGAACAGGCAGAGCTTCAATCTACTTTAGGAACTACTGAAACACCTGCTCAAAGTCAGCAACGGCTATTCAAACAAGCGAAACGTTAGGCCGTCTTAAGAGCTGCGGAAACACCTGATGAAACTCAACACAGACACACACAGGACTCATTGAGGAAGCTGAACGTCAATCTACTATAAGGGCATCTGAAACACCAGAACAGACACAGGCGCGAAGAGATGCAAATGCACAGCTCCAAGATGAACGTCGAGATTGAGTAAGCTGAACGTCAATCTACTGTAAGGGCATCGGAAACACCAGAACAGACACAGGCGCGAAGTGATGCAAATGCACAGCTCCAAGCTGAACGTCGAGATTGAGTAAGCTGAACGTCAATCCACTGTAAGGGCATCGGAAACACCAGAACAGACACAGGCGCGAAGTGATGCAAATGCATAGCTCCAAGCTGAACGTCGACAAAATTTTCAAAGAAACAATTGGTCGGTTTTTAATGATGCGGCATTGAATTATGATCTGTTGATTGATAATAAAAATCACATGTTAGTTTTTATCGGACTGATGGACAAGGCGTGTCGATTTTGCAGCGCTTTAAAATGGAAAGATGAGACAGCAGGCATGTGCTGTTCCAATGGCAAAGTGTCTCTACGTTACTTGGGCAACCAGAAGAACCTTTGAAAACTCTCTTTTTCTATGATGCTTATGGGTCACGGCGCTTTTTAAACAGGATCCGAAAATATAACTCAAGCTTTCAAATGACGTCCTTAGGAGTTGACCGGGAAATAATAATGCGGGATTTTCGCCTACATTTACGGTGCAAGGGCAAATTTATGATAGAATAGGTTCACTATTTCCAGCTGAAACCGAACAGCATAAATTTTTACAAGTATATTTCATGGGTGACGAAGAAATTGAGGTAGACCGTTGCTGCCAATTTATCCAGGGAGTTGAGAGAGACACAGTATTCAAAATTCAAAGACTCTTGCATGAACGTAACATTTTAGTCAAAACATTTAAAACTGCTTTAGAAAACCTACCTGAAGAGGATTATAAAGTCATCATTCACGCAGATCGGATCCCTCGAGGAGAGCATGAAAGGCGCTACAATGCACCTTTGATAAATGAAAAAGCAGCCGTAATTAGTGGTGATCAATTTTCTTCACGAGACATTGTCTTGCGAGCACGTGATACGTTGCAACGGGTAGCCGATACACACAAGTTTTATGACGCTCTGCAATACCTATTGATTTATTGCAAAGGACAAGAGGGTTATCATTTTCAAATTCCACTCATTAACCCGGTCACAAAGAAGCCTACTCCGAACAAAAAAGTATCATGTATGGATTTTAATGCGTTGTAGTGTTATGCTACTTACATATCATTTTATACTATTTTAAATTTATTTTTCCACTCTGTTTTTGATTTTCTGCATTTGCCTCAAAACTGGATATTTTGCATCACCTTTATTTCCATAGGATCCTGTAACGTTTTTAAATCATAAGAACACAATAACAAATCATTTTCATATCGTATTTTCACGCTATCAGCACTTTTTAAATCGGTGTCAATGGAGTCTACCTTTTTCGATCTTTTATTTAGTTCTCCGTAACTCTGCAATTTCGGGCTTCATGCGCACTGTTGCGCTACCTTTTTTCCTATATCAATAATATCTCATTTTTCACTTAAATCTTGCAGTTTCTCTATTACGAGCCTAAAACCAAAATTTGACATGTTTTGACATCGTTGTTTATCTGGTTGTCATGGCAATTTTTATTCGAAATTCGTTACCGGTCTGATGTTTTTACTCCATACTTTCACATAAATACTCTTTTCCTCTTGGCCATTTACAAAAATTTGCTTTTAATTTAAATAATTTCAAATTTAATTTAAATAATTTCCCGTTCTTATCCCAGATCCGTCAAAAAGTATAAAAGCCGAACAATCGGCCAATAAAGAAATCTCGCTTCAGCTTTCATACTAGAAGCATCTCCTAAAGGACTTATCCGCACTGCCCGGGGATCCTGCAAGCCTCTGCCTTCACCTGAAGTCGTCGCCTAGCCACGCCTACGCCTACACCTGCTCCAGACGCTGCGTGTACCTACTCCATACGCTGCGTGTGCCTACTCCGGGCGCTGTGTGTGCCTACTCCGAGCGCTGTGTGTGCCTACTCCGGGCGCTGCGTGTGCCTACTCCGAGCGCTGTGTGTGCCTACTCCGGGTGCTGTGTTTGCCTACTTAAAGCGCTGCGCGTACCTGCTCCAGACGCTGCGTGTACCTACTCCAGACACTGTGTGTGCCTACTTCAAACGCTGCGTGTGCCTACTCCAGACGCTGCGTGTGCCTAGATCAGGCGCTGCGCACCTACCACAGGCATAGCCTGTGCATACTCCGTGATGCTTCTAGTTTGAAACCCCATCATAACTTTCATATATTTTTATCTTTTTAAAATTTTAAATAAATTATTCGTTTTTTGTTGTTTCGTTGTTATTAGGTTAGTTTCTTTAGTTTTGACTGTCGCTTTACGACGTTTTGGCGCCTAACGTAAAAGTTCTCTTTCTCTCTTAATTTTTTTTTCTCTTTTCTTCACCTTTGCTACGCCTTATCCATTTCCTTTTGATTTAATTGCTTTCTCTTTCGTTCTTAACTCTTTATTTACTCATCCTTATCATACCTTCCAAATTCTAAAACAAAACTTCATCTAGTTTTTCAACTTATCTGGATTATATTTAGACCTACATATAACACTTCACTTCATTCATCACTTTAATATTTTTATTCTAGATAACTTAAAGAGGTAAAATTTTTAATTAAATTTTTATTTCTCAAACTTAACTGCACTTAAAACAATGAAAAGGGTTATTGAGTACGAATTCCTTAACAAGGCCGAACTCGAATACGAAGTGAAGATTAGATGTGAGAAACCAGCTAATACTGTTTTGCATGACACTACATTTGTAAGTTTTATATTTGTATATATGTTTGTATATTTGTATATATGTTTGTATATATGTATAATTATTACCTGATTAATTTCTTTATCTTTATCTTCACTCAGGAGCGGATTACAACTCCTTAAATAAGCCTGAATGTACTTTTAGTGATGTTGCTCATCTCTGGCTCTGAGCCCTACCGCTCTGGCCGTTCTTAATCTTTACTTAAGTCATAGCGACTAAAGCTTGCTTAAGATTAATTTCTTTATCTTTATCTTCACTTGGGAGCGGCTGACTACTCCCTTAATAAAATGTTTTTTTTTCCACGCAGGAGCGGATGACAACTCCTTAAATAAGCCTGAATGTCCTTTCGAAAACACACTTTTAGAGTGGTGGTCATTGAATGTGAACTCCACCCTTACCTGAATGCAGATGATGAATGTAAGTGATAGTATATCTGATTTTGCCTGGTGATGTCTGTAACTGCAAAGCTGTGTTTTTATGGTTTATTTTAGAATGTACATGTCAAAATTTTTGCTGAGTCAAAAATTTTCCAGGGTCGGGGGGAAAATGTAGTGTTATGCTACTTACATATCATTTTACACTATTTTAAACTTATTTTTCCATTCTGTTTTTGATTTTCTGCATTCGCCTCAAAACTGGATATTTTGCATCACCTTTATTTCCATAGGATCCTGTAACGTTTTTAAACCATAATAACACAATAACAAATCATTTTCACATCGTATTTTCACGCTATCAGCACTTTTTAAATCGGTGTCAATGGAGTCTACCTTTTTCGATCTTTTATTTAGTTCTCCGTAACTCTGCAAATTCGGGCTTCATGCGCACTGTTGCGCTACCTTTTTTCCTATATCAATAATATCTCATTTTTCACTTAAATCTTGCCGTTTCTCTATTACGAGCCTAAAACCAAAATTTGAGATGTTTTGACATCGTTGTTTATCTGGTTGTCATGGCAATTTTTATTCGAAATTCGTTACCGGTCTGATGTTTTTACTCCATACTTTCACATAAATACTCTTTTCCTCTTGGCCATTTACAAAAATTTACTTTTAATTTAAATAATTTCAAATTTAATTTAAATAATTTCCCGTTCTTATCCCAGATCCGTCAAAAAGTATAAAAGCCGAACAATCGGCCAATAAAGAAGTCTCGCTTCAGCTTTCATACTAGAAGCATCTCCTAAAGGACTTATCCGCACTGCCCGGGGATCCTGCAAGCCTCTGCCTTCACCTGAAGTCGTCGCCTAGCCACGCCTACGCCTACACCTGCTCCAGACGCTGCGTGTACCTACTCCATACGCTGCGTGTGCCTACTCCGGGCGCTGTGTGTGCCTACTCCGAGCGCTGCGTGTGCCTACTCCGGGCGCTGCGTGTGCCTACTCCGAGCGCTGTGTGTGCCTACTCCGGGCGCTGTGTTTGCCTACTTCAAGCGCTGCGTGTACCTGCTCCAGACGCTGCGTGTACCTACTCCAGACACTGTGTGTGCCTACTTCAAGCGCTGCGTGTACCTACTCCAGACGCTGTGTGTGCCTAGATCAGGCGCTGCGCACCTACCACAGGCATAGCCTGTGCATACTCCGTGATGCTTCTAGTTTGAAACCCCATCATCATTTTCATATATTTTTATCTTTTTAAAATTTTAAATAAATTATTCGTTTTTTGTTGTTTCGTTGTTATTAGGTTGGTTTCTTTAGTTTTTGACTGTCGCTTTACGACATGCGTTTCATATGATGTTGCGAGAAAATGATTTTAACGTCTTAGCCCAGTGTAGACAATTATTTCATCAATTTTTGGTAGACATGTATGTGAAGGTAGAAAGAGAACGTCTCCGTTATATATCTTTAAATAAAAAAAGCTGCGCGTTGAGAATTATATACATTTACAAGATGCAGTTTCTAGCAACGCCAATTTAAACCCCAGAGATTTAGGTAAAATGGTATTTCTGCCCTCATCATTCGTTAACAGTCCCCTCTACCTACTTGAGTACACACAAGACGCATTCGCCTATGTACGAACTTACGGATGACCCGATTTTTTTTGTTTTTACTTGCAATCCCCCATGGAAAGTGTGGTATATTGTTTGTAGTTTAGTATCTCATACGTTTAGCTTTAGATATAGGGTAGACTCCAAAAAACGATTGTAAGACGATTTCGGGCGGTGGCAGTCTCGCAATAAACATGAAACAATTAAGAGTGTCTTATTTCGCAGTGGCGACGAGGAATTTTATCATAATCAAATATGGCAAACATGGGTAGAATCGGAGAATTCGATGTTTGAAATGGCAATTGGAGTTGGAATAAGGTTGGAAATGTATTTTTTAGTTAACGGCGTCAAGGAAGAATTAAAGTTACCTACGTTGATATCTGTGGTTGGCGAAAGTGGATATGAACTGATGACTAACCTGTGCAGCCCAATTAAACCCGCTAAAATGAAATACGACGATGTTGTAAGAATAATGAGCGATTATTTGCAACCAAAAGCGTCAATTCTAGCAGTGTGCTATAAGTTTCGCCAACGTAGGCAGAGTGAAAACGAAACCGTATCTCAGTTCCTAACGGATTTAAAACGTTTGGCAAAATCGTGCGAATTCAAAGACACTTTGGAAGAAAATATGAGAGATCAATTTGTGTGCGGTCTACGCAGTGATATGATGCGTCAAAGACTGTTTGCTGAGGATTCTTTAACTTGGACGGGCGCAGTGAAATTAGCTACGTCAATGGAAGCAGCCCAGCGTGACTCATCAGTGGTAGATTGCACGGGCCGCCGCGCGAGCACCTTTGGTATCGCCATTGCGTACGAAAATTTAACAAGGGTAGTAAAACAGGGTCGACAAAGGATGAGCACGGCAGACTATCAAGTGACCGAAGTGAATAGGGTGCAAATGAGTCCCTGTACAACGTGTGGCAGTTCCCGCCATATTTGGCGTCAATGTCCGTATCGTAACTACAAATGTGATATTTGTAGCAAAATTGGGCATTTAAAACGGGTGTGCTCGCTCGGTGAGAGACATCAAAATAAAAGTACCAGCAGGCGCGTGTGGACCTCGAGTACGGGATCAACTGGCGCACGGTAGAGGCACTGGCTCCGGCGTGCGGCACTGGCAAGGCTCCGTGCGTCAAGAGCGCGCCCACCACGTAGCTGAGGGTGAGGAGAACCCCTCCGCACCGGCATCGGCAAGCGAGGGCGAAGAAAATGAGCATCCAATGTTCCAAATGTCTTTGAGGGACTAAAAGCCGGTTAGCATTCCTATTAGTGTTGACAATAATCTATTATTAATGGAGATTGACACAGGCTCAGCATTATCTTGTATAAGTTATAATTTGTATATAGAAAAATTTAAACATTTGGCATTGTTACCCTGTAAATTAACACTTTCATTTTATGACGGCAGTAAAGTTCAGCCAGCCGGTTATATAGAGGCCCCAGTACAATACAACGGTAAATGTAAAATACTTGATTTGTATGTAATAGAAAATGGGACAACCATATTGTTGGGAAGGCAATGGTTAGCTGAATTGGGGATTGATATCCCAAAATTTCATGTAAATAGAATAAGTTGTACACAAAACTGTGATAAAATGGAAAGTTTAAACATGTTATTCGACAGATTTAAACACTTATTCGATGGCGGTCTGGGGCGGTTTAGCGGTGGGCAAGCAACGCTGCGCGTCCGGGCCGGCGCCGCGCCGATGTTCTGTCGCGCGCGGCCGGTGCCGTACGCGATGCGCGAGCGAGTCGATGCCTAGCTGGACGCCATACTGCAGGCCAGAGTCATCGAGCCGGTTGACGCCTCCGATTGGGCCTCACTTTTGGTATTAGTAAATAAACCGGACGTGTCTCTTCGTATTTGCGCAGACTATAAGGTAACATTAAACCGTGTCTTACTGGTGGATAAATTTCCGGTTCCCAAAATTAAAGATTTACTATCGAATCTTAGCGGTTGTAATTGGTTCAGTAAGTTAGACTTGTCCCAGGCCTACAACCAAATAGAATTAGATGGGTCAAAAAAGTACACGGTAATAAATACACATAGGGGGCTTTATATGTACAATCGTCTAGTTTACGGTTTGGCTTCCAGTCCAAGTTTTCAAAGAATTATGATAAATCTTTTGAAGTATATATCTAACACAATGGTGTTCTTAGACGATATTTTGATTTATAGTGTATCTGAAAAAGATCACCTAGATACATTGCGTAAGGTACTGTTAAGGTTAAGCCAAAATGGGTTTAAAATTAAGAAACAAAAATGCCTATTTTTTGCGAACGAAGTAAAATATCTCGGTTACATTGTAAACAAAGACGGTGTAAAAGTTGATAACGAAAAGATAAAAGCCATTTTAAATTTACTTGAACCTAATGACGCATCCGAATTGCGGTCATTTTTAGGAATGGTTAATTTTTATTGTAGATTTATAAAGAATTTAAGTTTTTACCTGAATCCATTTTACACACTTTTAAAAAAAGGTAGGCATTGGTTTTGGGGGAAAGAGCAAAAGCAAGCGTTTCAGAATGTGAAATTATTATTAAGTAAAGCTGAGGTGTTAGATCATTATGACACGCGGCTGCCAGTGGTGATGACGTGCGAAGCCAGCTCGCGCGGGGTAGGAGCGGTGCTGGCGCAGCAGCGGGCCGGCCGCGAGCGCCCAGTCGCGTACGCTTCGCGAGCTCTCACGCCCGCAGAAATAAATTACAGCCAAATAGAAAAAGAGGCTTTGGCGATTGTTTCCGCATTAAAAAAATTCCATCAATATTTATATGGGCGAGAATTTGTACTTAGAACGGATCACAAGCCCTTAGTGAGTATTTTCGATCCCGGGCATAGTATTCCTAATATGACAGCTAGTAGACTACAGCGCTGGGCATTAATTGTATCTTCGTATAATTTTAAGATTGAATTTATAACTACCGAGCGTAATACGGCCGACGCGTAATCTCGTATGATAAAGAAACTGGTTCTTGCGAACAAAGCGACGAACCGGAGCAAACGTATTTGCATTTCGCGACGGAAGCGTTACTCTTAGACTATAACATACTAATAAAAGAAACTGTACATGATCCTATTTTAAGCAGAGTTATTAGTTATATAAGAGACGGCTGGCCTGGAGAATTGGATATTAAAGAATTATAACAGAAAAAACGAACTATATACGGAACTTGATTACGTAATGTGGGGCCATCGTGTTGTGATCCCGAGCATCTGTAGGTCTAAAGTTTTAAAAGATTTGCACGACTCGCACATGGGCATGGTTAAAACAAAAGGGTTAGCGCGCAGTTACGTATGGTGGCCGGGAATAGATGAAGATATAGAGAAGTTATGTCGGTCGTGTCAGGTGTGCTTAGAGGTGGCGGACGCGCATCTTGCCCATGCGATTCGCTCGTGGCCTTGGCCAGATCATCCTTGGTCCCGTTTACACATAGATTTTTTCTGCGCAATCGTAGGGAACACGTACTTAGTCCTAATTGACGCATGCACTAAATGGATGGAGGTAATAAAAATGTCTTCTACCAACGCTAAAGCGGTGATAAAAGCGCTAAGAGAAATATGGCCTCGGTTCAGTTTACCAAAGCAATTAGTTTCGGATAACGGTCCATCTTTCACAAGTTTAGAATTTAAACAGTTTTTGGAGAACGATGGAATACAACACACGTTTTCTGCTCCATACCATCCTTCGTCCCACGGAGCAGCCGAAAATGCAGTTAAAACCTGTAAAAAAGTTGTAAAGAAAGCCCTTCAGAATTTATACATAGACACGGCTCTCCTTAGATTTCTATTAGTTTACAGAAATGCCGAACATTGCACTACAGGAGAAAGTCCGGCAAAATTATTACAAGGCCGTTCGTTGCGGATGCGACTCGATTGTTTAAAACCGGAGCGCGCAGATCGCGTTAATGCAGCGCAAAGACGCCAGCAGTTGGCAGCAGGCGGGTCACAGCGGTGTTTTAACGAGGGGGATGAGATTTTATACCGTAACTACGGCACGGGTAAGAAATGGTTGGACGGAAAAGTTCAGTTGCGGCTAGGTAGCACTGACTATGAAATTTTGGGCATCGATGGAAGTTCACATCACCGATACGCAGACCAGTTACACAGATTTAATTTTCCTTTGCAAGACCCGATCACGATTAAAGAGTCATCCAGGTGTAATTTAACAAATCCGTTTCTAATCAACGTAACTAGTAACACTAATAACCCAGGGGAAGGTCCGGCGGCGTTGGCCGGCACGATGGCGGGTGCGGCGGGAGCACAGCGTGGCATGGCATTGCCTGATATTAATAATGCTATACAACCACAATGTTTGAGCCCGAATTAAACCGCCGTTACCCTGTAAGAAACAGACATCCGCCAGTACGGTTTGCTTCATGAACATAGTGATTTATTTTATACATATAATTTGGTTATCTCGTGTTACGGGAATCTCTATGTCATAGAATAAATGTTTAAGATTAAAAGAGTTTTATATAAAAGTTAGTTAAGTTTATTATTTAGGACATTTATATTGTATTAAGGGTGGAGGTGTGGTATATTGTTTGTAGTTTAGTATCTCATATGTTTAGCTTTAGATATACGGTAGACTCGAAAAACGATTTCGGGCGGTGGCAGTCTCGCAATAAATGTGGAACAATTAAGAGTGTCTTATTTCGCAGTAAGAAATAACCGAGGAGCTAATGCCGGGCCAAAAAAGTACTGACAGACACGATTTAGTTGATAGAGTATTTAGATTAAAAGTACAAAAATTAATACATGTAATTAACAAAGGGAAAATTTTCGGAGAGGTGCAGTACTGCATGTATTCAATTGAATGCCAAAAGAGAAGATTACCGCATGCCCACTTTCTGATATGGCTTAAAGAGAAGTTGCGGCCCAGCTAAATAGACGACATAATAAACGCCGAGATTCCGGATCCTGAGCAAGATAAAGAATTGTATGACACCATCGTCCGAAATATGATTCACGGTCCATGTGGAGCACAAAATTCAATATTGCTGTGTATGAAAGAAGGAAAATGTACAAAGAAATTTCCTAAACAGCTATTAAAAGAAACAGTGCACAATGACAATGGCTACCCTTTATACAGACTCAGAGCTCCCGAAGATGGTGGCAGGAAAGTTACAATCAAATCTCGCTCTGGAGCGTTCGAAACCTTAGATAACAGCTGGATTATCCCGTATTCGCCCATTCTATGTAAAATGTTTAATGCCCACATTAATGTAGAAGCATGTAGCTGTGTCCGCGCAATCAAATATATCTTTAAGTACATAAATAAAGGAAGCGACCAAGCAATATTTAACCTCAGGAGTGAAGATGAGGCAAATCCCTTTAATGAAGTACAGACCTTTCAAGCATGGCGTTATGTCAGCAGTAACGAGGCAGCGTGGCGTCTCCTTGGCTTCCCTTTACACGAAAGGCACCCAACAGTTACTCACCTTGCTGTGCACTTAGAAAATGGAGAGCGTGTATATTTCACCGAAAGAAATTTCCAAGAAAGAACTAACAGCCTTCTTTCAACTTTGTCAAACCGACCCCTTTGCAAAACCGTTGTTATATTCTGAATTCCCCCGCTATTATACTTGGAACACATCTAGGAAGGAGTGGAAACGCCGTATTCAAGGCGCGCCTGTTGCAAATTGGCCCGGTGTAAAGTCATCAGATGCCCTTGGTCGTGTGTATACCGTCCATGTAACGAATTTTGAATGTTTCTGTTTACGATTGCTGCTGCACCATGTTCCGGGTCCTACAGGATATAAAGACCTTAAAACTGTCAACGGTCAGGAATGCGCAACTTATAGAGAAGCATGTGAAGCTCAGCATCTTTTAGAAAACGATAATCACTATATAAACGATAAAAACCACGAAGGAAGCTGTGCAGTGCCATTCACCAGCCAAAAGTAGGGATCTTTATGCAACTCTCATATCATCTTGCGGGCTATCTAATGCACATGAATTGTGGGACAAATATAAAGAGTACATGGCGGAAGATATTTTGAAGAGATTACAGCAGACACACGCGAACATGACATACAATGAACACATTTATAATGGAGCACTTGCAAAAATTGAAGATAAAGAAATGGCAATGGCGGGCAAAAAATTAAGCGACTTTGGAATGATAAGCCCTCAGAGAACAACCGAAAATAAACCAAGAGATAAAATTATACGTGAAACAAATGACGATATACCAGCTTTGCAGCAGCAAATAGCCGAATTTGTACCCCGCTTGCTTTTCCGAACAAAAACGAGTTTTTGAGAAAGTATTAGGACAAATTGAATCTGGAAATGGTGCACTTTTCTTTTTAGATGCCCCTGGAGAAACTGGGAAGACATTTTTGTTAAATTTATTATTAGCGTAAGTACGGAAAGATAAAATCATTGCTATGGCCGTAACTTCCTCCGGTATAGCCGCCACGCTGCTAAGCGGGGGCCCAGGAAGAATAGCCGATCTGCAACTTTAGCAAAAATAGTGCACGAGGTATAATGCTACGACAATGCAAACTTTTAGTGTGGGACGAAAGTACAATGTCGCATAAAAAACTGTAGAAGCACTAAATCGAACGCTCCTGGATTTGCGCAGCAATAATTAATGGGAACAATGGTGGTTTTACTAGCTTTCGCCAAATTTTACCCGTCATTCAAAAGGGCAAACCTGCAGATGAAATTAAGGCATGCTTCAAGTCGTCTATTTTATTGAACAAGGTGACGAAATTCAGTTTTACTACGAATATGAGAGTGCATTTGTATAATGATATCAATGCTGGAAACTATGCTGACACACTATTAATAATTGGCGATGGGCGGTTGGAAACGGATGCTGAGGGCTGCGTTAAATTGACGAGAGATTTTTGTAATTTAGTACAGAGCCATTTCGAAATAATTGCGAGCAGTTATTCAAATTTAACGAACAGCATGCATGAAGACAAATGGTTATGTGAAAGGGCGATTCTTGCAACAAAAAATGAGAGCGTTAACAAAATAAATTCAGATATATTAAGCGAAGTAGCAGGAGAAATAACAGAGTATTTGTCAGTAGACACAGCTATGGACATAAAACAGAGCACTTCATAACCCGCGCAGAGTTTCTAAATTCTCTTGAGTTGTCAGGTGTGCCCTCACATAAGCTTCAATTAAAATTAGGCATCCCAGTCATGCTAATGCGAAATTTAGATGCTCCTCGGTTATGTAACGGGACAAGACTGCGTGGGGCACATCTTGGACGGAACATAATCGGTACTACAATTTTGATAGGCATAGGAAAAGGTGAAAATGTTATTATAACACGGATCCCTATAATTCCCACAGATCTTCTTTTTCAATTCAAGAGGTTGCAGTTCCCTATTAAGCTCAGTTTTGCAATGACAATTAATAAAGCGCAAAGGCAAACGTTACAGGTAGTGGGGGTTAACTTAGAAAAACCGTGCTTCTCTCATGGTGAGCTGTATGTTGCATGTTCGCGTGTGTCAAATGCCTAGAATCTCCACATTTTTTCTCCGAATAGAAAAATATATAACATTGTGTACAGTAGCGTCTTAAAATAGTGTTCAGTTTTTTTCCAAAATTCCCACAATCAATTAATCAGAATTCCCAAAGATCTTCCCTTTCAATTCAAAATTTCCTATTTAGCTCAGTTTCTTTTCAATTCCATATGCTGCACCTTTGACGGACCTATTAAGCTTAGATTTATTTCAACTCAAAAGGCTGCATCTCTGACGGATCTTTTATTTGGCTCAGTTTCCTTTCAATTCTGAAAACTGTATCTACGACGATTCAATTTAGCTTAGTTTCTTTTCAACAGTCTGCATCCCTGACTGATAATTATGCTCAGTTTCCTTTAATTAAAAAATATCCTATTTCCATTTGGAATAAACAGGCTATTTTCATGCTTTCCTATACGCTGCGTTTCAAAACATTTCAATAGGCTGACGAATCAATTTTGCTCAGTTTCCTTTTAATGGCTGCATCTCTGACAAATCTATAAAACTCAGTTTTCTTTCAATTCAAAAAGCAATGGATAGTTCATTTCCCAGTGACCATGCGGGCGAAGCCGCGGGTAACAGTTAGTAATGTTATAAAGTCCATTCCATCCAACACAGATATTCTCTCTTTGAGAGGTCTAAGGAATAACAAAAAATTCGCCGTGTTTCTCAGTACGCATTGGTAGATTTCCCATATTTTTGTAAGCATTTGGTACCTCTTGTCTCTTTTACCTACGAATTCTTAGTAAATCGTCACTTAAAATAATTGTGATTTAAGTACATTGTGATGTCATTACTGTTACTGTTTCAGTCAATCAAACTACTGATGCACGTAGGTTTACCTTAAATAGACCACGCTTGGCTGCTCCCTAGGGACTAGCCCTTGGGAGTTCATTTCATACGCCGTTTTCGCGTGAATATTATTGTGTTGATTTTTGGATTTTTCTTGCGTTTTATTAGTGTTTTAGTATAGTGTTTAATATGCAACTGTAATGAAGTTTTTATGTGAATATAATCTATCTTTTTACGTAAATAATTTCGAGTAATATATATTGAAATAATTGGGATTTTCACGAGGCCGACATTCGCTTGGTATGTTTTTTGTTATCAAAATACAATAAAATCTTTTTGTTATGACGTAAAACCCGACTTTTATTTAAAGCACAACATAGAGAATTTTGTATAGATTTTATAATGCTAAATTTCTTCATAGGAAAGTAGTTTCTGAATATAAGTATTAATGGTTTTAAGTGCTGTGGCCATAAAAATCCCATGCGACTGCATGGGATTTTTATGGCGCACCATAAAGATTGAGATTTGTGTTGTTTATGAGCCGTAATACTACTGGGTGTTGTGTTTGCAGCACGAATGGATCGGTACAAGCGGGATACAACCACGCTGGCACAGAATTTCATCGTAAATAGTTGCATAATGCTTCTGAGTTCGTATTGACCACAATCTGAGACCCTTTATACTGATAACGAGGCCTTCCATCTTAATCCTTAGGGGTGACAATGGATTTGCATTTTGCTTCTTCATAGATTTAAGCATCTATGAATTTATTTACCATCAAGTTGATTTTGTACTCGTTTTTCATTTTAGCTTTTTTGAAAAACATTTTTAATATATGTGAATATTATTTATTTATTTATTTATTTAACTTCATATACACATTAGATGTATATAGGCGGACTTAATGCCTGAGGCATTATCTACCAGTCTACCTTAGAGTAGTGCAGAGATAAAAGAGGTAGGTGTAATAAGAAGTATGTACAATACATATATAAACATTATGTAAGTATATATACATAAAATTAAACAATATATATATATATATATATATATATATATATATATATATATATATATATATATATATACATACATACACACACACACACACATATATATTAAATATAATATTAAATACTGCTAACTACGAACGCTAAGTTGATTCTGCCATTTTATTGACGAGCATTTCTCGCACTTTAGACTTGAACGTAATCCGGTTTTCGGCACTCCTGATTTCGGAAGGCAGAGCGTTCCAAAGAAGAACAGATTGAACAAAGAACGATGATTGAACAAAGTTAGTACTAAAAGGGGGGCACTGAAGCAAAAGGTTATTACTAGAACGGAGAACTCTATCATGATTGGAGCTAAGATACTGAATATGAGGAGTTAAATAAGATGGAGGATTAGGAGACATCAAGATAGAGTAAAGAGTAGTGAGTGCACGTAGACTACGGCGCTGACGAATGGGTAACCAGTTGAGTTGAGAGCGATAGGTAGACACATGATCATACTTAATCATACTTAATAAAAATGAATCGAATGCAGTTATTAAGAAGACGGTCATATTTGTTCAAGAGTTCTGCATTCAGGTCAAAATAACACACATCAGCATAGTCAAAAATGGGAAAAATTAAGGTCTGCACAATAATCGTCTTGGTCCTGGACGGGAGAAAGTTCTTCAGGCGGTAGAGAGAACGCAAAATACCTGTCACTTTCTGACAAACATTTGACACTTGAGTTTGCCAGCTCAAGGTGGAGTCAATGTGCAATCCAAGGTCTTTCACGGAATTACTCAGTTCTAAAATAAAACCGCTAAAAATGATCGGTGGTAAAGCTCGCTAATATCGCTTTAATAATATTCAAATTATAAGTCATAATTATTATAATTTTATCACACAGGTTAATATGACTGGGCATGCAAAACATTAATATACACAATTTTCATAAAAATAAAGAGAAAGGCCGTCGGGACTGATAGATTTTATGATAACTATTAATTATGACAAAATCTACGAAAAATATAGGGCGCATCCTTCATATTTTTAAATTTTAAATAAGACTATGCATAATTTTATTTTTTGTTACAAACATTAAATTTTATTTAAATAGAGCTACGTATGATTGAGGTAACTTTAATGTAAAAGCTGTTCTTAGTGAAACCGGAATAAGCTGTCTATACTTGAGACTTTGGAGCTAACAAAGAAGAATTTGTTGGAAGTGAGATAAGATTTACTTTGTGTTCGATAGAAATTAATGGCCTCAGATGTCTTGTCCAGTGAGGTTAATAATTTAGAATAAGCACTTTAAATATGAAGAATGACGGCAAATATTATCTACTAGCCCATATTATCATTCCTTTAGTGTCATAAGAGGTGCCAGAGGGCAATAAAACAGGCGATGGGTAGCACCTTACTAATACAAACTCAAAGTAATTAAAAAAGCCTGCATTGCCAACTCGAATGCCAACTGTGGCCTACATGCTCTTTCATAAGTTCAATTTTCTCGACCCTTTTTATTGGGCTGTAATTAATTATACTGGCTCTCTAAGCTCTTCAGACTGGAATACGGAATGTGAGCACTGCTTTTGGCGGCGGTAATAAGTAAGAGAGTACGCAAATGGACTAGGCAGCCAAGGAATCCCGCCACCTAGTAAAAATTTAATCTCAAAAGGAACACTATACACAGCTAAAGAACACTATAACACCCAATGGATACTTTAGTACCTTAAATCTAATTCAACTTCCTATATAGCATATGCAATATATGAACATCAATATCACACTTTTGTCACAATTTTTAAAACCTTATATTCCTGTTAACGACCATCATAGTTTATTATGTATCCATAAATGCATCTAAGGCTACTCTATGTTACTGTCGTCGGTATTATCAATGCAGTAACTGTCATGGCCTCCTAGCTTATAACAATATAGCCAATAACTGTCTGAAACAAGGCGCTAAGCTACGTCATTTAAATTATAGATGGGTAAAAGCTCAAACTAGGGGGTAACACCTTTCGTTAAGAGGATGAGGAGAGAGAGCATTTCAACTTGTAATTTCAAATTTCAAATACCATTTTTAAATCATTATTCATACTCTTTATTAAGTTTTTATAAGTTATCATGCGTGATACAGGTGTTTTAGGCCATAAAAATACTTGTTCCGTGCAAGATTCAAAGTCACATTCCTGTAACGCCACAGCAAAATTTTCGGCAGATATGGTGCCGAGCCTACATCAAAGTTATCCTACCTCAATATAATTTTATGAAATGTACCTAAATGAAATAAAATTTAAGCATAAAATCAACACTAAAACACACACATTAGTTGCTATTTAAGGTTTTTCACTAATTTCCTACTCTTAAAATATTGTTTTATTCCTCTGATTAAAATTACATCAGTCATCACGTTCTGACATTCCGCAAATTTCAATAAATTGATGATTGATAATGATTAATGAAAATATATTCCATCATATTTGTTACTATGATATCAGAAAATATTACAATTTAATTATATCTGAATAAAAGTACGAGGCCACTATTGTAAAATTCAAAGTTTTGGAAAAAAAAAGATTTTTAACTATATACGCCACAGTTACAACCTGTTATATTCCACTGCTAAACACAGGCTTTATACATTTTGTACAAAATCTTGTTTATCACAAGAGATCAAAACATATCTGTACATATACATACATAACATACATATAATAAATATGTAGAAAAGCCGTGTCTGTAATTCTAATATATTCTTGAAAAAACAAGTAAGGCCCCCCCCCCCCTTACTTGTTTTTACTGAAGCAAATCAGTCGTTTTTAGTATTTCTGTCCGTCTGTCTGTCTTTCTCTCTGTCTTACTCTAAAACTACTAAAACGATTTCCATGAAATTTTGTATGTAGGTCAGTTCTACGTGGTAGAGCCATGCTGCAGTTATGTAGGTATATATAGATCGGCTCGACCGGGGAAGGCCCACGGTCTCATAGAATATCAGCGTTAAATAGTAGCTTAATGCTGTGTTTCGTATGGTGAGTGTAGAGAACCGGAGAACCTTTTTACTAGAAACGAGGCATTTCATCCTAATCTTCACGGGTGACAACGCATATGCATTTTGATTCGTAATCGGGGATAGATGTAGATGTCTATGGGCCACAGCAACCACATACCATCAGGTAGACTGTGTGCTCGTATGTCACCCTAACCTATAAAAAATAGTAACTCGCGGCAACTTATACGCTATATTTTATCCGAACTTCAAATTAGAAGGTATTTTCCTTCCTTTGATGTTAATATTGTGATGGATGGTTTATTATTCTGATGGTTACGTGTATATTTTTGTATATTTAGGACGGGGGTTAGTCTACTTCTAATATCCCTACTGTCCGGGTAGGAGAGCGCAGGTCGTGTTGATCCCCATCCACTATACACTCCACTCCACTATACATTTTTGTTAAAAAGTATACGGGGGAACTACATTCCAGAGAAGACTGGTTGAATGTTCAGGTTATGTATGAGGTAGGTAGCGTCATATGGTATACCGATGGGTCAAAAATGAGCCTCTACGTAGGCTTTGGAATTTATGGGGAACGTCCCAAGTTCAAACGTAGTATGAATTTGTAGATTTACCTCTATCTTCCAGGCAGAAATTTTCGCCATACTTCATTGTGCGGAAATTAATCTGCAGAAACACTGCGTCGACCATATAATTTATATAAACTCTGGTAGTCAAGCAGCACTGCTAGCGCTGTAGGCAAACTTGAGCTTCGGTGAACTCGAAGCTAGTTAGAGACTGCGTCAACCGTTTAAATGCCCTGGGATGTAACAACGGGTTCCGGGTCACGCGGGTATACAATACCCGAACGCAGGTAGGGGAAAACTAATATATCTTGAGATCTATTGATTAGATTTCTACTAAACAAAAATGGATTAATACTGTAAATCTTCCTCTACCAAATCAAGTAAAAATAATACCATAACTATTGGTGATTATTTTACAATCAATTATTTTCTAGAAGAAGTGCGGTGTTACAACTTACCTCGTGCTTGGGGCACGTTGTAACGTCTACCGGGGCAAGTAGTAATGACAAAAAAAACGACAATAATACCTGTAATCATTTATTCTTTGTTTATTTTTAACAAAATTGACATCTTTCTAAAGTAAGTATTTTGTAAATCTTATCAAAAATCAACTCAAATACACTTTTTTAGTAATCAACACTTGGAAGTTAAGTAGATAACAGTTTTGTATAGTTAAGGTGAGATATAACCTCAAATAGCTTAACAATATCCTCCGTTACACCGAAAATATTGCAGCATTAATTTTGAAATAAATATATGGTAAAGTTGAGGATTAATGTTAAGGACTATGTTAGACGAAAACACGATTCCGTAAAATTTTCTCGATAGAAAAAAAATCGAATCGAAAGTTACCTCCATAATAAACAATAAACCACTGTTATTCATAAAATAATTTAAATAAGATCATGAAACTTTGCATATTAACTGAACTAACTATAAGGCAGTGCTTATATTATTTACTTTTTTTAAATACCATTATTTTCACTGTAAAAAAGAAATTACCTAAACTATAGGCGTCGTGAGCTTCATTCCTGCCGCCCGGTCAATTTCGCTTCGGCCTTTGAAGGGGGAAGTTGTGTCGCTTACGATCTGAATATACATTACACAACAGGACGACGTAAAATTAGAATGGGAAATAACCGTAATAAAAAATAAGCGACTGGGTTGGCGTTAAGAAACAGGCATAAATATGATAAACCTAATGAAATAAATATCTAACGACCTATCTACTTACAGTATTAGTGATTACAAACATGAAGGCACATAGCATACGACGCGCGGGAAGTGGGGGCGAAATTAGAATTTGAGCTGACTTCTAATCGATGACTAGGAATCGATGTTCTTTCGCGAGGATTTGTGGTCTATCAAATCTGATGTAATGGTTCGGGCCGTCTAGGATATGATCGACGGGAAGTCTGCAGTTTGCGATTTAAGTTTCGTAATCTGTGGTTTATCAAATAAAAATAAATTGAAATACCACAAATCCTCGCGAAAGAACACCGATTCCTACCAAGGATGATACGTGAGGCTATTGAAATTAAAAAACATCCTAATTTCAATAGAGAAGGAGGCTGGGTACTACCACCTGATTGGAATCCTATAATCAGTAAAATTAAAACTAAACCCAAGCATACCACTGCAAGACCTCAGAACATAGTCAGTTCATTTTGCGTAGATCAGACCATAAACAATAATTAAAAAAGCTGAAGGTACTCCGGGTTTAACAATGACATCGGGACGTCAGTCATCTCAGTCCCCCCGTGACCATGGGTGCTGGAAAGCGCCCGAAACGTCGGGAATTAAAAATAATAGTAAAATAAACGCGATAAAATCCGTACAAATAGTTTTAATCAATGTATAGTGTTCGCGTAAATATAAGAAATCATTAGGGCATGTTGTAACAACAAGCCCCGGGATTTTGTTACAACTAACCCTAGCAAATTAGCGATCATAAAAACTGTTACACATTATCAGAGATAGATAAATTTGAATGGAAATAAGATATAGAAAATTTGAAATTAGTCGATATTAAAAATGCAAATCGAAATTTTACCACAGTACAATTTTATATTACCTGCATATATGAAGCGCATGCACACTTCCGCTCACTGCGCCGGCCGGCGGGACACTGGCTATGGCAACATGATGCGGCGCGATTTATAGGTCACTTGATAGTCAAAGAAATACGTTAATAGCGTTTAAGATCCTAGTGAAAAGAGCCTGTTACTACTTACCCCCTCGCTCCCCTATACAATACGGCAACGAATTTGCCGACAAACTCACAACGGAGGACTCAAAGAGTACATAATTTGGACCTTTTTGATTGGATTTGGATTTTGTCTGGAGTTTGGGACCTCAAGAAGCCTAGCCAGATTGACCCTTGAAACTTTTTATCACAATAAATCACTTAATATCTGGTCTGACATGCTAGGTTTAAAATATTCTAAAACCTTAATACGGGTTTTGATCGTAAATTCGCTTCAAAAAACGTGGGTTTAACCCTTAATTACTCGCACGTAGAACATTACATAACTGCTCGCATGGGGTTAATATATTTTAATTATAGCATTAATATATTTTAATTATATAAGTAAATAAAACTTCTTAAAAATTAAAAAACTTTATTATTTCTGTAATATTTATAAGAAATAACATCAATTAATATATTATTAAGGAATAACAAACTAAATTAAAATAATTATCAAATATTAAAAATTTGTACTTATACTGAGATCAATTTATAAATTTTTGGGAACTCTCCGAATCACTTTTATTACACTTTTGGCAGTATATTTCTAAATGATCATTACACACAAATTTTGTGAATTTTTTTGCATTTTGTCGATATTTTACGACCTAATTTTGCTAAATTAGGTACGGTACAATATTTATTAAGGTTGCTAAATTTAAGCTCACGCGAGCGAAGCCACAGGTAAAAACCTAATTTATATTAAAATAATTATGTGCATTAGAAACAAATATGATGAAAAGCCTACTGATATTCAATATGTAACAATTGAGAAGCAGTTAGCTAACTTTGACGAAACCCTTACCTAAATTTTAATAAAGGTAATTAATTATATATAATAATAAATTTAATATTTAAAATGGGTATTTTATGAGGTAGGTGATTTTATGGGTATCTATTTTATAACTATCCCTTATGAGTGGAACTTTAATAGGCGGAACTTTAATTGCCGTGTAGTAGCGGTTGAGAATATCCACTAACCCATATCTTCCCGTGGGTGTCGTAAGAGACGACAGAGGGACACAGAAAGGAAATGGGCAGTAGCATCTTCCTAATAACAAAAATAACATAATAAAAAACTGCGGTTGAAAACCCGCTCGCCAAGCGTGGCAACTATGGCAAATATCCCCCCAAAAGCAACGACGTAAATAAACGGCCCCCAGTCCCCGGCGGCCCAGCTATTCCTGGCTACGGTGGCAGTGGGTGCTAAGAATCTCCGGTGGAGGTTCGTTTGCCACCTACGACGACTCGACCTGGCAACGTATAACGCACACACCCTGAGGACTGACGAGAAGACTCTGGAGCTGGAAGAAGAGGTAGACAAGTTGCGCTGGGATATTATTGGATTATCTGAGGTCCGAAGAGAGGGAGAGGACACGGAAAAAACAAAAAAAAACCCCCCCCCCGTGCCTAGAAGATTGCAATGCAGTGGACGATATGAATGACAAGCTCGTGGAAACTGTCCATGCGGTCGGAGCTAAGTTCTGCAAGACCCGCCGCAGAAGAACACAAAAACTCTCCGATCACACTCTTAATCTCATGACTGTTAGACAAGAGATGAGGCTGCTATCGTCAACAGATTTGACAGCATGCAGGCAACTGAACAGACAGATCTCCAAATGCATGCGGCGAGACTTACGCAACTTTAATACTGCTCGTTATAAAGAAGCGATGGAGCGGAACCAGTGATTCCAAGTCTTTGCCAGAGATCTTTCTGTTAGAAAGAGCCAACTGTCAAAGCTGAAGACTGAGTGTGACAGCATCGTTTCCGAGACACCTGATATTCTGAGTGAGATTGAGAGGTTCTATGGGCAGCTGTATACATCATCGTTGGAGCCACACGCAAGTGTGAGTAACGATCCAAGAGCAAGTCTTACCCGACACTATTCCGATGATATCCCGGACGTCAGTCAGAGCGAGGTTAGAATGGCTCTCCAGAACCTTAAAAACGGCAGGGCCCCAGGCGAGGATGGAATTACAGCGGAGCTTCTGAAAGCGGGTGGAACACCGGTACTTGAAGTCCTTCAGAAGCTCTTCGATTCCGTCCTTAATGGTGGCACTACTCCGGAGGCGTGGAGCAGAAGAGCGGTGGTCTTGTTCTTTAAGAAAGGCTACAACGCTCTCTTGAAGAACTACAGACCGTTTTCCCTTCTGAGCCGCGTCTACGTGCTGTTTTCGAGAGTCATTACGAATCGTCTCGCACGCAGACTCGACAACTTCCAGCCTCCCGAACAAGCCGGTTTCCGAAAAGGCTTCAGTACCATAGACTACATACATACCCTGCGGCAGATTGTACAGAAGACCGAAGAGTACAATCTGCCACTATGCCTGGCGTATATGGACTATGAGAAAGCCTTTGATTCCGTCGAAATTTGGGCGGTGCTACAGTCCCTTCAGCGGTATCAAGTTGACTGTCGTTATATCGAAGTGCTGAAGTGTTGATACAGTAGGGCTACGATAACTATCCGAGTACAGAACCAGAGTTCGAATCCTATCCAACTGCAAAGAGGTGTAAGACAGGGTGAAGTTATATCCCCGAAACTCTTCACCGCTGCGTTGGAAGACGTTTTCAAGCTACTGGACTGGAAAGGATACGGTATTAACATCAATGGCGAGTACATCACTCACCTTTGATTTGCCGATGATATAGTCCTTATGGCAGAATCCCTGGTGGTCCCAACGGATAGTTCTTAAGATGAACATGGACAAAACAAAGATCATGTTTAATGTTCATGTCACACCTATGCCGGTAGTTGTTGGGAGCACTATGCTCGAAGTTGTTGACGAGTACGTTTACCTGGGACAAATAGTCCGACTAAGTAAGTCCAACTTCGACCGAGAGATCAATCGACGGATTCAACTCGGCTGGGCAGCGTTCGGGAAATTACGACACATCTTCTCGTCAGGTATACCTCAATCTCTGAAAACTAAAGTGTACAACCAGTGCGTGTTGCCAGTGATGACTTACGGATCAGAGACGTGTTCCTTCACTGCTGGCCGTATGAGAACGCTCAAGGTCGCTCGGAGTTTCTCTGAGTGATAGACTCAGAAATGAGGATATCCGCAGTAAAACTAGAGTGACCGACATAGCCCAACGAATTAGTAAGCTGAAGTGGCAATGGGTCAGCCATATAGCTCGAAGAACCGATAACCGATGGGGAAGAAAGGTTCTCGAGTGGCAGCCTCGTATCGGTAGGCGTAGTGTAGGGCGAACCCCACTAGATGGAGTGACAACCTGGTAAGACATGCAGGAAGTCGATGGATGCAGGTGGCTCAGGACCGTGCTTTGTGGCATTGATTGGGGGAGGCCTATGTTCAGCAGTGGACTTGTGAAGGGCTGTAATGATGATAATGATGATGATTTAATAGGCTGTAATAAATTAATTAATGTTGATTTTATCACTTGGTATAACCTACTATAGATAATGCCATAAAAATTATGGCTCTTAACACATGATTATACAAACAACCATATAATTTACGCCAGACGTAAAATACCCAAACCGGCAACGAGAACAACTGACAAACTTTCGAAACGTCTGGCAATACGATCGTCAATACGTCTGCCAATTGTATTTTTAAGGCAAAATCTTCGTTCAATTGAAGTGGCATAAATTCATCCCGTAGACTTGTACAATTAAGAATGAATAAAGAAATTGTCAGTAAGTAAATGGTTGTGTACGTAAGAGAAAACAAAAGGAGATTACTCAAAATACCGTGTTAATGACAGTGTAGTCAGTATCGGCGCACATATTATCAGTAGCTTTTGTTGAATAATGGAATTCTCTTCTTCCAATGGGATATTAAATTTTTTCTAAGTTACAAATACGCAAGTTGACCCTCAGCTACAATTTAAATTTCGAGCATTGATTGAGATATATGAGTTTGTGTAACTTTTTTCTGTCCTCTCGTATTACAAACGACTTGAAAGAATTCACTAAATATTTTACGAGTGTCGGGATAATCGATGACAACATCGCACTGATAATACTGCTGAAACTAGATTTGGGTTTGCATTTAATATAAAATAAAATTGTCAATTGTTGGATATGAAAGATGAAGCAAAGTTGAGATCGAGGTTTTACCTCAATCTCAACTTTGCTTCATCAAAGTAAGCTTCACCCCATACCAGACAATACCACTCTTCTGATTCAGATTCTGAATCTGAACATAAAATCTTGTTTTTAGCTCTCCCCACTCCAGTTTTATTATTTGTAGATTTACCTTTGGCTTTTTGAGCTCGTACATTTCTTGGCTTTGTGTTGCTCGCTCTGACTTTTTTTTTATCCACCCTCATTCTAAAACAAAAGAAAAAAGTAGGTATATACATCATAAATTAGGGCATGTTGTCACAACAAGCCCCGGGATTTTGTTACAACTAACCCTATGGTATGATTTTTAACATTTATCAAGATAACTATTTAAGCAATTTATCAATCATAAAAACTGTTACACATTATCAGATATAGATAAATTTAAATGGAAATAAGATATAGAAAATTTGAAATTAGTCGATATTAAAAATGCAAATCGAAATTTTACGACAGTACAATTTTATATTACCTGGCATAAATGAAGCGCATGCACACTTCCGCTCACTGCGCCGACCGGCGTGACACTGGCTATGGCAACATGATTGCGGCGCGGTTTGTAGGTCAAATCGAGTCAAAGAAATACGTTAATAGCGTTTAAGATCCTAGTGAAAAGAGTCTGTTACTACTTACCCCCTCGCTCCCCTATACGATACGGCAATGACTTTGCCGACAAACTCACACGGGAGGACTCAAAGAGTACACAATTTGGACCTTTTTGATTGGATTTGGATTTTGTGGGACCTCAAGAAGCCTAGCCAGATTGACCCTTGAAACTATTTATCACAATAAATCACTTAAGATCTGGTCTGACATGTTAGGCTTAAAATATTCTAAAACCTTAATTCGGGTTTTTGATCGTAAATTCGCTTCAGAAAACGTGGAATTAACCCTTAATTACTCGCACGAAGAACATTACATAACTGCTCGCATGGGGTTAATATATTTTAATTATAGCATTAATATATTTTAATTATATAAGTAAATAAAACTTCTTTACAATTAAAGTACTTTATTATTTCTGTAATATTTATAAGAAATAACATCAATTAATATGTTATTAAGGAATAACAAACTAAATTAAAATAATTATCAAATATCAAAAATTTGTACTTATACTGAGATCAATTTATAAATTTTTTAGGAACTCTCCGAATCACTTTTATTACACTTTTGGCAGTATATTTCTAAATGATCATTACACACAAATTTTGTGAATTTTTTGCATTTTGTCGATATTTTACGATCGGAATTTGCTGAATTAGGCACGGTACAATATTTATTAAGGTTGCTATATTTAAGCTAATTTATATTAACATAATTATGTGCATTAGAAACAAATATGATGAAAAGCCTACTGATATTCAATATGTAACAATTGAGAAGCAGTTAGCTAACTTTGACGAAACCCTTACCTAAATTTTAATAAAGGTAATTAATTATGTATAATAATAAATTCTAATATTTAAAATGGGTATTTTATGAGGTAGGTGATTTTATGGGTATCTATTTTATAACTATCCCTTATGAGTGGAACTTTAATAGGCTGTAATAAATTTATTAATGTGGATTTTATCAATTGCTATAACCTACTATAGATAATGCCATAAAAATTATGGCTCTTAACACATGATCATACAAACAACCGTATAATTTACGCCAGATGTAAAATACCCAAACTGGCAACGAGAACAACTGACAAAGTTGCGAAACGTCTGGCAATACGATCGTCAATACGTCTGCCAATTGTATTTTTAAGGCAAAATCTTCGTTCAATTGAAGTGGCATATATTCATCCAGTAGACTTGTAAATACAATTAAGAATGAATAAAGAAATTGTCAGTAAGTAAATGGTTGTGTACGTAAGAGAAAACAAAAGAAGATTACTCAAAATACCGTGTTAATGACAGTGTAGTCAGTATCCGCGCACATATTATCAGTATTAAATTTTTTCTAAGTTACAAATACGCAAGTTGACCCTGAGCAACAATTTAAATTTTGAGCATTGATTGAGATATATGAGTTTGTGTAACTTTTTTCTGTCCTCTTGTAGTACAAACGACTTGAAAGATTTCACTAAATATTTTTCGAGCGTCGGGATAATCGATGACAACATCGCACTGATAATACTGGTGAAACTAGGTTTGGGTTTGCATTTAAAATAAAATAAAATTGTTAATTGTTGGATATGAGAGATGAAGCTAAGTTGAGATAGAGGTAATTTTACCTCAACTTTGCTTCATCAAAATAGAGTAGAGAAAGCAGTGCATAAAAATTAAATTATTACGTTCTCATCGCATTTTTCACAGAATCATCAATATATTTTAAAACACGTAGCCAATGAAAACGGGTTTCTAATAATAAAATGGCAGATTGAGGAATACACTTTGAAAATACCACTAAAATGTTCTATTTAACTTTTTAAATCTGAAGTATAGATCCTAGAGACTGTATACAACTGTACATAACACTTCAATATTTGCATTTCTTTGGTATCGGCGGTAATATACACCTAAATAATGCACATTAGTACCGCATGTAAAATAGAATTTCGAGTTCGTTAACGTACACAGCGTGGTTGTATAGGCGGGCTTTTGGAAGCGAAAATTGGAACATGTCGGAAGATACTCGTAATTGCTTTCAATTCCATATTCCACGACCCACCCTTGATATTATGCATGACCCTGGAATCTTCTATGCCTCCTTTAAAATTTATTCATTATATAATATATTTACTCTAACCGCTTTTATACACCGTTAATTTAAGAAGAATCCTAAATAATGTTTTAAAAACACTTAATTTCAACGGCTCAGTAGGGTCGTCTGTTCTATTCTCGTACGGTTAGATAGAAATATCTCATACTTTCCCTAGCTTGTAGGTCGTTAGTTAGTAGACATTAGATGGAGTGATCTTACTTTATATTGTATATGCAAACATTTTACTATGTTAATACCTTATTCAGAGATCTAACTTTGAACCGAAATACAAATCAATAGTTATAATGTTCGGGTGTGTTATTATAATAATAGCAACTCCCGCTCATTACGTGTCTACTTACCATATACAGGGCACTGAAAATTATTTTGCGCGCGGGAATCCCTGGTCACCCGGACTTGAAACACAACCGTCAGAACTTCTTCACCGCCTAGGTAGACAACAAAAATGACTTAAGAGGATTCTCAAGGGTTAACTGTTTACTTAAAGACTTTTTTTAACAGCGTGTGGGGTAATGGAGTACGATCCTTTGTCATCTAGGCGAGCTTTGACCGCTGCAGAAAGCCGCATAAGGATAAGAAGGAGTATTTTCCAGGGCGATTGTAAAAGTCCAGTCTAGTTTGGCCTCTCTCTGAACCTTCTCAATGTCTTTTTGTAGGACTCCGGGAGGGGATTTCATCTTTGGCAAAGAGGAGCAAAAGTGACCCACCTGTTCTATATGGATGATCTCAAGCTATTTGCCTTCAGTAGTAGCTTCTTTCATATATTATAGCAATACGTCACTTGTGAGATTAGCAAATCTATCAGAATGGAGCTGGATACTTGCGAACTGACGGATAAGTGTGTGGTCCATCGTGTCAAAAAAGTAGGGTTGCTAATCTGAGAGTATAAACTTATCTACGCCCATTAACATAAGACCCTTTCCAAGGCTGAAAAATGTCAATATCTGGGTATGTCACAGAACATAGGTATCGATGAGGTGAATATAAAACAGTCAGTTTATGATGTGTTAACAACACGACTGACAAAAGTGCTTAACAGCCTTATGTTGTGTGTTAATAATCCACATGCCTATAACAGTTGGCTGATGCCTGTCCTCATGTATACCTTTGGCATAGTGACGTAGACTACAATCGAACTTAACGCCCTGAATCGTCGAAATGAGATCGTCAGTAACAAACTGCACTCGCCGTACAGGCATGGTTGCCGCAGTTTTTAAAGTGCTTTCACAAAAGTGTCAGTCTTCGTAAGTACTTCTTGATTTTATAATAATTGGATGAGTTGTTCTACAAGGACGTCTTTATATGTGCCAACAAGTAAATCCAAGACGCGGAGTGGAAAAAGAAACAGCTTCACGAGATTTCCATAGACATGGTCATCTACCTCCACTGGTTATTTGAGGAAACCGAGGGCTTTGGCTATCGGAGATACATCCTAAATGATGGCACCGCCGGTGATGTTAAGCTTGTTCTCAGCCACCTGAGTTACTTAGGCGAATCATCTTTGGTTTTTCGGCGCTTCTTAACTCTGAGTATTTGTACAGACACAACCTAGTAGCTAGGATTCTACAACAGGAGTTCGCCCAGAAATGCGGGTCGCAAATCGAAAACTGCCTTATCAAACCGTGCTCGAAAATGTCTCCACCCGACTCTACTCCAACCGGGTCAAAATCACAAACATGATTATTCTTGCGAATATATAATTTTAATCGACATTACTATTCCGTATGACGAGAACCTCCTGAAATTCGAAGCAGGTTAACATATAAAATATCTGGACCCGGCTCACGAAGTGACCGAAACACAGGGTGGTCTGCTGACCGAAATTATTCTTGTAGTCGTTTCTACGAATGAGCTCATTCCGGTCAGCTTCTCGGATTATCTGAGGTGACTGGGACTTCGTAATAGACCACTTCAAGCCTGAATGACAAAAGCTGTTCACCAAAAGACAAAAGCATCGTCCACTGGATTATTTCTTTTTTTCCTTAACCCTCAGCTGTTTCGTCTCGCCTGGCAAGAGCTTTGCCATCTGATTGGGTTGTTTTATTTATGTATTTTTTTTCTTTATTTAAAAACATATTTAATGTATATTTATAATTTATATTATAGCCCAACAGGATGAGAATACTATTAATACACCACAATAAATAATCATATAATACAATATAAGTAGCTACTGCAATCTATTGATACTAGCAACATAATAAAAAAAGGGTTTTAATTTATGAGAACATAAGACACCCGTAGCTTGTGATATTGGCTCTTTTAGCCAGAAAACAGCAGGTGGCGATGATAACAGAAATTTATTCTATTGCGTGAAATCAACATTCAGACCAAAACAATTATTTCTAGGCAACAAATACTTGTACTTATTTCGTTTAGAAGCGAACTCGCAGTGTCGTAGCCAAACTTTAATCCACTTGGCAATCGAGACGTCAGTTTTGCCGTCAGACATCTCATAATTACAATATTGATTTTAATTGAATCACTTGGCTAAATACTATTTCATTTTGTCTCCGATCTAATTTAGGGTTATAAATTGGAACATGTCCAGAGATAATTGCATTCAGTCCGTTGATTCAGTACTTTGAATATAATCTTTAGCCTGTCGTTATTTCATAGTATTATCAAGTTCATATCATGAATTACAATTTGTGAGTGTATGTGTGCGTGTGCGTGTGCGTATGCGTGAACGTGTGCGTGTGTGTGTGCGTTTGCGCGTGCGTGTGCTTGTGAGTGTGTGTGTGAGTGTGCGTATGCGGTGTATGTGCGGGTACGTGCGCGTGCACGCGCGCGCGGTTTTGTGTGTGTGTGTGTGTGTGTGTGTGTATGGCAAACTTTAGTTTTTTAACGCCGTTAAAAGCTCGGTTGTCTATGTACTTACATAAACGTGGGTGGTCTGAAAAGTTTCCGACCTACGAAAGATACATTTATATACATATACATACATTTTATTTTTAATTTATTTTTCTATATAGTCTCCTTGTTACTCTACATACTTCTCCTAGCGATGTTCCTATCTCTCTAACCTGTCAAAATAGTATTCGGCGTTTTCCTCTGCAAAATAATTGTTCACGAACGTGATTGCCCTCATTTGACGAAAATCTCAGTTCTCCGAGCGCAATTTTGAGACGAGGGATCAAAAAGGAAGTCGTTTGAAGCTAGATGTGATGAGTAAGGTGGTTAGTCAAGCAGTTCAAAGCGTAATTCGTGTATTTTCGCCATGGTGACTACTGAGCTGTGAGACAGTGCGTTGTCATGGTGAAATAGGATTTTCTTTTTCTGCAACTGTGGATGTTATTCCGCAATTTCTGCCGTCTGTTTATCTTGTTTGTATAATGGTTTTTCTATTTTAAAGATAACCGATTTAGGAGACTCCATGACTACCTAAAAAAACAATCTCTATCACTTCCCAGAAAAGAAAACTGTTTTTGCTTTTTATGGAGCCGGTTCCCCTTTGCATTCCACTGTTTTGACTTTATTTTCGTTTCGAGCATGTAATGGTGTAAAAAGTTTCATACACAATAAATAATCAGCGCCTAAACTGCACCTAGCACCATTTGGAGAACTTTAGCGAAGTTATTATCAGCAGATTTTAGATGTCCCAAGCGTTCATTGTCTCCCAAGCTCTTATAGCCGCGTTTAAGTACAACTGCCGAAAATTTTACTTGGAAAATGATGGTGCAGAATCCCCATACATAGAGTCCAACTTATTTTTTATTTGCGTGGGCGTATTGCCTTTCAATAACAAAAATTTAATGACGACTTAACTCTCAATTTTTGCATTTTCACAAAAATACTCGCTTCACCCACTCAAACTACTGTCAAATAACAACTACACGTCCAAAATGGCTAAAATTTTGGTGTGTAGCTTTCAAACGTGGCACAACTAAATTCACTACCTTTTATTGACGGGTGCTGTCATCATCACGTTGATCTTCACATACAATTTGCACACTCATTTTTTTTGATTGAATTTTATGAAACATAAATATTTCTATACGTTTCTGTATACATAATATATGTAATATTGATTCTGATAACGCACTTAGCGGGAACCATTTTTGTTACATGTTTTATATGCAAGAACAAAAAATATTCCAATAATGATATATTTTACATCGTTACGTCATAAATAATCATAATATATTTCTCTTTATATTCCTTTTGAAACCTATGATTTCTCCTACACCAGTAGGTCTCTACCGAGATTGTCGCAAAGCAAATAGTATTATTAAATATTATAAATATTCTTCTCATTATTTATAATATTTACCCAGGATACCCTATCATAATCCGCAGAACCCCTTATTTTAATACTAGCTGTTACCCGCGGCTTCGCCCGAATGGTCACTGGGTAATGAACTATCCATTGCTTTTTGAATTGAAAGAAAACTGAGTTTTATAGATTTGTCAAAGATGCAGCCATTAAAAGGAAACTGAGCAAAATTGATTCGTCAGCCTATTTAAATGTTTTGAAACGCAGCGTATAGGAAAGCATGAAAATAGCCTGTTTATTCCAAATGGAAATGGGATATTTTTTTAATTAAAGGAAACTGAGCATAATTATCCGTCAGGGATGCAGACTTTTGAAAAGAAACTGAGCTAAATTGATTCGTCAGAGATGCAGTTTTCTGAATTGAAAGGAAACTGAGCCAAATAAAAGATCTGTCAGAGAGCAGCCTTTTGAGTTGAAAGGAAACTGAGCTTAATAGGTCCGTCAGAGGTGCAGCATTTGGAATTGAAAAGAAAGGCTAAATAGGAAATTTTGAATTGAAAGGGAAGATCTGTGGGAATTCTGATTAATTGATTGTGGGAATTTTGGAAAAAAAAAACTAATTGATAGTGTTCAGGACGCTACTTCACACAATGTTATATGTTTTTCCTTTCGGGGAAAGAATGTGGAGATTCTTAGCATTTGACATACGCGAACATGCTACCTACAGCTGACCATGAGAAAAGCACGGTTTTTCTAAGTTGACCCCCGCTACCTGTAACGTTTGCCCTTGCGCTTTATTAATTGTCATTGCAAAACTGAGCTTAATAGGGAACTGAAAAACTTTTGAATTGAAAAGGAAGATATATATGTTTGTATATACGTGTGTATATGTGTGTGTATGTATATATATGTATATATGTATGTGTATGGGTATATATGTATATATAATTAAGTTTGAGCTATGAGTATATGTGTGTGTGATGTGTGTGTGTGTGGGGGGGGTATGTGAAATTTATCAATTTTAGGTTTCATCTTAGCCCACTGCAGTACACACATCTCCCACTAACTTTCCGGTTGGCTGGTAGGAAATGCCATATGGCATTAAGTCCGCCGTTTGTACCTTTAGTACAATAAAGTGTAAAAATAAATAAATAAATAAATATGTGGGAAATATAGGGATCCGTGGTATAATAATATTTTCACCTTTTTCTACGCCTGTCAAAATTGTAGCACCGATTATGTTCCGTCCAAGATGTGTCACACGCAGACTTGTCCCGTTACATAACCGAGAAGCATCTAAATTTCGCATTAGCATGACTAGGACCCCTGATTTTAATTGAAGCTTATGTGAGAGCATAACTGACAACTCTAGAGAATTTAGTAACTCTGCGGGATATGAAGTGCTCTGTTCTGTGTCCATAACTGTGTCTACTGACAAATACTCCTCCCGCTACTTCGCTTAATATATCTGATTTTATTTTGTTAACGCTCTCATTTATTGGTGCAAAAATCGCCCTTTCACATAACCATTTGTCTTCATACATGTTGTCCATTAAATCTGAATAAACGCTCGCAATAAATTCGGAATGACTCTGTACTAAATTAGAAAAATCTCTCGTCAATTTAACGTAGCCCTCAGCATCCGTTTACATCCGCCTATCGCTAATTTTTAATAGTGTCTGACACACACACATAGTCTCCAGCATTGATATCATTATACAAATTCACTCTCATATTCGTAGTTAAACTGAATTTTGTCACCTTGTTCCATAAAATAGATGACTTGAGGCATGCTTTAATTTCGCCCTGATTCGGTCTAATTTCGACATAACGCCCTGCTTGAAAGGTCTGTACTTCATTAACGGGATTTGCCTCACCTTCACTCCTGAAATTAAATATTGCTTGGCCGCTTCCTTTATTTATTTACTTACAGATATACTTGATTGCGCGGAGAGAGCTACATGCTTCTACATTAATGTGGGCATTATAAATTTCACATAGAATGGGCGAATACGGGACAATCTAGCTGTTATCTAAGGTTTCGAATGCTCCAGAGCAAGATTTGATTGTAACTTTCCTGTCACCATCTTCGGGAGCTCTGCGTCTGTATAAAGGGTAGCCATTGTCATTATGTACTGTTTCTTTCAATAGCTGTTTAGAGAATTTCTTTGTACATTTTCCTTCTTTCAAACATAGCGATATTGAATTTCGTGCTCCTCATGGACCGTGAATCATATTTCGGACGATGGTATCATACAATTCTTTATCTTACTCAGGATCCGGAATTTTGGCGCTTATTATGTCGTCTATTTGGCTGGGCCTAACTCCTCTTTAAGCCATATTAGAATGTGGGCATGCGGTAAACCTCTTTTTTGCCATTGAATTGAATACATGAAGTACATACTGCACCTCTCCGAAAATTTTCCCTTTGTTAATTACATACATTAATTTTTGTACTTTTAATATAAATACTGCAACTAAATCGTGTCTGTCAGTACTATTTTGGCCCGGCATTAGCTCCTCAGTTATTTCTTTCCATGTGGGGTTGCAAGTAAAAGTAACAAAAAGATCAGGTCTTCCGTAAGTTCGTACATAGGCGAATGCGTCTTATATGTACTCATGTAGGTAGTGGGGATCGTTAACGAATGATGAGGGCAGAATTACCATTTTACCTAAAGCTCTGGGGTTTTATATTGGCGTCGCTAGAAACTGCATCTTGTAAATGTATATAATTCTCAACGCGCAGCTTTTTTGATTTAAAGATATATAACGGAAACGTTCACTTTCTACCTTCACATACATATCTACCAAAAATTGATGAAATAATTTTCTACACCGGGCTAAGAGGTTAAAACAATTTTCTCGCAACATCATATGATACGCATAAAAATCCATACATGATGCTTATTTGTTCGGAGTAGGCTCCTTTGTAACCGGGTTAATGAGTGGAATTTGAAAATGATAACCCTCTTGTACTTTTCAATAAATCAATGGATATTGCAGAGCGTCATAAAACTTGTATGTATCGGTTACCCGTTGCAACGTATCATCAAGACAATGTCTCGTGAAGAAAATTGATCACCACTAATTACGACCGCTATTTCGTTTATCAAAGGTGCATTGTAGCGCCTTTCATGCTGTCCTCGAGGGGTCCAATATGCGTGAATGGCTACTTTATTTATAATCCTCTTCAGTTAGGTTTTCTAAAGCAGTTTAAAATGTTTTGACTAAAATGTTACGTTCATGCAAGAATCTTTAAATTTTGAACACTCTCAACTCCCTGGATAAATTGGCAGCGAGGGTCTACCTCAATTTCTTCAACACCCATAAATTATAATTGTAACAATTTATGATGTTCGTTTTCAGTTGGAAAAAGTGAGCCTATTCTATCATAAATTTGTCCTCGCACCGTAAATGTAGGCGAAAATCCCGGCATTATTATTTCCCGGTCAACTCCGAAGGACGTCATTTGAAATCATGAGTTATATTTCCGGATCCTGTTTATAAAGCGCCGTGACTCACTAGCATCATATAAAAAGAGAGTTTTTAAAGGTTCTTCTGGTTCCCCAAGTAATGGAAGAGACACTTTGTCATTGGAACAGCATATGCCCGCGGTCTCATCTTTCCATTTTAAAACGCTCCAAAATCGACACGCCTTGCCCATCAGTCCAATAACAACTAACCTGTGATTTTTATAATCAATCAACGGATCATAATTGAATGCTGCGTCATTAAAAACCGACCAATTGTTTCTTTGAAAATTTAGTCGACGTTCAGCTTGGAGCTGTGCATTTGCATCTCCTCGCGCCTGTGTCTGTTCTGGTGTTTCAGATGTCCTTATAGTAGATTGACGTTCAGGTTTTTCAATGAGTCTGTGTTGAGTTTCATCAGGTGTTTCCGCGGCTCTTAAGGCGGCCTGACGTTCCGCTTGTTCGAATAGCCTTTGCTGACTTTGAGCAGGTGTTTCAGTAGCTCTTAAAGTAGATTGACGCTCTGCCTGTTCAAGACGCCTTTCCTGACTTTGAGAAGGTGTTTCGGAAGCTCTTAAAGCAGCCTGACGCTCTGTCTGTTCAAGACGCCTTTGCTGACGTTGAGAATGTGTCTCAGATGCTCCAAAAGCAGCCTGACGCTCTGCTTGCTCTTGCCTTCTCAGTTCAGCATCTAAAGATTCTAGCGATCGAGCTAATCTTTTCGCTTGTATTTGAGAAGATACTCTTTAAAGACTGGACTTACGTTTGCGAGGCATTATGAAGTAACAAAAAACCTATTTATAAAAAAAAGTTAAAATACCTAAACCGAATTAATTTTCCTTTTATATATTTTTTTTAAAAGCAAATCCAAAATATCTAAAAGGAAAAAATTTTCCCTTATAATCAAAACAACATAACAAATTCAAGACACAACACGAATCCGAAAACGATAGCCAAAATAAATCGAATCAACTTAAACCAAATCACAAAACAAATCGCAGAAAACCGAAATCGAAAGCAGTAGTCAATATAAATATAACCAACGAAAAAAGAAGTAAGTGTATAGGTACCGTATACACTATCTATACTATTAATATTCCTTTGAAATATTATTAAACAACCTAAAACAACGAAAACCAATTCACGATTCTAAATAAACAAAATCCAAAATCAAAGCCAGAGTCTAAATATGTATAAAGGAATACCAACCAAATCAACAAAACCGCTCCAAGAAAATACACAAATCCGAAAATGAAAGCCAATATAAATCCATTCAACCTTAACCAAATCACATAGCAAATAACAAACAACCGAAATCGAAAGCAAGTAGTCGAATAAGCTACGAAATAGAAACAATTTAAGCATATAGGTACCGTTTGCACTATAAGTTGACTCGCGGCTCATGGGCGGAAGTTAAGTACATGTCAGGAAACATTTCGTTACCGCGTTTTAAAAACCTAGTAACGACATCTAGCGGAATCAATTTAAACTATGTATACGTTACTTAATAAGAACTCTCAAAAAATATTTTTCTTATAATTTTGCACAATTTTTCTTATTGTAATACCGAGTCATTCATAACCACATATAAGAATTGAATAAATATAACTAAGGCTTATTAATAAGGCTTACTAAGAACTGTTTCTACCACAGTTAAGTAATAGTCAAGGGTGAAAGCGTGACAAATGGTGATAGTATTTCTTATCCATACTTATAATCACGCCTGAATCCTTGCGGGGTAGGCAGAGCATCAACGGATTACTTAATATCGTCTGCGAGGTTATCGCCTATTCTATGAATTACGATGCACCAAAACGTTTTAAGAAAAGTGAATTTTATGTTTTCAATCGCTCTCTTCCCGGTCCTGCGTGGAAAAATACAGATCCATACATTTTTTATCTTAATGTTGGTAAAAAGACATAATAATCCAGATATTCTGACCTTCTGTGTTCGTCCATCGTACCGTCGTCCGTCTTGTAGAATCACGGTGACGCCACCTAGCTGAATTTAATTTTGCAACATATTCGATTTTCCCAACGGGAATGATATGTTTTTCCGCTGATAAAAGTAGCCTATGTCACTCTACAGCCACCGAACTATCCCCATACAAAAAAATCATGCCATGCCGACGCTCTGTTGCGACGTGAAAGACGGACAAACAAACAAACAAACACACTTTTGCATTTATAATATTATACTAGTATGGAAGTATGGATACGATTGACTATCGCTATACCTGATATTATGTCGAGCTTACTTTCCTATTATTTTTATTTTTGCTTTTCCCGAAAATAAGCATTTTTAGTATATGGCCTTTTATAGAGAATTGATACGTGAGAATTTTTAGCTAAGGACTACTATTATTAATTATCTCATCGTGATCATTACTGTTTACAGCCTATCAAAAGTCCAATTCTGAACATATCCCTCCTCCATAGATTATCTCATTTGCCGTAGTGCTATGCTTGGCTGGCGAGTTGGCAAACACAAAAGATGCTGCTGCTCATTTTCTGCTTCATTTTCCTTTATCGGGACTCACATGGCACGCAGCTGATGATATGAGGTAGTGAATTATTTTACGCTGCCGCTACACGATTGTTTGTTTGCTTACTGTGCTCAAAATAGTACGATGATGAGATTACGCAAGAGTAACAGTTATTCATAGATAATGATACCATATACTGCAAATAATTAATCGGGCCTGTAAAATATTATAAGTTTTTCTTTCTAAGTAGTATAAATCATCATCATCACATCTTTAAAGTCATAAATCGCAGCCATGGATCACGTTAAGATATGAACATATTACGGTTGGTTAATATTAACTTATAATATGAAATGCTGACAGTGACACGTCACAGAATGGCCTGCAATAACCATAATATAGTAACACAAAACTTACACAAATTGCAAAAGCATAAAGAATTGAGACGGTGATATGCACCGAAAGAATAATATGAAAATAAGCTGTATACCTACATTTTTCTGAATATAATTCGTTTGCACGAATTAATTGTCTAATGTGTCTGGGATTAGCTAGTAGCGGAACACAACAAGTGCATCAAGATTCATATAAAATATTTTTTGGTGAAACTGGCATTAAAATATTTGTTTGTGTTTAAATCATTTTAAGAAATAAACCTATTAAAACCATACGTTCTGTTAAGCATTAAAATACATATATTTTTTAAAGAAACATCATAATAACAAAAACATTATTTGTGCATACATAATATATTAAATATTTATAACATTTGAACATCACGTTTAATAATATTAAATTTTGCAAATGTTTTTTTCCGAAAAACTTTCTTTAAAATTTCCTCAATTGTTTCCATCTTGTTTTCACTTACTACAAATATTTCACTTTATTATTAATTTAAAATTAATTACCAAATAAATTTTCAAAAATAAATTCTAAAAAAATATCTTATAGAAAATAACATTCTGCTTGCTGGTAACATTTACATGGGTTATTTTTGAAAGACGTTGTTCCGCGTCGCCAGCAATACATTTTTCTCAAAGATTAATTTTATTCTTAGTCTAAAAGTCAAAAGCAGATTTTGGATTTGATACAGGCCTTTCATTATAATTGTCATGCATTTATAATTTTATGCATAATCAACTTAATAATAATAACTTAATAATAATAAAATTGTATTCTGGTCTCTCGCCAAGGCTGTCCAGGGAAATTTCTGTCAGCCATCTCTTCCATCTCTGCACAGGGAGGACGACTCACTGGCCCATACCGCAAAGGAGAAAGCCGATCTTCTAGGCTCTTTCATTGCGTCTAACTCGACTCTCGATAACGGGGGGGAGTACTCCGCCGACCATCCCGCGGTGTGAGTGCTCCATGCCGGAAGTGCACTTCACACAGCGCTCGGTTCGCAAAGCACTCCTCTCCCTGGACATCCACAAGTCGAGTGGGCCTGACGGAATCCCCCCAATTGTACTGAGGACGTGTGCTCCAGAGTTGGCACCGGTTTTAACGCGTCTTTTCCGTTTTACTCCCTAGGCGTAGTCCCAAAATCATGGAAGACGGCTTTCGCCCACCCGATCCCTAAAAAGGCGACCGCTCAGACCCGTCCAACTACCGGCATATCGCCATCACCTCCTTGTTCTCCAAAACAATAGTAACTTGAGGATCACCAGCTGATACGTGACCACCGATACGGTTTTCGCCGTGGTCGGTCAGCTGGTGATCTTCTGGTCTACCTAAATAATAGATGGGCGGAGGCAGTAGAGTCCAAGGGGGAGGCATTGGCCGTTAGTTTGGACATTGCGAAGGCCTTCGATCTGGTTTGGCACAAAGCGCTTCTTTCGAAGCTCCCTTCCTATGGGCTTCCCGAGAAATTGTGCGATTGGATCACCAGCTTTCTTGCAGATCGGAGCATCAAGGTCGTTGTAGACGGTGCAAGCTCCGATTGCAAGACTATTAATGCTGGTGTTCTACAAGGCTGCGTGCTATCGCCAACGCTGTTTCTTCTGCATATCAATGATATGTTGCAAACCCGTAACATTCATTGCTATGCAGATGACAGCACTGGTGATGCTCTTTACACCGGCCGAGCCAATATTTCTCGGGAAAACGTCTCCGAGTGCCGGGACAAACTTGTGTCTGAAGTCGAGTCTTTGCTGAACAAGTCTCGGATTGGGGGCGGCAAAATCTAGTCCAGTTTAACCCCCAGAAGACACAAGTTTGCGCGTTAACCGCTAAAAAGAACCCCTTTGTCGTATCTCCTCAGTTTCAAGGCACTCCCCTTGTTGCCTCAGCCAGTATCGGAATCCTCGGCGTTGACATATCGAGTGACGTGCAGTTTCGTGGTCCGTTGGAAGAGAAGGCCAAATTGGCTTCTAAAAAGCTTGGCGTGCTCAGCAGAGCGGGACAGTATTTCATGCCGACACACCCCCTGCGACTTTACAAGACGCAGGTTCGGCCGCACATGGAATACTGTTACCATCTCTGGGCAGGGGCTCCCCAGTACCAGCTCCTTCCACTTAACCGCATCCAGCGCAGAGCGGCTCGAATCGTCGACGACCGAGTGCTTTCCGATCGGCTCGATTCACTGGCACTGCGGAGAGATGTTGCATCTCTTTGCATTTTATTTCGCATATACCATGGGGAGTGCTCTGAGGAATTGTTCGGATTAATCCCAGCCGCCAAATTTCGTGAACGCTCTACGCGGCAAACGTCCCGATACCATCCACACCATCTGGAAGCTTGGCGGTCCACCACAGTATGTTTCAAAAGGAGTTTTCTTCCGCGTACAACCTCTCTGTGGAATAGTTTACCACTAGCGATTTTTCCGGACCGATACGACCTGGGGACCTTCAAGAAAAGAGCTTACTCCTTTCTAAAGGGCCGGCAATGCACCTGCAATTCCCCTGGTGTTGCGGTTGATCATGGGCGGCGGTAGTAACTTAACATCAGGTGAGCCGCATGCTCGTTTACCCACTCTTCTATATAAAAAAAACATGAGGAACTAAGCTACTACTAGGTCTAAATATTTTTTGAGAGTCTCAACTTCGGAGTAACGTTTTGAACAGACCATATCCTATAGTGGAGCCTACAATTTTAGTCCAACGGATTTAGATCTGGATTAGATGACAGCCGGTCTTCAGCTCTTAGGAACCCCGGAATATTGTTATTGAGGCAGGTTTGAGTTGTTCACATTTTGTGACTAGGAGCAGTCTTCCTGGATAGTCCACGAACAATTGTTTGTGTATAACTGAGAGGCTTCACAACATGATCCATGAAAGTTTCTTTATAAACTTTGGCCGAAATCTTTACTCATTATTCATAAAAACTTAAATATGTTGTGTCTCTGTCTCTGTTGATTGGATACCCCTCATCAAATCATAATTGATGCAAGATATGACCACTTTAAACTCTTTCAACAAGTAACGGTTCTTCTTATAAATGTGAGCTTTAGGTCTTCATTAATAACACACGGCAGGGTCTCGGCGAGAATCCTTATCTTATGGGATTATACCTTTTGTTTGCTTAAGAGGTTTCGTTAAATTGAACATTGATGATGATGAGTAACCAAAAATGTAAGTCAGTTACACTAAAAAATCGCGGACTTTTATCTACAAGAGAATAAACTTATTTTTATTTAATATTTTTCTTTATAAATATATTTTGTGAACGTAAGACTATTGATAATTTCGTTTTCCCGGTGTACTTGGGATTGGTTTATGAACACACCCCGCATAAAATAATAAGTTAATCTATGGACACACCTGAAGACACCGTGCTGGGTGGTCGTTCTTCCAGCCGCACAGCATTTATTAATTTTCTGCTCCATTTTTTAAGGAGTTTTTGAATCGCGTTAGTGGAGTATCTCAAATATTCGCCAAGCGAAGGAAATCGGTGATTCAGTATAATAGAATAGAATAGAGTAGTTTTATTTAATATAGATTACATGTTGTTAATTCTTATTGAAAGTAATTTTTTAATTTACCACTGGTATGAATAAAAACCTCTGTCCCGGGAAGAACCAGCAAGAAACGCAGCGGGACATTAAAAAAATTATTTATACAATGTCAATAGTTACAAAATATTTACAAAATTTATTTTAGAAACAGCTTGGAAGCGACCACCTCATTCCCAGGGGTTATTATCAAACATGTAATCATTTTAATAATAATAATAATAATTATTATTTATTGAACACAGAATTAATATACAATTCATAAAAACGCTGACTCTTAAACTAGGTTACGCTGTTAGTTAGGAGGCAGTTTCCCTCCCATTCAGCTATCTTATTTTCCGTGCACAATACAGACTCTAACATAGTACAAAAAAAAAACAAAGTGTGTAAGCGTGGGTGCGTGCGTGTGCGTGCGAGCGTGCGTGCGTACGTGTGCGTCTAATTGCGCGTGTGTACGTGCGTGCGTGTATATGTGTCTGTTTTCGTTAAAATATGTGTACATATAACTTAAAGTAGGTTTTCACAATTTTCATAGTCGTATTCTTTTAGTCAATTTAAAATAATTTGTTTAATTTGGTGTCTTATTAAGTTTTTTAATTTAATTTTTTTTTTTGTTAATAACATAATATAAATGAGGTGCTTGGTAGTCATATTTCCTTTTTGCGAAAGCGTTTTCGACATTTTTCTGTTCTTTTGTTTTCAGCTATATATACCGGGAATTTTTTTTGAATTTATGTTATAATAACCATTTTATACAGTTTTTGTTTAATTAAATATTTAAACTTGGTAATAGAGTGATATGTATATTTTCTGGGACTGTGTTTCGCTTCTTTTTGTTATCACTTTCATGAATATTTTACGAAGGATTCTGCATTGTATTTAAATTTATATATAATTACCGCATCATATCATATTCTCTCGCATATATTAAATAATTCGACAGTCTGCTCTCTTTTACAACCAATGACTGCAAAAAATTAAGTGACTAAGGAGTGAAATATGCAATATAGGTAGCTGAGGAGTCAAAATCTGGCTTTCTACGTATGATAGCGATGAGAATATATATCTCCACCTATGTCTTCTGAATTATTTGTTTTATTCGAAAATTTATTCTCTACACTCCTTAGATATAAATTAATAACAAACACTAATGAACAAGACAAGATGTCGATAGATGGAACTATCTCACTATTGCATTTTGTGGTATTACTTGGGGACTTTATATGTTCATCAGTGGACTTGTGAAAAACTAGAATGATGACAATAATGATGACGAGTAACCACAATGTAAGTCAATAATACTAACAAAATTAATAATTTCTTTGATGAATAGTTTCTTCAAAAAGATAAACATATTTAAATTTACTATTTTTCTTCATTAATATATTTGATACTTTTTAAGAATAATGCGAGCGAGCGGTACGAAATCCGACAAGCTTCTTACAGTGACATATTGTCGAGACAGCAAAACACGACATCTACCCAATTTATGAAATTGAAAACAGGGCCGAAAATGGTTACACAAATATAGCACCACCATTTTTTTCACCGTTTAATCAAGTAAGTTAAACATGAATATAAAAGTAAGTTAAAGTAAAGTTACAGCCTATATACGTCCCACTCCTGGGCACAGGCCTCCGCTCATTTCTGAGAGGGTCTTAGGATAAGGAATAGTCCGTCGCGCTACTCCAATGCGTATTAGCGAACTTCACATGTCTTCGAAATATTTTTTTTCTTATTCCTCAGACATGCTGGTTTCCTCACGATGTTTTACTTCACCGCCGAGCACGTGGTAAATCAGCATTTAAAATTGCAATTAACAATTTCATTGGTGCCAGCAAGGATCGAACCCCGTTTGCTCGCGTACTATGAAATTTACAGCGAGCGCTAATTATCTGAGCTACCACGGCTATAAAACGAATATATTCAACATCAATTAAATAAGATTACATAATACAGCCTGTATAACTATAGAAGTACTTGCGATCCACCCCAGCTTCGCACGGGTAATTTCTGAGTCTCGACAATATCGCCATCTACCGGCTTTAACTGTATCTATGAACCATCTGGGTGAACCTGTAAAAAATCATCAAATAGCTTAAGCTGCTTATGAGGAAAAGTATTACATTTACACGCACACCGACATTTTATGTCTAAATAAGAAGAACATTAAAGACACATGGTTGACAAACATAAACATTATTTGTGACTGAATGTAGAAATATTTATTATGTTTCTTTAGCCAAATAATAATAATTTCCAACATGTCATAATATTTGTCTTATTTAAACATCTCGTAATTAACCTGTACTTAAACATTGAATTTCCACTGGTTTTTACAGATACTGGTATTTTGTAAATGGATTATGTTAAATAGTCACGATATAATCCGTATTTATGTTATAAATTATGTGAAAGTGTGTCTGTTGGTAAGTCCATCTTTCACACAGCATCGAAGTTAACGACAGAAGAGTGACGTATTTTATCTCGGAATAATTGATGGTTCCTGTATGATAGATCTGGAGCAAAATTCTGTTATTACTTCTTCATGCAAAAGTGGCTAAACAGATTTTATTCATAATGCAAACGTGTTTGGTCCAGAAATAACTCACATGATAAATTTCGTGTTAGGGTGTGGGTCCACTATAGCCAAAGATAAGTATATATACAATATTAAAGTCATGTTAAACATGATTACTAAGCTCCGTCATGTTTTCTCTCCACCCGTGGCATAGGCTACAAGGCACGCAAGATGATTAACTCATCAATCAAGCGTTGGTGGTGTATACCGTGTAGTGGCGTAATAAGAGTATCTACCCTATATCGTTCCATAGTTGTCGTAAGAGGTAAGAGAAGGAAATTGAAACAGGTGATGGACAGCGGCATCTTTCTGAAAAAAAAAACTCGTAATAAAAGCTAACTATATAATATGTATAGTATGATAATTATATATATATATATATATATATATATATATATATATATATGCTTCTGAGTGGGTTTTAGTACAAGTAAGTGTCCGCAGCACTGCTCAAATGTATGTTGGAGGATTTCACACGCGTTTGGCTTTTTTTTCTAATTTCTCAGACTTGCAGGTTATCTCTTATCGCCTTTTACGACACTTGTTAAATCAGCATTTAAAATTGGAATTATCAATTTTATTGGTATTGACGAGACTCCAACCCAGGTTGTCTTTGTGATATACAGCGAGCGATCAGCCTATGAACAACAAAGCTCAATGAAGGCAAATTTAAGTATTTACTAGAACTAATGACGATTGAAGGACAAACTTAGCTTTGCAGTTGATAAAACTTTCTAAAACATTAGTCTACACCATTGTTCATGTTCCAACTGCAAATTTCAGTTTGTAATAGCAAAAACAATTTTTATGTAATACGACAAAAAACTTACGACTACGAATTTTTTTGGTGCTGTGAGACATTACTTCTTCCGAAATTTCATTATTCTAGGTCATTTGGAAGTAGATTAGTGACGTCAATTGCTGTATCTTTTGATGGGTTAAATTAGAAGCATGATTTTTGTGACCTTAATATTATTTGATATTAATTTAAACTTCATGCTTGGCTCTTGAGAAAAACTATCTTGACAGATGAACAGACGGATATCGCTTTTCCATTTAAGGTACCGAACCCTAAAAATACATGCATATGTAATTACTAGATACATTACATACAATTTTAAGTCAATTTACTACAGATCTTCGTCTCTATAGAATTAAAAAAAGTCTTTGAAATAAATAGAATCGAATGCTTTATTCAAAATCTCCGTAACAAAATAAGAGCGCTGAAAATGAGACAAGAGCCAAATTATGTCAATTTGAATTTGTTTTGACTTGAACACGTACGTACCTATAACATAATGAAATTTCAGCACTTTGGGTAGAGTTTTTGGTTTGCTACATTTTTACTACGTCTATTTATTTTAAGCCTTAGAGTAGTTACTAGCATAGAGAGAATCCTAAAATATGAACAAAATTCTTATATCTGAAGTCTTTATACATAATAATTATGGTGTTTAACATTGTACACAATAAAATATCTACGAGTATTTTACTCTCATCTTCTTTCTTTTACAGGGTTGTTGCCGTTTTTCTATTCCATAGACACCTCTATTGACGTACCATTAGGGAAACCAAATACGTTGACGATAACTTCATTTAGTCAATGACTTAAATATTAAGGATTTTTATTTATCCGGTACGTAATACTTATTTATATCAATGGAAATTTATGAAAGATTTATCTGATCTGACTGACATCCTACAACAAAAACGTAGTCGAATAATGTGAAAATTTCGTGATATAGTTCTATAATTCAAAATATATAGTGAAAAGGTTTTTATGAAATCTACTTAAATTCGGCCGGTACATTTCACCCAAATCTTCCTTAGACTTATTACGGGTTTCACGAGGAAAAATAACTGTTTGTGTTTGTTTAATCGACACAAAGTTTGTTTCACGGAACGTACACAGGGAGCACTGCTTTGATAGATTTTTTATAAAATAAGGGTGTCAAATAAGCACACAGTCCATCTGATGTTAAGTGGATGCTGTAGCTCAAGATATCTACATTTATCTTCGACTAAGAATTAAAATGGAGATGTGTTGTCACGCCTGGGTACTAAGATGAAATCCCTCGTTTTCAGTAAAAAGGGTCACCGGTTCTCTACACTCAACATAAAAAATAAAGCAGCCTTAAGCTGCTACTTTACGCTGGTATGCTTTGACAGCTTGTTCGTACCCCGGTCGAGCCGACCCATTCTTGCTACAACTACTATAGCAGCAGAGTGGCTTTACCACGTAAAGTAGTATCTTTTGTCTAGTAGTATGTTCTCTTTTGTCGCTAAATCACAACTAATAATAAATCGATTACGAACGTTTTACCCGTTTTTCTCTCTGCTCCCTCAAGATATTATCGCTCATTTGATCATTAAACACAGCCAATCAAAAGTCCACAGCTGAACGTAGAGCGAATATTTGCTATAGTTCCCTCTCTTAGCAAGAGGTTTGGTAACACCAACTTTTTTATTATTTTGAGTGTCTATTGTGCCTATCTTCTATTTTATATCTATCTCTTGCCTTTCACGATACTCACGGAATGGTATGAGGTCTTATAGCCTCTAAGTAATAATATTATGTATTATTTAGTAGGAGGTAGTCTACATTCTTAAATTCTTCTTCGCCGCTGCTTCACAGCATTATCAAGATACTGCCTTAATTTCATGACTTAAGAATATTTTCATCCAAGCAGATAAAGCTTTGTTGAATATAATCGATGGTTTTATTTTTCGTGAAGCAAGTGGTAAAGCTATATACATAAAAACCAATTGCCGCATGTGGGAAAGATAATCACTTAAGAAAGGCTGTACAGAGTTTAATGAACACTCACACTCACAACTAGACCCGGTAAGTGACACTATTGTCAAGATCTAGGAAATAGTCGTGTAAAACCTAGACGGATTGTTAGTCAGCATATAAAAGTGGGATTACAAATAGGATCCAGCTCACTCATGTACAGTGTGCCTGTCAAGACTTGTATTGATATCGCCCTAAATATTAGATTTTAAATAATGATTTCTTATATTTACGCGAAAACACTACACACTGAAATAATACTAGTTTTTACGGATTTTATCGCGTATGTTTAAATAAAAATACGCGACGTTTCGAGCACTTTATAGCACCCATGGTCACGGGGAGGAATGAGATGTTCAACGTCCAAATGTCATAGTTAACAGCGGTTACCATAGACAAAAATTTAACTTTTGTTCCGATCTATGCAGTATGAACTTATGGTATCTTTAAGTCTTGCAGTTGTATGCTTGGGTTGGGATTTAATTTTATTTATTATAGGATCCCAAGCAGATGGTAGCAATCACCCATCTTCTCTATTGAAATTAGGATGTTTTTTGATTTCAATAGCCTCGCGAATCATCCTTGGAAGGAATCGGTGTTCTTTAGCGAGGATTTGTGGTCTATCAAATAGGATGTAGTGACGGGGGCGATCCTGTACGTGTTCACAGAATGCAGACTTCCCGGAGCGTCGATTCTTCACATCAGCTATATGTTCTTTAACGCGGGTTTTAATTGATCTTTTAGTTTATCCTATGTAGGAGAGACCACACTCACAATCAAGCTTGTACATTCCTGCATCTTGCAGAGGGACGTTACACTTGACTGATGGTAAAAACTGACCAATCTTCTTCGGCGGCTTGAAGTATGTTTTGATGGAAGCGTGCTTCAAGATGTAGCCAATCTTGTCAGTGACTCCTCTAACATATGGCAGTACAGCAGGTACACGCTCTACTGTGGCCGGCTTCACTCGTTCACTGTGACGTAGGCGCGGGACCCGAAGCTTGTTGTCATGCAAAACTTGCTTGACATGGTGGAGCTCGGCAGCCAGATGTTTACTGTCACAGATCCCTCGTGCTCTCTGAAACAAAGATTTACCCACAGTAGCTAACTGTGAAGGATGGTGGTGAGAATCACCGTTTAAATATATATCTGTATGGAGATGCCGAGACCATAATCTCATTCCTACGTCTGTCAAAATATCAACCAAAAAGGACATACCTTTAGATAAAGTTACTGCATTTTTAGACCATCTCAACTCTATAAATTCTAAAATTCAGTTAGTTACAATGGAGTTAGAGGCAAACAATTCTTTAGCTTTTCTAGATGTGTTAGTAACTCGGAATCCTGATAACACCTTGAGCCACACTGTGTATAGAAAAAAGACCCATACAGATAGATATTTAAACGGTGATTCTCACCACCATCCTCCACAGTTAGCTACTGTGGGTAAATCTTTGTTTCAGAGAGCACGAGGGATCTGTGACAGTAAATACCTGGCTGCCGAGCTCCACCATGTCAAGCAAGTTTTGCATGATAACAAGCTTCGGGTCCCGCGCCTACGTCACAGTGAACGAGTGAAGCTGGCCACAGTCGAGCGTGTTGCCACAGGCCACACCTGCTGTACTGCCATATGTTAGAGGAGTCACTGACAAGATTGGCTACATCTTGAAGCGCGCTTCCATCAAAACATACTTCAAGCCGCGGAAGAAGATTGGTCAGTTTTTACCATCAGTCAAGTGTAACGTCCCTCTGCAAGATGCAGGAGTGTACAAGCTTGATTGTGAGTGTGGTCTCTCTTACATAGGACAAATTAAAAGATCAATTAAAACCCGCGTTAAATAACATATATCTGATGTGAAGAATCGACGTTCCGGAAATTCTGCAGTCTGTGAACACGTACAGGATCGCCCCCGTCACTACATCCAATTTGATAGACCACAAATCCTCGCTAAAGAACACCGATTCCTTTCAAGGATGATTCGCGAGGCTATTGAAATCAAAAAACATCCTAATTTCAATAGAGAAGATGGCTGGGTGCTACCATCTGCTTGGGATCCTATAATAAATATAATTAGATCCTGACCCAAGTTCATACTGTGTAGATCGGAACAAAAGTTAAGTTTTTATCTATGGTAACCGCTGTTAACTATGACAATTGGACGTTGAACATCTCAGTCCTCCCCGTGACCATTGGTGCTGTAAAACGCTCGAAACGTCGGGTATTTATAGTTAAATATACGCGATAAAATCCGTAAAAACAAGTATTATTTCAATTAGATTTTAAAGTTTACAAAAGGAATATTTGAAATGTAATTTATTAATCATTATCACTTAATTTAGAAAATAATCGTTTGGATAATAATAAGTGAAGTCCTATTTTTTAAAAATATGTTTAGACATACAAAGTAATAAAAATAAATAACTAAACAAAAACGAGTTTATCGATGTCGATTGTTGCTAACATTGCATATCATATTTGGCATAGTATAGAGACCAAAGATGACCACTTGACATTTCTATTTCCACGCATGGATTACGCACAACACCTTTCAATGGATTTGTTTCTTTTTGGCTTATTTGAAAATGAAATTGTAACAAGCGAGACAAGTATATTGACTCAATTTATGTAGAATTATAGGTTCTCTCTATGCAAACGTATGTACTTAAAATTTATACATACTATATAAATATATATAACTGTTTTCTATGATCCGTTTTCAGTAAACGGGTTATAAACTCAATTTATATAAGAAAATTCCATTCTTTAGGGCGGAAAGATAGGAAATAAACTTTTTAGTGTAAGTATATATTTAGACGAAACTATACCTTAAATTTATGAATTTTTATACTGTTTAGTCCGTTTAAAAGGATCATAATAAAAATTTTAATACAGATTTCAAAAAAAGTTATATCATAAACATAGAGAATAGAAAAATTCAATGCTTTAATAAAAATACAGATGCTTTTTGGGTACCCAAAAATACCTGATGGATATAAAATATCATTCCCAACACGAAATATAAATTCTAAAAAAATATAGTCTTGAGGATAAAAATGTACCCCATGAATAAAAATTAACTAAGTATGGAAATTCCTTACAAATAAGGTTGTTGAAAAGACATCCACGCTGCACTGTGGTTTTTCTATATTTCTCGATGAGATTAATCAACATTTCTCCTCCTTCAAAGCAATGAATCCTTTAGTCCGAACTCACACTTTGAATTCTAATGCTTTAACGCAATCTCCTCACATTCCAGCATTTGTGTTCTCTCCTGTTGACCAGGATCAAATTAAGAAGTTTCTTTTAACAATCAAGTCCAAGACTACGGATTGTGATGAAATAAGTAGACAAATTCAGTGGTCATCACTATTTAGATCTTCTTCTACCCAATAACTCACATTATAATTTTTTCTCTTGACTGGGGGCAATATCCTAGTCATTGGAAAAAGGCTTACGTCTTAACATAGGTTTTAACATTAAGTTCCTTCCTAAGGTACTTACTCCTATCCATTTTCACCCCATTTCAATTGAACTGATATTCCCTAATGTTTTAGAAGCCTGTGTTCATAAACATATCTCTGTTTATCTTAAAAAATAATCTACTGAGTTCTATAAGTCCAGGTTTCGTCTAGGTCACAGGATTACCACCGCTTTAATCAAAGTCAATCGTGTTTGGCATAAAGCGTTTCTTTCCTATCTTCCTTTTTATGGGCTTTCCGAGAAGCTGTGCAATTGGATCACCAGTTTTCTTGCTGATCGGTGTATCAAGATCATAGTAGACGATTCATGCTCCAATTACAAGCCTATCAAACCTGGTGTTCCACAAGGCTGTGTGCTACCATCTGCACTGTTCTTCTGCATATCAATGACATGTTACAAACCAGTAGCATTTATTGATACACGAAGGACAACACAAGTGATACATTTTATACCGGCAAATTCAGTTTTTGTCGGAATCACGTCATCGAGTACCGTAGCGAAATTGTGTCTGAAGTAGAATCATTTTTAAGCAAAGTATCTCTAAAAATCTAGTTCAGTTTAACTCTCTGGTGATACAAGCTTACGCATTTACTGCCAAAAAGCCGCCTCAGCTAGCATTGGAATCTCCAGCGTCGACATATCGAATTATGTGCAGTTTCGTAGTCGCTTGAAAGGGAAGGCTATATTGGCTTCTAACAGACTTAGAGTGCTCAACAGAGCGGGCCAGTATTTCATGCCGGCACACCGCTTGTTCGGCCAAGGCCATGGAACTTTACAAGGCACAAGTTCCGCCTCGCATAGATACTGTTCTAATCACTGGGCCGCGGTACTGCAGTGCCAGCTCGTTCACTACCACCCCGGGCATGCCATTGCATTTTATATCGCACCTACCACGGAGAATGCTTTGAGGGATAATAATAATTAATAAAATATAAATAATTCCAGCCACTAAATTTCACGAACGCACATTACAACAAAACTCACAATCTGGATGCTTGACGATCCACCACTGTGCGTTTTACTAGGAATTTTCTTTCTCGTGGAAGTTTTTTGTTGAATTGTTTACCTACGGCAATTTTTCCGGACCAATACGACTTAAGGACCTTTGAAAAAAGAGCTTACTCCTTTCTAAAATGCAGACAAATTAACTGCAATTCCCCCTGGTTTCGCAGTGGTTCATGGGCGGTGGTATTTACTTATTACTAGGTATCCGCATGCTCGTTTGCCACTTAAATTATAAAAAAAGGAAATTCTAATGACATCAGAAAACGTATGGATGAAAAAGAAATTGACTTTTGTAATGGTTTTAACACACTTGATCATGATATTTTTTCCATCCTATCCCATTTTAATTAGTGTTAGATTTGTTTGCATCCTTTCTTCGCAAGCGTCAGCAGTCAGTTTACGTAGGTCAAATAACCTTAGTTTGGGCTGAAGTGGAATGTGGCATGCCGCAAGGCGGTAAACTCTCTCCGATCATCTTCTTTCATAAACTTTATTACACATAACATTGCTACCTCGTACCATCTGTACGCCGATAATCTGTAGCTGTATGTGCAATGTGGTGTTGAAGATCTGCATAACGGGATTATTAAACTAGACTAAAATTTAAACACCATTAAAGATAGGTTCTTGCGCTATGGAGTTTGTGTCAATCCTGTAAAATCCAAGCGATTTTAGTGAGTAGTCAAAGGTTTCTGGCTAGGTTAAATCAAGCATACTTACATACCGCCTATTTATTATTACAGAATTATTATCCCATTTACTCTGTCTGTTAAAAACCTTGATCTTTATTTGCGACAGCTAATCATGAGTTCCCAGATTCAAATCATGGGTCATAAAATTCCCAGTAGCTGCTCGGAGTTAGGAAGTTGGCGGTGTCTCATCCCCGTGCCTCGAAATCACGTAAGAACCGTTGGTCCTGCACTTGATTTTTCTGCGGTAGTGTCGGTTTACTGTATCATCGGACTATGAGAGTGAGCGAATAGAGAGTGCGTCTGTGCTTGACCACTATAATCCTGTTCTGTATCGATGGCTAGTCTCCGTTGAAGCTGGCCGCCGTGACCGAAACTTGGTCTGGAGAAGATCATTATTATTAGCTCTCTTTCTCTCTCTCTCGAAAGTTCAGGTTACAGGTTTAAGTCGGAAAATAATCGTCACCTACGAAATAAAAATATTTACGATCCATAAAATTAAAATAAAGCACGCTTTTGTCTTAAAATACAATTTACTATATATAGAATTATAACCCTGGTGCAAAATATTAACCTTCTGTGCAAGAGTGTCACAGTCGCTCTTTCTATTCATTGAACGTTTTCTAAGATTTATAACTACAAGATTCTGGCAGAATGCCTTTTGGCACTGGTTGATTGCCATTTGCAACTTATTTCAAAATAAATTTAATTTTTAATATGACTTAGCGTTAAGTATGTATAATGCAAATTAGCGCGACTCGCAGTAATTTTTACTATAGAAACACTTTAACTTATTATAGACCGGCTACTAGTGAACTCGGTAAGCAGCGGTTTCAGCCAACTGTCAGTCTAGTAACATACCTAAAAACTAACTAGAAATTACTGAAGGATGTGCTATCCAAAATAATATTTTGAGAAAAAATATAATAAAAAGAATGAAGACGTGAAGATGAATATTAATCACGCAAAATCACTTAGAAACTTAACTTAAGCGAGCAACAACAGCGACAAACAGCAGAGCAACCGAGAAGATTTAGTTCAAATAATACAAAAGAAAACATGAAGTAAAATCCAATCAGGGTAATTTTATAATATTTCCTTGAAGTTTTCTTTTCATATAACACACATCTCGGATTTAATATTATAAGTAAATAGTTGTCGGATACGTTAACGATTTATTTTTATTTTTATTATTGTATCAAAATAGTATAATGCAATCATAATGTGATATTGTTACGTTTTGAACACTTATGTGGCATGTTTTTATTAATTAGTAATAGGCTCACTCTGTCCTCTATCTGGCCCGAGTGCAAAGATGAGGTCTATGATGGAGCAAGTTTACCCAGGAAGAGCCTGTTTATTTATATTATTATTTTATTTATATTTATTTTATATTTACGTTTATTTATTTACTGATTTATATTATTTTTATTATTTTAGTAATTTTTGTAGCCCTGTGGGCTACAAAAATTACTGAAATAATATAACAGATTATGTTTTAGATATGTACTTAAATGACCATGGCTTATCAACAATTAATTTTTCATCTGCATTTTATAGTTAAAATAACACTGTTTCGTTCATTTTTTCAGTAGGCTTGAAATGTAAAATGTACAAAATTTTGAAAAGGGTTCTAAACGTTAGCTATTGTTATAAAAGTAATGAACCTTAAATATAACTTCAATAAGAAGAATGATATACATCAGTCATTACAGTTTTTGAAAATTCTAATAAATAAGACTTCTACTTTTATATGAAATTATTCCAACTTGACAACAACGACACATACGCGCACTTCTCTGTGTGCGTGTAATTTTATTCACAAAATGTTTGCTGACCGATTGACTGTTATCAATGTGTGCGTAGTAAAATATTAAACGTCAAATATTTATGAATGAAAATAATGCCGGTGGGGAATGCATGCCGTGTGCGTAAGGATAAGTGACGCCGGTGAGAACGATATGCCGGTGTGTAATGCATGCCGTACTACGCACTTGCAAGTGATGCCGGTAAGAACGATGGGCTGGAGCAAGTGCCAGAAGTCTGCCTTATAAATTTTGTGGTGAGTAGAGATAAAGACAAGTTGAACTGGCTTGCAGGAACTAAAGACTGCATAAGACAATTCTTAGTGAATGGTAGGGGTGTTCTTGAGGATAATGACGAAGGCTTGAAGTTGTAGTTTCATAAGGTTGTTGGATCTGTGTTCAGATCACGTCGGTTTGTCAAACATTTGACCGTGGAAGGTAAAGGGGAGATCTCATGTCGGGCAAGGTGAGTGTCCAATGCTCCAAGTGATAGTTCTAAGCTATTCTATATTTATTTATGTACTATTTTACTTTGGAACTTTCATAATGCAATTCAGACTTCGATGTGTTTCACTTGTGGCGTTTGATGACAGTGCCGCCACACATAGCCACGCGTTTTGAATATAAAAAATAAAAAGGACACAATGTTAAGGATTTTTTTAATTAATTTTTGTTCACCATTTGCCTATATTAATTATTCTGAAACTTCTCTACAAATTTGGTCGGTTATTGCGAAATAACCATGTATATTAATTTATCTTATATATTAATGATATTCATGATATAATACTTAAAAATGCTGACATTTTATGCTACGCCGATGACATTGTGGTCATTTTTCACGGACCTTCATGGAAATCTGTACTTTCTATCCCTGAGCGAGGTATGTTGCAAATTTCTCTGTGACTACGGAATAATTTAGTAACATTAAACTCAAAAAAGACGATATACGTATGATTTCATAAAACAAATACATCCTATCCGAAGATCGGTTTGAATATAAAATTCATGAAAAGTCATGCACCATGAATCAGCGCTGTTCATCTTAGTCTGTTATGCAAGTTGAGGTTATAATCATAATCATATAAAAAATATCTCGGTGTACTTTGTTGTATGGGACTTAAATCGCACATAGAAGTTCTTTCAAACCGAATCGGAAGGATATTAATGTGTGTCGAATAAATAGTCAATACTTTTATATATTATATAAAACTTGGCTTGGTTGTCGAAAGTTTCTTTCTTTTTTATGTTTGTAGATTTTAAGCAACAAACAGTTTTTTTATTGCTGTTTTGTGTTATATATAATATACAATCTGTCTGAAAAGTTGTATAAAATAATGCCTAATAAACTTTGGTCTCGGGTTTCCTCGATACAGGCTTACCTAGTGAGGAAACCAACAGATATTACCTATTGTATAATTTTTACTGTTAATAAAACATTTATCATTTTCATTTTTCACCTAATAATTAAAATAGTTCTTTTGAATGTTGAAATAAATTAAAATGTTGTTATATAAACTTCACAGATTTTATAGTTATATAACAATTATTTTCTAAATACAATATAATAAATATTGTAGCATATCTAGAAACCTTAATTGAGTTAAAACTTACGTGTTTTTCGATGTATGTTAAATTAATATAACATTAAGTATGTAACTTCTGAGTAAATAAAAAAATAAACTGTCTGACGGTCAAGTTACCACCAAAACACACAGTTAGTGAAGTAGTTATAAGTTTTGTAGATTCTAGTAATTTTAATACCACAGAGATATACTATCATCATCATCATCATTACAGCCTTTCAAAAGTCCACTGCCGAACATAGGCCTCCCCCAAGTAATGCCACAAAGCACGGTCCTGAGCCACCTGCATCCATCGACTTCTTGCATGTCTTACCAGGTCGTCACTCCATCTAGTGGGGGGTCGCCCTATACTACGCCTACCGGTACGAGGCTGCCACTCGAGAACCTTTCTTCCCCATCGGTTATCGGTTCTTCGAGCTATATGGCCGGCCCATTGCCACTTCATCTTACTAATCCGTTGGGCTATGTCGGTCACTCTGGTTTTACTGCGGATATCCTCATTTCTGAGTCTATCACGCAGTGAAACTCCAAGCATAGCCCTCTCCATAGCTCGCTGAGCGACCTTGAGCGTCCTCATACGGCCAGCGGTGAAGACCACGTCTCAGATCCGTAAGTCATCACTGGCAACACGCACTGGTTATACACTTTAGTTTCCAGAGATTGAGGTATACCTGACGAGAAGATGTGTCGTAATTTCCCGAACGCTGCCCAGCCGAGTTGAATCCGTCGATTGACCTCTCGGTCGAAGTTGGACTTACCTAGTCTGACTATTTGTCCCAGGTAAACGTACTCGTCAACAACTTCGAGCATAGTGCTCCCAACAAATACCGGCATAGGTGTGACATGGACATTAAACATGATCTTTGTTTTGTCCATATTCATCTTAAGACCTATCCGTTGGGAGACGCCATTGAGGTCATTGAGCATAGTGCTAAGGTCCTCCAGCGATTCTGCCATAAGGACTATATCATCGGCAAATCAAAGGTGAGTGATGTACTCGCCATTGATGTTAATACCGTATCCTTTCCAGTCCAGTAGCTTGAAAACGTCTTCCAACGCAGCGGTGAAGAGTTTCGGGGATATAACATCACCCTGTCTTACACCTTTCTGCAGTTGGATAGGTTTCGTACTCTGGTTCTGTACTCGGATAGCCATCGTAGCCCTACTGTACAAACAGATATACTATACAAAATTACATTTCTATTTAAGATGATAAGCAAATAAATAAATTGGGGAAAAATTAAAAGCATAAAATAAAGTACAGTAGATTGGGTAGTAGCAGATTAAATAATTATGAGAAAAAATAAAAAATGAAAACTTTTTATTGAAAAAAAAAACTATCAACTGTCGATATTCATATTTCGACGCTTAGCCCATCGCGTGACCATCGTATGGTTGCGTCATCGTGCGGACGCGCTAATGCTGGTGCTACACTAACGGGAAACGTCAATGCAAATAAACGCAGCAATTATTGCTTTATATTAAACGCGATAAAATGAGTGGCTACACTTGAACGCTCAACGTCATTAAATTTCAATGCCATTGAACGGCATTAATGTTGGCGTTAATGTTCCTTGAAGACTTTTTATATTTATTCAAAATGGTTCTATAAAAACCCATTAGACTTTCCTTCGTCTTTCTAGTTCATCATTTTGGGATGTACAATTCTTACAACTTTTGATTATCAGATCCCACAAACATGGCACTGTTTACACAATCTCAAGAAACTTTTTTAATTTTACGGTCCATTATAGCCATACGTGCGACCCTGTTGCGCTCATCGTGCACAGTGAAACAAACGTAGTGTGGCCGCTTCTACGCGTTATTTCGTGCGTTAATCTCTTTGATGTACCGCCACTCGAGTTATCGCCAAACGGCAAACGGCATTGTTAATGCCATTGTCAATTTAACGTGTTAAGTCGTGATCATACCTACATTCAAAGTTCATCAACGCAATAATTAAAGGCATTTCTTGTTAGTGTGGCCCTATTGTACAAAGAGTATAAATTAAACAAGCTTAGAATTAATACAATAATTATTAGATTTTTTTGATAATCAAATATTTTGAGTTTATGTTAAAGATAAATTTTTCGTATTGTATTAAGTTACACAACACGTATATTTAGTATAGTTTTCTTTATTTTTCTTGTGTTTTCTCCCCCCTTGGGGGGGGGATAAATTTAAATTTTCAAAGTTAGAAGAAAGTTAGTTAGTTAGAAAGAAGTTATTAATTTAAAATATTGAAAATATAAAAATAGTGCCGTCACTGATATCCTATACACATCTTCAAATTGCATCATCAGAAAGGTAAGATCATAAACGTCACCTAGGTCTTTATAAGCCTTTTAAATTGAGTTCAAACACGATCGTCCTATCTAGTGCCGTAACTGAGATACTGTATCCACCTTCGGAGTCCATCATCAGGTAGGTGAGATCATCACAGGCACATTGGTATTTTTAGTAGACTTACTCAGTATAAGACCTTCGGTAATACAGTATAAGAGAAAAAATATGAAATATTTGTCTATATGGTCAATTTTGTATTCTAAGTAATTTAATTGAAAATCAAGTAGAAAGTAAAGAATTAAACGGTTCGGGGAGTCAAAAAATTTGTATAATATTCTATAAAATTGATTCGTTTTATTCGAAAATACTTCAACTTTGTTCTAAAGATATGACTAAAACTTCTCTATGATTGTTCAATGCTCGCTCATAAAGCGATATGTGTTAGTAATAATGGTGTGAGTTAATAGATGGCGCTGTACTAATTATGTATATTTAGCAGTAATTGTAGTGTGGCTAGTTATTCATAGATGGCGTTGAATTTTGACACGAGTTTTGCAAGTCGCGATGTTAAGATCTATTCAAATTCTATAAAGGTGTTTGTGAAAATAAATGTTGTTGACTTGCCTTGGTGAATCTGAAGTTTTATTTATATTCGCAAGGAGCATTTTTTTTGGGATTTAAACATTGGTCCTTCACGCCGGAAGTATACGGCTTTAGTGACTGGTGTTTGGTCCAAGCGGCGCTGACACGGTAGCGGATTGTTGCCGATAGTGCTGCTAACTGCGGGGAGCAGCATCGTCTGTCAAAGTGGAAGACATCAAGCGGAAGTTGGCAACGAACGAAGACGAGTTCCCGACGTGTGGAGGAGCCATTTTCGCCGTGTGGCTGCATCATCGATACCGGCGCTGGCAAAAGGACTGCAACTGCATGCAAGTATAAGTGTTGTGAATAGTGATCCGGACAAAACTGTGAGTACTTTCATAATATTAATTCGACAGCAAAATAAATTTGAGTGTTAAAGTGTCATTTTACAATTGCGTAGGACTTTGAAAAACTTAGTTTACTAATATTAGACTTAGAATAATTGTTTAAAAAGTGTTTATACGAGGAATCTATGCCCGATTTTATATCAACATAACAAGTTTGTAAACACTTTGAAAATTTCGTAATTTTGCTGGACTTGTAAAATTTTCGATCAAGATACATAGAAGGAATTACACTTGGAATTTTATAATTTATGTGCGATTAAGTTTGAAATTCTAAACACTTATATTATTTGAAATTTGAATGTACTGAATCTGTAAATTAGTTCTTAAGTAATTTTTCCTAACAGAAATAAGATGGCAAACTTTAATATACAAAGGGACATATACAAAAGAATTTCAAAGGCTCATCTTAACTTTAAGAAATCTCCAAAGGAGCGAATTGCGGAGCAGTACATTAAAACTAGACTCGAGAATTTAGAACAGTTATGGAATGATTTTAAAATTACACATCAAAAAATTATCCAGGATTCGGATTGGGATAAATTAGAGGCATCCGATTACATAAAAGAAGAACTCTATGACAAAGTCGAAGATTTATATATAGATTATAAATGTGATTTAAAAAATAAATTATCCATGCTAAATGAATCAGAGTTGCAAGCGAGTGGTGGTGGTTCGTTCACGTCCACATCAGTTAAATTACCAAAAATTACTATTCCTACCTTTTCGGGCAAATATAACGAATGGACAACTTTTAGGGACCTGTTTGTTTCGTTAATACACTCAAATGAGACCTTAGACGACGTTCAAAAATTACACTACTTAAAGGGTTATTTGACTGGTGAGGCGGAGCAATTGATTCGTCAGGTACCCACTACTGCAGCTAATTATAAGCAATGTTGGGAACAAATAGAAAAAAGATTTAATAATAAAAGATACTTGTGTAATTGTATTTTAAAGCGTTTATTTAATCAATATACGTGTAAAAACGAATCAGCTTTGGCATTAAAGGATCTTTTAGACAACACTAATGAGTGTTTGCACGCTTTAACTAATTTAGGTGTGGATATTAGTACATGGGACATTATTATAATTTATATAGTAAGCTTAAAATTAGATACAGAGTCGCGGAAGTTGTGGGAAGTTAAAGTTAGCGAGTTTTCAAATGAACTGCCCAAATTGTCCGATTTAAAAAATTTCTTGGAACATCGGTTTAAGTCCTTGGAATTTTTGGACACTAAGATACAGAAACAAAATGGCAACCGTAATGTCAAGGTGCTTCATATTGCCACAGTATCTTGCACATTTTGTTCGGAGGCACATAAATTATGTAATTGTAAAAAATTTGCAACCAAGGACGTTGATGAGCGCCGGAGTTATGTTCAGGCTAATAAATTATGTTTCAATTGTTTAGGTGAAAATCACGCCGCATATTCATGCCGCCGGTCGACTAGATGTCGTATATGCCAGAAAAGACATCATTCTCTATTACATCCTAAATCTGTTCCTAAACCGATTGACAACGATAATAACGTTGTTGCTGCAGCAGCAACAACTTCCAATTCGCCAAGTGAGTCCACCAATACTATTGTTTCATGTTTTTCGGATGTTCATAGCCAATCACTATTGGCCACGGCCTTGGTCGAGGTCGAAACCAAAACTGGGGCATTTGTTTTATTAAGAGCGCTAATTGATCAGGGCTCTCAGGCTTCGTTCATCACGGAGTCAGCTGTCCAGTTACTGGGTTTAAGGAAAATTCCGACGAAAGCTGATATTTCCAGGTTAGGCGATGAGGAGAGTGGTACTTTACCCTCTAAAGCAATGGTCGTAATAAAACTTCACTCACGCCTTGACCATTCATTTATCGTAAATACCAAGGCGTATGTTTTAAATAAATTAACGTCTCTGCTTCCCGAAAGGAAGATAGTTCATGTTTCATCAACACTTTCTAAAATGGATTTGGCAGATCCAACATACGGAATGCCAAATAAAATTGACTTAATACTGGGAACATGTGTGTACAGCGAGATTTTGCTGGAAGGATTAATGAAAGGCCCACCCGGGGCTCCTCTTGCGCAAAAGACAGCACTAGGGTGGATTTTATCTGGCAATGTTCATAATCATGGATCCAATCACCATAGTTCTAAGATGTGTCACAACATCATCATTGGCCTACACGTTCAAATGAACGACAATGAGCAGCTCAAAAGGTTTTGGGAATTAGAATCAGATGATTCTTTGTTACGTAAAAAATATCTAACTGACGAAGAAAATAAATGCGAACAAATATTTTCTGAAACCACACGAAGGGATGAGTCAGGACGATACATCGTCAAACTCCCTTTCAAATCTGGAGATCCAGCATGCAAATATGGTGGTTCGGAAAATATAGCGCGCAAACGTTTTTATGCTTTAGAAAGAAGGTTTCAACGTGACACAAATTTTCAAAGCCAATATGCGAGCGTCATAAGAGAGTATGTAGACTTAGGCTACATGGAACATGTTTCTGAAAAAGAAATTAAAAAACCAGGCGCTGTCTACTTGCCCCACCATGCCGTTCTGAGGAACGACAAAAGTACGACCAAGGTAAGGGTCGTGTTTGATGCATCTTGCCCTGGTGAGAATGGCGTATCATTGAACAATGATTTGATGGTCGGCCCAACACTTCAACCTGATCTGCGACATATCATCATGCGATGGCGTCGTCATCGTATTTCTTTGGTCGCTGACATTGTGAAAATGTACAGACAGGTTAAGGTGTTTCAAGATGATACCGACTATCAAAGAATTCTGTGGCGGGAAAACCCAAATGAGGATTTGCAACACCTACGTTTATTACGTGTCACCTTCGGTACATCTTCAGCACCGTATCTAGCTGTAAGATCATTGCAACAGCTTGTGTACGATGAGGGAAAGACCTTTTCTTCAGTTACTGACCGCGTGCTGACGGATTTTTATGTCGACGACCTTATGACAGGTTGCGACTCTGTAGCCGAAGGTGTGGAATTGCACAGGAATATGAACCAATTGCTGAGTCGTGGAGGCTTCCAACTTCAGAAGTGGTCCAGCAATAGTAATGAGCTATTGAACGAAATAAGTGAAGGAAGAACCGACATAAAAGACAGCTTGGAATTGAAAACAGATGAGGTGTTAAAAATTTTAGGATTAACGTGGAATAGATCAACTGATAAATTTCAGTACACTGTTCAACTTCCTCAGTTGGAGGTCCCCGTGACCAAGCGAAAGGTCATATCTGACATCGCCAGGCTATATGACCCATTAGGATGGATCTCTCCTGTCATAATAACAGCTAAAATACTCATTCAGAAAATTTGGTTGTCAGGCATCGGATGGGACGATGAGCTTCCATCCCATTTACTGCACGAGTGGATAGCCTATCGTAGTAGCCTTAGTCAGCTCACCGAGTTTTGTATTCCCAGATGGTTAGGTCTTCATAGTGGAGCATGTCTAGAGCTCCAAGGATTTTGTGACGCATCCAATAATGCGTTTGCAGCTGTTGTATATGCCAGAATTATTGGTCGAGATGGAGCGATTCATGTCAATTTAGTTTCTTCAAAGACAAAGGTGGCTCCTGTCAAACAGGTGAGCATTCCTAGACTAGAGCTCTGCGGTGCAGTGTTGCTTGCCAAGCTTATGCGAGACGTTTCGGATACCTTAGAAGTTTCAAGGGAAAATATCCACGCCTAGACTGACTCATCCGTGGTACTGTCGTGGCTGAGAAGTCATCCAAGCAAATGGAAAACCTTTGTGGCTAACAGGGTATCCGAAATACTCACTCTCTTGGATGTTCACCAATGGTCACACGTCCAATCGAGTGACAATCCCGCGGATGGTGCTTCCCGTGGTGTGCTACCGTCTGAATTGGCAAGATTTAAGATCTGGAAATGCGGTCCTAAATGGCTCAAAAATAAAGAAATACAATATAATACAGGGAAATTACAGGATACATGTTTAGAAGAGAAAAGGAAAAGATTTATGGTTCATTCACTTACCTGCAGTTCTGAAGATGTGCTTTCAAAATTTTCATCACTAAATAAACTTACTAGAGTCATTGCATATTGTAGAAGGTTTTTGTATTTAAAATCTAAGGGCAAAATTAAAACTAGTTGGTTAAGTTCATCGGAAATAAATGAGGCATTACTTACCTGCATAAAAATGTGCCAAACCCAGTACTTCAAGGAAGACATGGATTCGTTAAAAAGAAGGGGGAAGAATAAAAGGAAAGAGCACACTTACCTCGTTAAATCCTTACCTCGATGAAAATGAGATCTTAAGAGTAGGTGGTCGTTTACGTCATGCCAAGATCCCAGAGGACATGAAGAATCCTGTGCTCATTCCTCATAAGTCTGCATTCACAGATCTTTTGATAGCTCATGCCCACGATCGCACAATGCATGGTGGGCCGCAATTAATGCTCAATTATCTAAGATCAAAGTATTGGGTAATAAACGCAAAGGGTCTTGTCAGGCAATTTGTTAAAAAATGCGTGACTTGCGTACGTCATTCTGCTCAGACTAACCAGCAGCTGATGGGTAACTTGCCTGAGGCAAGAGCGACAGCTTGCCGACCTTTTCTAAGAAGTGGTGTGGATTACGCCGGCCCAATCGCCGTCAGACCCATGAAGGGTCGCGGTTATCATTCCACTAAAGGGTACATCTGTGTCTTTGTCTGCATGTCCACTCGGGCTATCCACCTCGAAGTTGTCAGCGATCTGACTTCACAGGCTTTTCTGGCAGCTTTTAGGCGATTTACATCCAGACGAGGACATTGTGCTGAGCTGTGGAGCGATAACGGCACCACCTTTGTTGGAGCTGATAGGGAGTTACAAAATTTATTAAATCACGAAAGGTCTAGCGTAGCTGCGGAGATTGCCGAGTGGTTAGGCAACAATGGAACGAAGTGGCATTACATTCCACCTCACTCTCCAAATTTTGGAGGGCTTTGGGAGGCAGGGGTAAAATCCACTAAGTATCATCTGAAAAGAGTTGTTGGTAACCACACCTTGACTTTTGAGGAGTTGACCACAGTTTTGGCACAAATAGAGGCATGCTTGAACTCCCGACCTCTTTCCCAAATTACCAATAATCTTGATGAACCCTTCCCACTAACACCAGGACATTTTTTTAGTCGGCGAGTCTCTGATACTCGTGCCTGATCATAAATTCGAAAGTTCTAATATTAGTAGTTTAAAAAGGTGGCACCTCACCCAACGATTAGTGCAAGATTTCTGGCATAGATGGGCACACGAATATCTGACACAATTTCACCATCGCTATAAATGGTCTCGCCGAACTCCCGAACCTAACATAGGAGATATAGTTCTAGTGAAAGAAACTGACCTTCCACCAGCTAAGTGGCTTTACGGCATCATTACCCACAAACATCCCGGCTCTGACAATCTAACGCGTGTTGTATCCTTGCGATGCAAGAATTCGATTATAAAGCGTCCCGTATCCAAGTTGATTATTCTCCCTGTTACTAAATGATAAATGCGTTCCAATCTGCTTCTTTGCCTTGCTGCTTTACAAAGTATGTTACCTAAGTTTGTCAATATTAATTGTATGCCTTAAATTTAAGTTCCTTTTATCATGTCGGTATAATATATATTGTAATGTAAAATACAACGTCATGTTGTATTTGTTTTTAGTTTGGTTCAACACCGCCTAATGCAATGGTGGGCGGATTCTATAGATGTGAATTAGTCTTCATTTTTCCTTATTGTTATTTATAATTGTAAGTCGAATTCTTTTAGTAATTGTTGAATATGGACATTTCGTCCATGGTGGGCGGAATGTTCAATGCTCGCTCATAAAGCGATATGTGTTAGTAATAATGGTGTGAGTTAATAGATGGCGCTGTACTAATTATGTATATTTAGCAGTAATTGTAGTGTGGCTAGTTATTCATAGATGGCGTTGAATTTTGACACGAGTTTTGCAAGTCGCGATGTTAAGATCTATTCAAATTCTATAAAGGTGTTTGTGAAAATAAATGTTGTTGACTTGCCTTGGTGAATCTGAAGTTTTATTTATATTCGCAAGGAGCATTTTTTTTGGGATTTAAACAATGATAGAGACCAATGATAGAATGATAGAGAAGTTTGAGTTAAAAACTGCAGTTTTTCTGTTTCCAGTTATGGCGTGCGAGTCATCAAAGATTTGATTTCAAATATAGAAATGTACAAGTCAATGATTGACGATGATAGCAAAAAACTACTGATGCAATAATACTAAACTGCTGATAAAATCTAGATGGTCAGAAAGCGTCAAGCTGGGAATGTGCTCTAATTATTTATCTGTTGCAGAGTTAAAAAAGGACATGCGAAATCTATTGTTGCCTAAAAACCGACACAGTGATTTAGTCTCAGCGGGAAGGTATCCAACAGGATAACACAAGTTTGCAAGAGTTCGGCAAGAAAATGGAAAAATTATTTCTTGATTTGACGTTTCTCAGTGGCAATTACCATTGGCTCCATTCCATGGATTTTTAAATTCAAATAAGAGCGCATTGCAATAAAGAAATTTGCCTATGGTTTATGGAATAATCGTCTTAATACCATCATAGCAGCTAGAAACTACAGCTCGCGGAAGGACGCAATTCATGGTGAATTGGATGAGACCCTTTCCAGCAGGGGAAGGGCGAGTGATTAATTTTCATCATGACAGATAGCTCCAATTCTTATAATACTTTTGGTAAACATAATCAACCACCAGGGTTTAATAAAAATGATTCTAGAGGGATTTCTAATGAGATGCCCGCTCCTCAGATTATTATTACGGTGCCAGCGTAATCAAATAAACTTATCCGAAATGACTATTAGTGATTATTCAAACGAAAAGTCTGAGGTTTAAGACAATAGTAACAAGGATAATAATCGGTTTTTTGAGTATAAGCATTTTATTGTAAAAATTGTAATTCGTTTCATATAAATGTTTTTATTGAATTTTGTAGTTGGCTGACACCGGTGCGTCACTGTCGATAATAAGGCATGAATTATATAAATGGGATGTTTCTTTCCATAAAGGCGCATTATAAAGTAAACGGTATAAGAAGACATATATTTTGCGTTAATTTCGTTTTTTTATAGTTAAACTGTAATGACATCTATTTTGAACGTAAATTTTATGTATTAAAAACTATTTTTTGTAGAACAGATTGTATATTTGGACATGATTTTGTAAGTAAATTGAATTGTATATTAGATTTTAAACGCTATATTTTATAATATGCTTCAACAAAAGTCGCCCACCGAAATACCTACTCTGAACCCTATAGTGCTCAGAAGGTGACAACGCATCTGCATTTAGATACCTAATTAAGGATAGAATAAGATGGCTGTGGGTCAAGAGCATCCACCAGTGTATATTTATTGCTATTTGAAGCACTCTAGATAAGATGCATTCCGTATATTAAATATATAGCTGTATACGGTGTTTTTTTCTTGTTGTGTTGGTGTGTTCTATCAAAAACAAGTGGTGGGAACAAGGACATGTGTTCCAATACGTCTATTGTTTACATAATTCACGCACAAGCGTTTGTTGGGCTGTAGTCCCGAATTTATATTATTTTTCAATTAAGTCCCTTTTAAAAGTTTGACTGTGTTTAGAAATTTCAACGTTTGTTTTAAAAATATATTAGGAATTTGAATTAATGTTCCGGAATTTTTATTTTATATTTTTCTGAATGTGATGTTAATAAGATATGTTTATAGATGAGGAATTGAGAAAATTATAGAACAGAAAAGAAGATATAACCAAATTAGTGTAGAACTAGAAACTCCCACTCGTTTAGCAGTAACTTGGATTTTTCTTTTTTAACATTGGGTAGGTTCACAGACCTCCTGACGGTAAGTGTATGGTGTGGCCCATATATATTCACATTTATTCTCAATTAAAAATCAAAATCGAAATGTGAAAACTAGATTGTACAACCAGTGTATGTTGACGGTGACGACTTACGGATCTGAGATGTGGTAAAAACGTGAGTAAAAACTTACGAGTTTTTCGATGTATGTTAAATTAATATAACATTAACTATGTAACTTCTGGGTAAATAAAAAAATAAACTGTCTTACGGTCAAGTTACCACCAAAACACACAGTTAGTGAAGTAGTTATAAGTTTTGTAGATTGTAGTAATTTTAATACCACAGAGATATACTATCATCATCATCATCATCATTACAGCCCTTCACAAGTCCACTGCTGAACATGGGCCTCCCCCAAGTAATGCCACAAAGCACGGTCCTGAGCCACCTGCATCCATCGACTTCTTGCATGTCTTACCAGGTCGTCACTCCATCTAGTGGGGGGTCGCCCTACACTACGCCTACCGGTACGAGGCTGCCACTCGAGAACCTTTCTTCGCCATCGGTTAATGGTCCTCACACGGCCAGCAGTGGCCACGGCCACTGCTGGCCGTGTGAGGACGCTTAAGGTCGCTCAGCGAGCTATGGAGAGGGCTATGCTCGAGGTTTCTGTGCGTGATATACTTAGAAATTATTATATCCGCAGCAGAACCAGAGTGACCGACATAGCCCAACGAATCAGTAAGGTGAACTGGCAACGGGCCGGCCATACAGCTCGAAGAACCGACAACCGATGGCGAAAAAAGGTTCTTGAGTGACCCCCCCACTAGATAGAGTACCGACCGCATATACCGCAACCCACCCCCAATAGATACCGCATCATGGAATATTTGTTCTGTTTCGATTTCACCGAATTTCGCGGCATGCATGAGTTGCGGGGGGATAATTCAAGGTTGAACTTAGAATGCTCCAAACTATAGTGATGGGACAGGGTTGGGACGTTGGGGTGCGAAGTCAGAAGTCCTCCACGTGTGCCTGGTAGTTACGGGTCCCTCTCGATACGTCTGGAGGGAAGAGCAGCAACTGGGCCGGTGCACCTTGGGCGCGGCGGTAATCTTCCTCGAGAAATTCTTATTCCTTGGGGAATGTTGCTGCCGCGGCTAATTATTCTGACATGGGGGGGTCCATCCCGGACCAACAGTGCGTTCCTCTGCGTGACCCTCTGATCAGCAGAGGGCATAGCAGAGGAGCGAGGGCGGGCTCGGTGTGCACTTACCCTGCCTCCGGGCAGACAGTGAAGGATTCATCCTTTGCTGTCACCGCCGGTCTCGTAATCCCAGTCGAAGTGTCGTGGATCATGTCTCGCGGCTTTGATAAGGACCGAGGGTCTTGGCTTAATCGCCCGGACCGCGAGGGAGAAAACCTCTATAAAAAGTTACCCCGAATCCCAAGCGGCGACGCACCGCGAGGGGATGGATGGCTGACGGGGTTCTATGAACAAATCAGCCGCAAGTGCGGTCCTCGCCAGGGTACCTGCAGACCCCCTGGCGAGTAATAAATCCTCTAAATCTGCTTACCTTGGTAAATGGGTCTCTGCCAAGGTGGACGTTTAATTCCCCCATAATCGTGAGTACAAAAATGGAAAAAAAAAACAAACAAACAAACAAAACCGCCGGCAACGGCAACGTAGAGGAGAGGAGGAACGATGCGGGGACAGAGTCCGACGCCGCATCGAGCAGCGTGGGAGGCCCAGAGAGCTCCCGACGTGTGGGGCCTGGGACCGCGGAGAACAGTAAGTTCTTCCGCAAGCGGTCCAGGCGGGATGGCGACCAGGGGCCATCATCCGGTGAAGACGAGGTCTCGGCCCGGAAAATCCCCACCAACGGGCGGGGCGGGCTGAGAGGCAAGGGGAATGCCAATCAGAGGGCCGAACGAGCGGCAAAGCTTGCCGAGGAGGGGCGCCACCCGGGCGATACGGTATCAGGCGAAGAGACGAGTGCGACTGGCGGCTCCGAGGTGGAGCGTAAGGCCAGATTCGTAAAGGAGGTGGAGGCCGCGATCAAGGTCGTGGCCCACAAGCAAAAGTCCTCCTCAAAGTTCAAGGCCATTCCCGGGGCCTCCGCCTCCATCATGGCGGCTGCGGAGGCCAACTTTGTTGGGGCCGGGCCTAATGCGGACGAGGTGGCGAAGCTGCGGGCGGACGTGGCCCGCCTGACGTCTGCCATGGAGACTCTCCAGAAGGAGAACGAGCAGCTCCGCGCAGACCTGGCCAGTCTACGTGAGCCTGCCTCTCACGCGGCGCCCCAGACGCAGCGCCCAAGCCAGCCCGTGCCGGTGGAGAACCAGGTTCTGAACCTGGTCCGGCAGGAGCTGGCTGCCTTCCAGCACCGGTTTTCCGTGCTGGAGGGCATCGTCCTGCGCCCCTCCCTAGGGGCAAACAAGACGGCGGCGAGGCCGGCAACGTACGCGGCGGCCACGGCTACCGCATCCAGGCCGGGGCCGTCCAGTCAGCCCTCGGGCGGGGCTGCAGTTGCTCCTCCCCCCCCTGAAAAGCCGGCTCCGGCAAAACCGGTACCGGCTGAACCGGCTCCGGCTAAGCCGGCGACGGGAAAGAGAGGCAAGACGAAGGCGAAAAAGGGCAAGGCGGCAGCACAGATGGTGGCTGCACCAGCCCCAGTGCCTGCGGCGAATATGCCAGCGCCATCGGCAAGCCAGCTGCCGCCGCCGTCACCGCCCCCCCAGATCCCTACACCTCCCGCGGCTGAAGCCGGTTGGCAGGTGGTCGGGGATAAAAAGAAGGGGAAGAAGGCAGCCAAAAAGGCCAAAGAGCAGGAGCGGCAGCGCCAGTTCAGGGCGCGCAAGGTCGCGGCTAGGCTCCGCGCCCCGAAGACCGCAGCTGTAGTGATTACACTACAGCCGGACGCGGAAAAGAAGGGCGTTACCTACCGCGATCTGCTCGCGAAGGCGAAGGAGGCGGTGGACCTCGGGGAGCTCGGGATCACTGGGGGCCTCCGGCTCAAAGTCACCCAGACGGGGGCCCGTATGCTGGAGGTCCCCGGGGAATCCAGTGGCGCGACCGCGGACGCTCTGGCTGCGAAGCTCAGAGCGTCTCTGGACGCGGACGAGGCCCGAGTGTCAAGGCCCGTCAGATGCGCAGATCTGCGCATCATGGGTCTGGACGACTCGGTATTGGAGGAGGAGTTGGTGGCCGCCGTCGCCAGGTCCGGGGGGTGCACTACTGACCAGGTCAGGTCAGGAGCCATACGCCCGGACCATCAGGATATGCATGCCGCCACGGTGCGCTGCCCCGTTACGGCGGCCAAAACCATAGTGGAGGGCCGCAGGCTTCCGGTGGGCCGGGTCTCAGCGCAGGTTAAGCTGCTGGAGCCCAGACCTCTGAGGTGCTATCGCTGTCTCGTGGGGCACCACGTATCAGTGAGATGCGCCTCGGAGGTTGACCGCAGTGGCCTTTGCTTCCGCTGCTGTCAGCCCGGACACATATTCGGCGACCTGCTGCGCCACGCCGCACTATGATGCATGTGCGGCAACCGGCAAGCCAGCCGATCACCGGGCCGGAAGCAAGGCCTGCGTGCCACCCGCCAAGGCCAAGGCCGCGGGTAGGGTAGGGGCCAAAGCCGCCACCGCCTCTGTGGCCTCTGCCGCGGCCGCAACTGCCACCGCCACCGCTCTCACTGTCGCCGCCGCCGCCGCCGCGACACCGACGCCCGCAGAGGGGCCCCCCGTGGAGGAAGCTGAAATGGAATGCCTATAACGGCCCCATTAAGCTTCCTCCAGGCGAATATCAACCACTGCGCCTGCGCTCAGGATCTGTTGCTCCAGAGCATGGCGCAGTGGTCGATTAACATCGCTGTGGTCGCTGAGCCGTATTTTGTCTGGCCTAGTGAGGACTGGGTGGCGGAACTTAACGGCTCAGTGGCCATCATCTCTTCGGCCGCCGCCGGTACCCCGACCCTTGAAGGTGTCAGGAGGGGTCAGGGGTGCGTAGCAGCACGGTTCGGGGAGTTCGTCGTTGTGGGGGTGTACTTCTCCCCGAACCGATCTCTCGCCGAGCTCCACAACTCTCTTGCAGAGCTGAGAGCAGTCGTCGTCGGAAGTTATCCCCTCCCCGTACTTGTCCTCGGGGACTTCAATGCCAAGAACTTGGCTTGGCTTTCTCGTCGTACAGATGTGCGGGGTAGGATGGTGGAAGACTGGGCTCTGGAGACAGGCCTGGTCGTCCTAAATCGGGGTTCTGTCCCCACGTGTGTGCGGATGCGGGGCGAGTCGGTGGTGGACATCTCGTTCGCTAGCCTCGCTCTGTCGCCGCATGCCATTGACTGGCGTGTCATGGAGGGAGTGAAGACCTACTCCGACCACCGGTACATCCGGTTTGATGTCTCCACCCAGCCCTCGAGCGCGCCAGTCCAACAGGCCCCGAGTGGTCCGCGTTGGGCGCTGAAGCAGCTGGACCGGGAGCTCCTCCTGGAAGCCTCGATCGTGCAGGCCTGGGTGTCATCACCGGACAGGCCTGCCGACGTCAATGATGAGGCAGGGTGGTTCCAGGAGGCCATGTCCGAGATATGTGACGTGGCAATGCCCCGCGTCCGGCCAGGAAGCGCCCGGCGTCAGGTGTATTGGTGGTCGCGTGAGCTGACGTCTCTGCGCGAGGCGTGTGTCGCCGCGCGGCACCTGTACACCAGGCATCGCAGGCTCCGCATTCGTCCACCGAATGCGGCAGCCATTGAGGCGGAGCTGTACGAGGGATACAGAGCGGCGAAGAACGCCCTCCGGGAGGCTGTCCTGCGGGCCCGGGATCGGGCCCGTGAGGAGATGCTGGAGACTCTCAACAGAGATCCGTGGGGGCGCCCTTACAAGATGGTGCGGGATAAACTCCGCACCTGGGCCCCCCCGCTGACGCAAAGTCTCCGGCCCCAGCTCGTGGAGGACGTGGTGAGCGCTCTGTTCCCTGCGCGACGGGAACATCCGCCCCCGCCTATGGCTCCGCCACCTGCGGTGCCGGAAGCGGACCACCAGGACGACGACGACGACATCCCGGAAGGGACCGGGGTAGACCTGAGAGTGGCGGTACGTAGGCTCAAGGCCAGGAATACCGCCCCAGGACCCGATGGCTTGCCTGGCAAAGCCTGGGTCCTGGCCTCGGAGGCTCTCGGGCCCCGACTGGAGGGGCTCCTAAGCGCATGCTTGGAGAGAGGCCAATTCCCGCTTCGTTGGAAGACGGGGAAGCTGGTCCTCATTCGGAAGCCGGGGCGCCCTGCGGACTCTCGGTCCGCATACCGGCCCGTGGTGCTGAAACTTTGAAAGAGTCATTGCAAACCGCCTCGCCGAGCACCTTGCGGGGACGGGGCCGGATCTTGCGGAACACCAGTTTGGTTTCCGCAAGAGGCGCTCTACGGTGGACGCCATCATGCGCGTGAGAGCCCTCACGACGGGGGGATGCAGTGGCCAGAGGGGGGTTGTCTTGGCGGTGTCTCTCGACATCGCCAACGCCTTCAACTCCATGCCCTGGAGCTGCATTAGGGAGGCACTCCGGTATCACCGGGTACCGACCTATCTCCGTCGTATAGTCGGGGACTACCTGACGGACAGGGCCGTCATCTACCCCGGTCGCAACGGTGAGTGGAACCGGCGAGAGATGTCGTGCGGTGTCCCACAGGGTTCGGTTCTGGGGCCACCTCTGTGGAACATCGGTTACGACTGGGTGCTGCGCGCCGACCTCCCTACCGGCATCAGCATAGTTTGCTACGCTGACGACACGCTGGTACTGGCACAAGGGGGGTCGTACGAGGCGGCGGCGGAAAATATGACACGCGGGGTTGCGATAGTCGTTGAGAGGATTTGGCAACTGGGTCTCGAGGTGGCTCTGCACAAGTCCGAGGCCATGCACTTCCATGGTCCTCGGAACAGGCCACCACCGGGATCCTCAGTGATGGTAGGAGGGGTATCCATCGACGTCGAGTCGACGCTGAAGTACCTAGGACTCGTCCTCGACGGCCGATGGAACTTCGTTGAGCACTTCCGACGTTTGGCTCCCAAACTGGAACGGACCGGGGCTGCCATCAGGCGGCTCCTGCCGAACCTGGGAGGGCCAAACGCCTCCTGCCGGAGGCTCTACGCGGGGATCGTGCGGTCCATGGCCCTTTACGGGGCCCCGGTGTGGACGCGTGGTTTGGCGCGGCTTGCCGTCCACCACCTGAACGCGCCCCAAAGGGTGATAGCCGTGAAAATGGTTCGCGGCTACCGCACGATCTCCCGCGAGGCGGCGAGCCTCCTTGCCGGATTGCCGCCATGGGATCTGGAGGCGATAGTCCTCGCGCGCCTGCACGAATGGCGTGCAGAGGCACTATGCCGTGGGGAAACCCCGCTGCTGCGGCAAGTTGTCGCGCAGCGGACAGACTTCCGGCACGATCTCATGGCGACATGGAGACAGCGACTGTCGCAACCCCGTGCTGGGCACGCCACTATAGCGGCGATAAGACCCCTCTTTGAGGAGTGGCTTGAGAGACGCCACGGCATCCTCACCTTCCGCCTGACGCAGGTCCTCACCGGACACGGTGTGTTTGGGAGGTTCCTGCACCGAATCGGCAGGAAACGCCCGGGTGCTCCCACTGCGAGGATGGACCGGAGGACACGGTGGAACACACCGTGGAGGTGTGCCCTGCTTGGGCGGAGCACCGCCGGGTCCTCGTAGCGGCGATAGGCGGCGGCGACCTCTCGCGTCCGGCCCTGGTCGAAGCCATGGTCCGGAGCGAGACGGAATGGGATGCCGTCACCACCTTCTGCGAAGCAGTGATGCTGGCGAAGGAGGTGGCGGAGCGGGAGAAGGAGAGAGCTGCAGCTTTCCTCCCCGGCCGCCGCGGGCAGACGCCCCGGGCGTCGGGGGCTACGTCGTGGCCCCCCCCCCCCCCCGGCCACCGTAGGCGCGGGCCTGTGGACGGCGAGCAATGAGTAGCTCGTCGTCCGTCCGTCTAATGACGACAGGCCGTGTCGACGGCGCGTTTTGTTCCACGCGCGCCTCAAAGAGCTGTCAGCAGCGTGAAGGGGCCCGCAAGGGCCGACGCCTGCCGGGGCTGCGGGCTGTTCGAAAGAGATACCGCGGCTCCGGAACGTAAGGGCACTGAAGGAACACGGATGGTTTTTAGTCAGTAAAAGTCTGACACTCCCTTACGCTCCACCCAGAGCGAAAGTGGTCATTAGATGATTTTCCATCCGCAAAAAAAAAAAAAAAAAAGGGTTGGGACGTTGATCGATAAATTTTGGATTTATTGATTATTGACAAATAAGTTGATCAATTTTTATTTGAAATTTATTAAAAAATAAAACAATGTATATAAATAAAACAATACATATTTGTACATGTAGTCTAATGATTTCTTTAATTTACGCGAACTACACATTGAATAAAAATACATATAGGTTCGGATTTTATCACGTTTAATTAACTTATTGTCACGAGGGGGATGGGGGTACTGAGATATTTTATGTCTCAATGTTATAGTTAGCCCGGCTACCTTCAGTTTTTGAATATTGATTTTTGGTCCGATCTATATGGAACGAGCTCACAGTATCTTGAACTCTTGCAGTGGTATGCTGAGTAGATTTTGCAGATGGCAGGTAGTAGCACCCATCCATCAACTGTGGCCGGCTTCACTCGGTCGCTGTGACGTAGGCGTGAGATCCAAAGATTGTTGTCTTGCAATACTTGCTTGACGTACTGAAGCTCGGCGGCCAGATGTTTTCTGTCACAGATCCCTTTTGCTCTCTGAAACAAAGATTTATCCCTGGTAACTAACTCGTGAGATTCACCATTTAACCATCGGTTGTTATGGGTCTTTTTTCTATGCATAATGTGTATTTTAGAGTTTATGGAGTTAAGGTGGTCTAAAAATGCAGTTGCTTTGTCAGGTGGTAAAATTGTGAAAGTGTCGTCTACGTACCGCTTGTATAATCTTGGATTTACAGGAGCAGTAAGAAGGGCTTTCTCCTCAAAGTCCTCCATGAAGATGTCAGCGACTATAGGAGATACGGGTGAACAACTCTTCCGTCCACAATAAATAGCCAGATGTGAAGTAGTGTTTAAGTAATACTGCATATTCTGCAGGCATGTTGCTATCTTCTAGCTTCCTAGTTACAATTGAGATGCAGTCTTCAATAGGTAGGCATGTGAATAGTGACTGAACACCGAAACTGACCATAGTTTCATTGTCAGCGAGATGTAGATCTTTTATCTCACTAACAAAATGGTGTGAATCCTTTGTGTGTGCTCTGGTATATCCTCTCGGTGGTGACAGTATTTTTGCTAAGTGCTGTACCTAAATGTAGCAATATTAATTAATAAACCATACGGTACGTGTTTCAAATTTAGATGTACTTAATAATAATAATAAGATATTACTGAAGTTCATGTAACACTAGAACAACAATAATCACATTATAAGTTTCACTTGTTTTATGATTTATAAATCCGTTAAAATAGTTTAATTTCGATGTGTAACATTCGCCTAAATATTAGAATATCACGATTCAATCAACCACTTCATGCTTTTACTTATTGTGTAATCTACATTGGTACTATACTTTTAAAAAAATGTAAAAGTTCATACTAAAACTGGCAAGTATAGAGATGATATAGCGGAATCAAACAGCCTTCTACGGTTTGATATTATGAAGATTGTCTTCTATGAAGTGTTTTGAGTATAGCACACTGTTATTAGTGGGAAACCATTGGTCCCCTCGACAAGTAGCGTCGATCCACATCTTTTTCCTTTCGGGGCATTTAGGAAACCTATAACATATAGGTACCACAATGATACACCACTATTTTTATAAAATAATGACTTTAAAAAATGTAAACGATGACCAAACAAATATCCACTTATAAATCACAACACTATCGATACACGTGCTGTCGTTAGACAAAGACTATTACTGTAATTTATGTAATGAGTGAAAGGGACATTTCAAAAAGACATCTACGGGTGCTTGATTGTTATCACTTTGCACCATTATATTACCAGTATAAGTTGAACTCCGGTGCATTTGAAATAGGTTAAGGTGATAAGAATAAAATTTACTTACACTTATTACTGGATGTCTCAGCTGACTTGCCACACTATTTTACTGTACAGGATTTATACACAGGATACCTTAGATACAGGTGCTATTTGTAATGTATTTTGGATACAAGACTATTTTTAACACGTTCGCAGCGGCACTGATTTAGCTGTACTTTCCATTACTGCGTTACGAGACGTTTGAAACCTCGTTCTGAACCAGAGGTTGTAGCGGTACGAGGCTTATTAAACCCCACCTCCCACAGAAGACAAAAATCCTTTTTTTGGCGCCAAATAAGGCGAATTGTACGTTTTTTGTCGCGATTATTATTATCAATTAGTTGATTAACCTAAATCTGCCGCCGCCCGTGGGCGGATTATTTAGTTTAGATTCTATATGCAAAATAAAATGTGGGGTCTTATGTACCCCATACCGCACTGAAAAAGGGCATTTTTTCATATTGTTTAGTGATGGGAAAAAATATCGATTTTATTTAATTGTACTTATGGATGCTTTTTATTAAAACATGTTAAACAATAATATTTTTCGCAACCGATACATTCTGTGAGAATTTTCTTTGCTTTTATGTCAGCCTCACGACTTGATAAGAAGGTGCGAAGTTTTTCGTAGTATCCTACACATCTCATGTTCTTTGATCCTTTTTCGAGCTGATGTGGATTGTTTGGACGGGTTCTGAAAAAAAACTGATAGTGTATTTTTGAAGCGGGTTGATTAGGTGTAGCGATTTATTGGAGCATTTCTATACATAAGTATGGGATCGTTACGGCCTGTGTGTGTTTTGCTTTTGTCAATTGAATTTATTTGTTATATTCCTACATAATTATTTCACTTAGACTGAGTATAATTTGTAAATATTGATTGGAAACTTACCTGTTTTTCAAATATCGTAAATTTAGAATTAGATTCACTACCCAATTCCTCTTCATCATCAATAATATTATTAATTAACTTTCTTCGGCAACGTTTCGACATCTTATTATGTCGTCGCGGGTGCAGCGTTCAACGTTTTGCAAAATGGGTGCGGTACGAGGTGTGTGGGGTACGAGGTGTTCGCAACCTAGTCCAGTCCGTAACGCACTGTTTTAAACTTTAATTTATTCAGTGCGGTACGAGGCCCAAAAAATCCGGTATTAAGGTAGATATACCAAAAAACTCGCCATCAATAGCACATCTCAGATATATAGTTATCTCTTTCCTAGACTGAAAAAACGGAAGTTACGCCTCTCGCACGACAGAGAAGTTTAAGTTTTTCCTTACCGCTATAACGACGAGACACGGACGAGGTGTTTCAAGCCTCGTTTCGCAGTGAACGTGTTAAATTGTCAAGAACTCGGACGTGCCTACGGGTCACAGATTTGTCGACAGTTGTGTTGCGCGAGTTTGTAGCCCTGTATGCGGAATCTATTAGGGAGTAAGCTGTGCATTTAGTAAATGCATTTTCGATCATGTTTGTCTCACCCACCAACAAGTTGCCTTCAATCATTCAAAGGTGGGAAAGTTTCAGAGATATAATATTATGTTGTTATATAAAACATCATGGAGGTCAGACATTCTGCAGTCCCGTCACGGAGTCGTAGCCCAACTTGGGCAAAGCAACTTAGGTGTGAGTCAAACCAAGACGCAGAGAGCGCTATTGAGAATAGCATCCCACCAATCAACCATCGCAGAGACGCAATGCTGCAGAACGCAACAAGCATCAATACGACTATAGTCGGGCTTACACCATCCCAAGGTCCCCCATACATCCCAGCAGAAACCACCACCTGTATATCTCCATCGACCAGAACCACAAGATTCATCTAATCAGGCGCAGCACACCCTCAGAACTATCAAAAGACGCAATACTGCAAGTATCAGTAAGCATCAATGCAACTATCATACATATGGCGTCCCTTACAACACTATACTACTATCGACATTGGTAACAAAATTTGTATTGTTGCTAACTAAAAACTACAACGTATCATAGTAGCACACCACTAAGACGCTAGTGGCAAAACTCCACATATCATAGCGCTAATGCACTAAGACATGAAGTTGAGTATGCTTGTTATACTTAAAAGTGCTACCAAACACACTCATCCCAATTCGTAAGATAGACGACGCATCGCTATATATATTCTACGACGTCACTCATAAACGGTATGGATGTGCTATATCCACGGGAAATCCGTATTGCTACAACAAACCCGCTTACCACTAGCACTAAGATGATATGTTTCGGACACATCGGTTAGCGAGTCGAAGTTTACCTCGTTCTCAGTTGCTCATGAAGCAGCATACACGCCACTTTAATAATCCTTTTCAAGTCCCATTTCTATTAATATAATGCTTTTACTTATTTGAGACCTTCCGCATATTTGCTTTATTTCATAGACCTTACTAATATACATATGTCTTTAACATATAGGACTTAAACCCATAACTCTACTATCATAATGCTTATGCGTCAAAGAGACCTTCTATAATAATGCTTTTGTATAATCGACCTTACTATCATAAGTTCCTAATATAGGACTAGTCATTGTGCAACAGCACTTTAAGCAGTCGGTCACCCGACCATCCCGTATATATGTTACGACCTTACGTATGCGTCTCCGGCAGCTCTTCCATACAAGCCTATACTTGAATACGATATCTATACATAAACACCCTCCTCTAAAGAAATTTTTTTTATTCACGATCTTCGTCCATGACTTAGACAATTTTTAACCAATTTTACATGTTTTTTTATAAATGTTATTAATCTTTTTTTATATCGTTGTCGAATAGTATTTCTATTATTTATCACATTTCGAATATTTTTACAAGTTTTTTAAATAAATTTATTTATTTTGAAAGACAATATGTAGCCTTTAATTTACTATAATACTTAATGTCCGAAATGTATTTATTTTAACTTTATGCTTATTAATGTATTTTTGTTGTTTAATATATATCTTTTAAGATTATTTTGACGCCCCCTTATATAAAAATATTATTAATTACTAATAATAATAATGGGCCGTCACAATAGGTTCCCTGCTTGATAATAGGCTTACTATTCTGATTGCACCATTCCTTGTACTGCCGATACATCATACCTTGAGAAGAACAAAAGCATAAGTAGTCTTATATCGATTCATTTATTTTTACTCCTTTAAAAAGACCAACGCAAATTACAAGAGCTCAATTTTTTCAGATTTTTCTTATAAGCATTAAAGAAGTATTGATAAAATTTGTAATCTGTGCATTTTTGCCTTTGAAATAAATAAATTGACTAAAAAGTCGTTTTATGTATTACGCAGAAAGTAAAGTAAATAACATACACGTACATAGCTTAACAACATTTTAAACCTGAGGAAATATAATTATTGTATTTGCAATTCTTGATAACAGTCGACATTAACTGTTACACCAAATTGCAAGAAGCTAAAATTAAAACCTTATATTTAATCTTACGTAATTTCTCTTTACCATACCATTTTCTATACGTTGAACTTCTTTGTATTTAAAAATAAATTGTTATAACCTAGGAGTAATCATATAAATATTGTCAACCGTACCATAATGATAGCACAAGTATCCTTCAACCTGTGTTGCAGTGTTACAAGGGTCGAACACTTTAACACTGAGTTAAGCTCTAACAACAGCCAATCACTAGTAAAGTAAGTGTTCACCTTAATTAATACATATCATTTATGCCATTGTGATAAGAAACAAGTTATTTTTATTATTTGTTAAGTCAAATTTCATTGACTTTATCAGTTATATTTTTAATTTGTGCTGCATAATTCCCAACCAATAACTTTCATAGGTTTATTTATGTATATATATATATATATATATATATATATATATATATATATATATATATATATATATATATATATATAAGGGAATAGGTAGCAGTATGTCTTTTATACCAAATATCAAAAAATTATTTAAAGTATTTTATTAAAATTCCATTACCACATATCACAGTCTATCAAAGTTCTACTGCTGAACGGAGGTTTCCCCCATAGATTGCCTCATAGGGTGATATTTGCCATAATTTCCATGATTAGTTAAGCGGGTGGGCAACAGAGCGTTTTACTTTTATTCAGCTGTTAACAAGAAGTTGCTGATGCCTATCTCCTGGTTCAGTTTCCCTCTGTCACCTATTACATCACCCACTGGATGAAATAGAGTAGTAGATATTCTTACACCGCTAATACACGATTATAATACCTAGTAATACAAAAAAAAATTAAAATTAAGATTAATGGAAATGAAAATTATAAAAATTATATCCACCAATTTTTTTCAGAATAAAAATAGAGGACTGAATTACATTAACAAGCAGCTAAAGTGAATGTTTTGCAAAATGTTGTAGAACGTTTAAGTTTAATGCAAAATACTTTATTGAAACCTATTTAAAATATCGATGAACAAAGTGAATCTAACACCAGTATTCCTCCAGTTTTTTTTATACTATTCATAAGACTTTCATCTGAAAAATGCTTATGGATTGTTTTGAAGCTTGGCACATACTTTTTTATTATAAATGAGTTGTTATCAGAAAGATGCTGTTGCTCATCTCTTGGTTTATTTTCCCTTCGCCTCTTACAACACCCACACGATGATATGTAGTAGTGAATTCTCTTACGACTCCACTATACGACTTCCAATTAATAATTTTCCTTAATATAAATTACTTCATAAAAATTTTCATACTGCATAGCTATTATTTATATTCTAATATATATTTATAGTATAAATGTACCACTTTGGATATACCTGAAAAGAAGTACGAGATAGCAATTTTACTTTTTTTGTTATATTTTTAAGCAATTGATGAAATAAAAATAAACAATAATACATTATGTTATGATGATAATTCTTATGTTCATTGTTTGGAATAAATAAAAATGCAAACTTTACTACATAATTTATCTATGAAATTGATATTATATTCTAAAAAACTATGAGTAAGTCCTGTTTGTAGTTGTTTATGATGATCTTTATATTTACACACAAGTGAATTGAAAATATGAACAAGTTTTGTATAGAGTTCTGAGTACAAGCGCTACCGTCCCGGTTCGTAACATCGACGTCGCATGAGAAAAGAGTAACACTAATGAATCTACTGTACGACTTTGGTACGGCTTCCTTTGTAGAAAACTCTCCCATCTTAACAACTTACTTGCAATACTAACTATTAACTTAAGTTAGTGGTATTATTCAGTGTTATAGAAAGTCGTAGTCGAATAAGAGAAAATCAGTTACGACTTTTAACCGTATTAGTAGTGGCCAATCATACAAATTTGCCGTGTAGTGGCGATTGAGAATATCCACTATCCCATATCTTCCCGTGAGTGTCGTAAACTGTGACAGAGGGAAACAGGCAAGAGATGGACAGCAGCATCTTCCTGATAATTTGATAATATTGCCACGCTTCCTAGATGCGCTGGAATAATATAGGAATATCCAAGGTCCGAAGAGAGGAGGAGAGCACGGTGGTCCTCGCGTCTGGCTACTTGTTTTATCACCAGGAGGGCGACCATATGTTCCAAGGAGGTGTCGAATTTATCGTCCACAAGTCTCTCATTAACAACGTTGTAAAGATTGGAAGTGTGTCGGCGATGGTTTCGAACCTTATACTAGGAATTACCAAACGGTATTCGCTGAAAGTCACACATGTTTACGCACCAACGTCGGCACATCCCGATGAGAAGGTGGAGGAAATGTATGAGAATATTCTAAGCATTCTCCCAAAACCCACTATATGTAATGTTAAATGGAGACTTCAACGCGAATCTAGGCACAAGAGAGAACGGTGAGCTGAGGGAAAACAAATTTGGAGTAGGGCAACGAAACCCAAGGGGAAAGCAGTTGGCCAACTTTAAGGATAAAGAGAGATTCTTCATGATGAAATCTTTCTTCCAGAAGCGGACCCCGAGGAAAGTGGACCTGGTCAAGCCCCGGCGGTTCGACAAAATATGAGATTGAATTCATTATGATGACTAAACGGAATCTGTTCAGTGATGTCTCAGTGATTGCAAGGTTGAAAAATAGCATCGATCACCGAATGTTTAGAGTTACACTAGACATAATAGTTTATTTAGGGAGGTTTCATCTAACAAAGTCAACGCTACGTCCCCTTCGTGCTCTAATCCAAAGTCCCAAAACCGGCAACAGAAAGAAAAAGAATACAAAATTTTTCCAATCACACTCTTAATCTCATAGCTGCTAGACGGGCAATATATCTGCAGTCTTTAACAGATTTGATAGCACAGAGGCAACTGAACTGACAGGTCTCTCAGTTCATGTGGCTGGAATAACGCTACTTTAATACTGCTCGTATCAAAGAATCAATCGAGTGAAACCAAGGCTCCAATACTTAGCCATAAATCTGTCTGCCAGAAAGAACTAGCTGTCAAAGTTGAAGACCGAGTGTGGCAGCATCTTTTCTGGGACACATGATATTTTGAGTAATATTAAGATATTCTATGGGCAGCTGTACACATCATCGTTGAAGCTACACGCAAGTGTGAGTAATGATCCAAGAGCAAGTCTTATCTGACACTATTCCGATGATATCCCGGACTATTCACGATAGGGGCATATCGCATTGTCTTACGCTACCACTGTACTTTTTATAAAAAGTTCACCGTCCATTAGTCTGTGGTTCAGGAATACTATGCAACTTATATGTATATCCAAAAACATTTTTAGCTTTACATTAAAATTACATTGTAATAATCTCTTTTTACAGCTCCAGGATCTTCTTGTCAGGTCTCAGCGTGCGTGTGTTAAATGTTGCTATGTTGATTCGTTGAAGTTGGAGTAATCGAATCACTGCCGGGGATTGTGAGCAAAATCTCCTTCCCCACATCACCATTGTCACCACCGTGGCCATGAATAGCAGAACCGTCGCGTATTGGGATTATCAAATTAGAATTCAAATAGTTTATTGCGAAAGTAGGTTGATACTGTTGGTGTTTATCAGTTATAGAACAAACATTTAGTACAGCTATATTCCACAATATGGCATGTAATGTTCATCATTTTTATTACTTTTATATTAAATTACTTTAACATCAAAAAGAGAAGTGAATTTGATAATATTATATAATTCAAGTCAATTTAGTTATTCTGAGTCATGTTACAAGTGAAATTGCTTCAATAGTGTTTTAAATTTATCTATGTTGGAGCATCTAATATGTATAATGGTAAATTGTTATAAATACGAGGGGCCATACAAAATACACTGTTGCTAAATTGCGCTGTTTTGTTTGAAATAAAATATATTTTGTGATTACGTTTACTGCTTAGGCACTCAAATTTAGAAGTATTCGTAATAGTATGCCGGCTACCTCATTTATATAAAGGCATGGAAGCATTAACAATTTCAGACTAATAAAAAATGGTTTAAAATTATCCTTCTGTTTTAACTTCATAACGGTCCTTACACATTTATTTTTGGGCTCTAAATATCATATAATTGTCTACAGAGTTACCCCAAAAGATGACACCATACCTTAGCATTGATTCTACTTAACCGTGGTTCGCAGTGGTGACAACAGATTGATTCACTATTGTTCCAAGTCTATATAGTGCATAAGCTGGTTAGGCTTAGTACAAATATCTTCCACTTGAAAATTTTATTTTAAGTTACATCAAGACTGAGACCGAAATATTTTGCATTTTTAACCATATTAATTTGATGCGCGTTGAGGCATATATTAAGATTTATGAAATTGTTTTTCAAATTTCTAACTATCATTCAATTTGTTTTATTTAAATTAATTAATTAACTATGATTTGATAAACATTGGATTATATTATTTGATTTTTTGGTTGTGCTTGTAAACATCACTGTGCTCACAATCGAGAGAATAAGTATTATCTGAATTTTTTATCTCTATATTAATTTTTAATCTTCGGATATTTACTGCTTTAATATTCATTATTCATTTATATTACTCATCTTCACTATTTACTGCGATTGCTAGCAATTATCTTGAAATAATTGGGAACTCTCGGCTTAATATATTTTTCCGCTCAATTAATTTCATCGATGATAAATATTCTAGTAAATCAACTAAAATCGAGAATTCATTGTAATATTAGCATTAAAGGGCGTATGAGATTAATGTAAACTCGTCTGCAAATAGTACCATATCTTGAATTTTATTATTTGGTAAATCGTTTATGTAAACAATGAATCATGGTGGACCAAGATCACTTCCCTAGGGGACTCCTTTAGTTACTACACAATATGACCATGAGTGTACTATTTGTCTAAACGTTTTTGGGATATGCCCAAATGTAAGTAATTTTTATACATTGATTTCGATTTATTAGAGATATTTTTAGGAGATTGACGACATTTCCTCGGACTCCGTACGGTTCTTATTTATTTAAGAGGATACTGTGATTAACTAGTCAAAATCTTTAGTTAAATCCATATATAGACCAGATACTAAGTAATAAAAAGTTATGGCTTAAACATTACGTAGAAAATAAAAGCTAAGTTTATATTTTTACTTTTATATTAACTTCGAAAGGAGTCACTGGGTTCATACATAATGAGTTTTGAACTGAATGTGAATGTTAATTAGAAAAAGTATTTAATACTTTGTTGTTTAACTTCAGTTTTTCATAGATTACTGTCATTTCCACTTATGAAATAAACGTTAAATAATTCTGCGGTATCTTTGGGGTCATCAATGATCACCAACTATTACTGATATGCCTGATTTCCTCATTAATCACGTTCCTGTTGTTATAATTGATGATTGACCAAGTAAAATATATTATATTGCCAAGTAAATTTCGTTTCTTATGCCTTTTCATATCCAGGAAATCGTTTTCTGAGATACTCTTTTTTTTTAATAGAAATGGAAAACATAGATTATAAAAGAAGAATGATTCGTGAAAATCATCGAATGCATAATTGGATAAGTCGTATTGTATCCTTATTTAAGAGTGGGCTTTATTTTATAGTTTTCACGCTTGGGTTCGCAACCAAACTTTTCACTGTTATTTAGTTGTTATCAAAAAATGCTACTGCCTATATCCTGATCGCCACTTACGACATCCAAGGATATTCTTACATCACCACTTCAGGTATGACAAATTAGAGCATTAACAATATTTTTGTACTCGTAATCGATAACGCTCACAAATATATCTTCACCGAAAAAATATTTAATCGAAATTGAAAAATTGTCAACTGATAAATTTTCTACATAATATATATGAAATCTCTATGCGATCTATTGGTATTTTATAAGTCGACTATGGGTTTAATCGCATCATATAGAAGTATAGCCTTAAGCGTCCCCATCATAACGCATCGAAATTTATCGTATTATAGATATTAAAATGTTATTTTGTAAAAAAAAATATTTGTTTTTAATGACTAATTTACATTTGTATAACCTTTATAACAACACTTTATTAATTAGTGTAATGGCTTCCGGTATTTTCTGCTGGTCAACCCGTGGAGTGACGAGATTTTGTGGCATGTGAATTACATACATACTTGTTATAATATAGATATATTATACAAAATGTAAACATATGGTGTATGTTAATATTATAAATAAAAAATGTTTAATATATTATATTATACCTATCATTAAAATATATAGTGTGATATATGTATTTAATTATTATACGTTACATAAAATAAAATGAAATAATGAATTAATTAATTAATTATTTAATAAAAATAAAACATAGGTATATTAAAATTGCAAATAATGAAACATCTAAATATATCATGATATAATTATTTATACTATGTATTTAAGGACATCCGTAATCTAAAATATAGGCACATTTATTGCATATGCCAAGAGACAATAATGTTGTTACAAAAATTGTAAAAGTGCCGCGTACTGTGCTGTAAAATGTCCTTAAATCAAGAAAGGAGTTGGAATGAGGAATGGGTACCAGTATCGACATTAGTAATAACTCGAAAAGACGATAATTGCATCACTATTGAACCAAACTAACAAGATAAACGGGTCGCGATGCATCCTAACAGCGGGAAACTGGTATAGAAGAATATATATTTATGCATTGCAGCAGCAAAATGCGCTTATATCTTTGACAAAGATTGGTGATATCACTGAAAGATATCACTTCGAAAATTGCTGTACCAGATAGCAGTTAAATGTTAAATATTATTTATCGGATATGAAATGTACAAATTATATAAATTTTATCGCATTTAACTTATTTTAAAATTAATATTTAAAGACTGCGTGTTTAGCTCGGGCATACTATGACATATAAACACAAAACACCTCAGTATCCCGCGACAATGCATCCTGTGCAGCACCAGATAAACGAAATGAATAAGTTCACGTAAATATAAAAAAATATTATTTAAGGCACTGCTTACTTTTGCGTATAAACATTAAAGGAAAGTGTATAAAATAATAAATCTTGGGGTTTTACTTTCTCCGGTCATTGCAAAAGAGGTCAGTACTTAATTATCCTTACTACGTGGCCATAAATACTTTTTGGAATAAAACGAAAAAAAATATTAAGCTCAAATATTGTCAAATATTTCAGAATAAAAAAATTTTGAGAACGAGCAGCCTGTTTGAACGGTGGTGACATCTCTTGAAGTTTCCTTAGAATTTTTTTTGAATGTGACCGCAACTTACACGACAACTGTGTACGTCACGTATGAGTATTTTGTATGCCCCAGCCATAAATATGACAACTTGAGTATATTCTGCCAAAATGCTCAAACTCTATTAAATTTTGAGACACCGTTAAGTACCTTGCTGTCTCATATCACTTTAAGTCAAAGTAACTGCCATACTACGAGACTTGACGATGTCTTTAATTTGAACATCGTATGATTATTTGACCATTAGTTTAACATTTCAACCGAAGTACTAAGTACAGTAAGCGTTAATTCATAATATCGTTAAATTAGAACTACTTATCAATTTTAGCTACTCGTATAGTATTTTGAATAATAATATTTTATAAACTTCGGTCGTCCGTTTTAAACGTATCGGTATGAACTAAATTCAAGAAAAAAAAATGATAACCGTCCTCATTTCTCATGATCTCATCCCAGAATAAAAATGGGCTCGAGTTGATTGGTGAAATTGTAACTGACAAGTTAACGAATTAGACGGTGTAAGTATGGTAACTGACATTTAAACACTGTGTATCACATTGTGACAGGAGATAAAATATAGAACACTAAAGATGAAACATGCAACATTCATTTTTTTTGCGCCCGAAGCAAATATGGGCAACCCTCCGGAAAGCGGGGGAGGGAGGTTGAGAATGCTCATAGCATACCACGCAGCCGGCTGCGTGGTTATGTGGTGACTTTTACCCACTAAACTCAACCTTTTAGGAATTGGAACGAACGCGACCCTCCTTGGCAGAAAGGAGGGCGCAAGCAACATTCATCTGTTTAGGTACCAGAAGGCAACAGCAGACTAATAAAATGAGACAAGCAAGCATCATGGGCAAAAAAATGATCGTTTTTTTCTCCCAGACGGGTCCTATGTGCACGATCCCACTGAATGAGGTAAAGACAAGTTAATACCGAGAAGTACACTACCATTTTTTTACCCAGTATCTTTGTAAAGGTTAAAAAAACGACGAAGAAGTCGCATTCTATTGTAAAATGACAGTGTTTTGGACCATAACGCAAACAAGACAATCATTTTTCGCTTTTGAAAAGGTTAATTAAAGATTGAAGAGAGGTTTGGCATTTTCGGAGCCAAAATAATGAGAATAACAGAAATTGTGCTAAAAATGTAACGAATAATACTTTTAAAAGCAGTTAGTATATTAACTTACATATAAATTGTTTTATTTAAGAACTACACAAAACTATCACTGTACCCCACGCTATGTCGTCCAGACTGAATTTTGATCACCACGGCCAGTCTCAATGGAGACACATTTACGGACGGATAGCATTAAAGTACACAAGTTTGTGCGCAATCCTAGGGCACTTTTTATTCCCTCACTCTCATAGTCCGATAGAACCACAAATCGACGCAACCACATAGAGGTTAGACGCAGTACCAACGGATTTACGTACTTTCCAAAGCACAAGGGTGAAAGACCGCTACTTTTCTGACATTCGGCTGCATCTGAGAATTTCTGTTTAGAAAAAAATTATAATTGATTTTCGGCACGACCCAGGACTCAAACCCGGGACGTTTCGATCAGAAATTATGTTTATGCCCACTAAATCAAGAGGTAGTTTTTTTAATATAGTACATTATTAAATGCTTACGAAGGACTTACAATTTTGTAACTTTTCCTTTCCCTAATTTTAATCATTAAAAAAAAACATATTTAATTTTATCTCTTACTTGTAATATCAGCAAAATCAGTCTGGAGTGGAGGACTTAGTCCGATTTTTTTAAAGTAAACCTATACTTCTATAAGTAAACATTCTTCAAACCTTTAAGATTGAGAATTTACGACTAATGGGCTAAATATAACGTTTCACTCGTTTGGTTGGGAATATTAATGAAACCAGGTAAGCTATAAAAAACTTATATGTTATTTATTTGTTATTTTTATTTATCGTGCTCATGCTCTCAGACATGCAAATTTCTTCGTAATGTTACGTTACCGCCGAATATTTGGCAATTCAGTCATCAGTTCAGCACTATTAAATGGAAATTAATATTGCGACTGACAATACGAAATTATTCTATGTCAATCTGTCCGGGCTAATCTTCGAAATGGCTAAACCGTTTGTGATGAACCTTGTTGCCCGTACTCTGTGAAATTTAGAGTAATCGCTTATCCTTAAAGCTACCACAGCTCATCTCTCCGAAAATATATAATTATATTAACCTTCCTTAGAATCGGCTCGTTCATATAAATCACAAATTAATTTTAAACTGACAAAACAATTTGTACTTCATCAACATTACCAGTTTTCCTGTAAAAAAAGTATCGAATTTGTTCACTTCGTATTTTTATTTATTCCGTGTAATTATATTTTGGGAAAAAGCAATTGCGTTCATAATATTCACCTTTCTGGTAATCTTTTACCATTTGACTTTTTTTTGTTATTGAAAAAGTTGGTATAAAAATAATTGATGCGCTTTAGTAACACGTTAATTCTAGATGTAAGCCTTTGCGGAGCCTTATCAATAATCTCTCATCTATACGGACGTGTATATAATAAAACTGTAGAACAGGTTATGTCTGTAATTCTAAAATTTAGTTGTGTGTGTGTGTGAGTGTGTGTGTTAAGTGAGTGAACAAAACAAGTTCAAAGTTCTATATAAAGGTTACTAAAGCCCAATTGGTAGTTTTTACGATTCAGACAATTTTTTTTAACTTTTAAGGAGAAGGTGGGTTATTTTTTCTTTTCTTTAGAAGGTGCTACTGTTTGTTGTTTCGAATAATGGGGCGCCTTGAAAATGTAATATTATTTGTTATATAAATTTTTTAATTAATTATATAAAAATTAGTTTCAGCATTTGCTAATGCTATTTAAAGTGTCCGACAAGATGATATCATTTCGAAATATATTAGAAGCACTTCATTATTTAAATATAATATACTACCTCCAGACAAAGTCACTGATTTAAGTTTTCCCTCAATTGTTATTGTCAGGCATTTGAATTAGATAGCGTGGATATAATTATGCTCGGAACTAACTAGTCTATAATTATGCTAGGAAAAAGATTTAGGTGAAATCTTATCCTAACCCAATTATTAGAAAGCCTTGAAAACTTCACGAGGAAACACAATTAGATAACCTGCTGATATAAACAAATATTATTTAGTCTGTTTTTTTTAATTTATATTTTTTATATAGCCAAATTACATTTATGATGTATATAATAGAGGTTTTTGTGTTCCTAAGTAGATGTTTTGTATTTTGTATATCAATATAATATAAACTTTAAAATTGAAATAACTTAGTAGTTATTTTAGTAACTTTAAACACAAACAAACTTTTAACACACCACAGTTGCAGGGTTTAACAAATAATGTATATAACTTGCAGTCATCATTATTTTTATTCGATTATAACGCGAGTGTTTTGACGCAATAGTTTTTTTTTTATATGGAGAATAGGGGCGACAAACGAGAATTAATTTCAACTGATTGTAAGTGGATACTGTGACCCATAGACATATACATCTGTCCTTAATTCAGAATCAAAATGCAGATCCGTTGTCACCCCTCAGGTCTAGAATGGAATGCCTCGTATTCAGTAAAAAGGGTCTCCGGTTTTTACACTCACTATTCTTTCGTGCTACAACCATAATATAGCTGCAGCATAGCTCTACCACGTAAAATATAAAAAGAGTTGATAAATCATTTAAAACAATAGTAAATCACTTACTCGTAGCAAAAAATAACTTCGAGTCTCTTTAACATTCCGTGGATTTCTTATTTATCTGCCATTAGAGTTCTAGCCGTTTGGTGGCGAATAATTAGAATCCATATTGCACTGTGAGTTCCTTAAAACTCGACTACAAAAAGTGTCAGAAATATAATGGCTTCCGATAGACGACGGTGTAAGAAATCCGTAGACGTCTACTTTGTACGGATTTCTTACACCGTCGTCTATCGGCCAGCGCGGCGACCGAAAATAGGGTCAAAAATGCGAAAAGAATGGTACTACGATCGTCAATCAGCCCGCCAAGCGTGATGATTAAGGCAAATATTTCCTGAAAGAGAAGAAGTTCCAGGTCCAGCACTTGACTTTTAGACTGAAAAAAATAAAGAAAGGTTGAAGTTTGGTGTAGTTATGTAATACTTACAATTAGACAAATGAGGTAAAAAATTAAAAAATGAGAAATTGATCAAAATTGTAGATCATTGTATTTTTCTTTACAACTAGCTTCTTATCAAAATCAATATGTAGTGTAAACTTCGATCAAAGTGTAAACTGAAAACATTCCGGTTTAGGTCCCGTACCGTACAAAATCTTCAAAATAGTGAAAAATATGGTGTATTTCTTTGCAGTTTATATCTTTTTCGGCAAAAAAAAAAACGATAAAAAACTTAAATATATTAGGTGGTTAACAAAACAACGTTTAACAAAATGAACTTTATGCAAGTGGCATATTGCTTTTTGCAAAAATCACATTGATGGTTAGTGATGGATATGAATCTAACAACATCTCGTACTTACTTACTAAAGTACTTTAAGCCGTTTGGACTAGAAGAGAAACACGAATAGTATTTTATGTTTGTAGGAGAAGGGGCAACCGAGCATGCGGCTCACCTGATGGGAAGTGACTACCACTGCCCATTAACAACTGCAACACCAGTGGAGTTGCAGATACGTTGCCAGCCTTTTAAAAAGTCTTAACCGGAATTTCGTCCCCTCCCCCTCACACCAGAAAACGCGGGCAGCCTGGGAACCCACACTCAGGAAGAGTTAGGTAGCTTGGACGTGGATGCTCAGTGAGGGATTCTCCGTCACCAGGGAAGTCGTGGTGCCAGCCCGATTCAAGCATGTCCATCCGTGCGACAGCTAAAGCTGCCACGTGGCTACCACTGCCAATAGTACTAACACGCCCGTTATCCAACGTAGCTAATACGCCCCTTATGCAATATAAGTAAACTAAAACTGCTTGCAATAGGTGTGGCTGATTTTCGCCACCGTAGTTGAATGGCGGATTCAAACCTATAACTTTCCAAGTTTACACCCTGCACCTTTACAAATCTCGGTATAATTGCTTTGCATTCGTGCATGTATATGGCTAGTCTGATAAAACAACTAATAATACCATTATCATCATCATTACAGCCCTTCACAAGTCCACTGCTGAACATAGGCCTCCCCAAGTAACGCCACAAAGCACGGTCCTAAGCCACCTGCATCCATCGACTTCTTGCATGTCTTATCAGGTCGTTACTCCATCTAATAGGGGGTCGCCCTACACTACGGCTACCGGTACGAGGCTGCCACTCGAGAACCTTTCTTCCCCATCGGTTGTCGGTTCTTGGAGCTATATGGCCGGCCCATTGCCACTTCAGCTTACTAATCCGTTGGGCTATATCGGTCACTCCGGTTTTACTGCGGACATCCTCATTTCTGAGTCTATCACGCAGAGAAACTCCGAGCATAGCCCTCTCCATAGCTCGCTGAGCGACCTTGAGCGTCCTCATACGGCCAGCAGTAAAGGACCACGTCTCAGATCCGTAAGTCATCACTGGCAATACGCACTAGTTATACACTTTAGTTTTCAGAGATTGAGGTATACCAGACGAGAAGATGTGCCATAATTTCCTGAACGCTGCCCAGCCGAGTGGAATCCGTCGATTGACCTCTCGATCGAAGTTGGACTTACCTAGTCGGACTATTTGTCCCAGGTAAACGTACTCGTCAACAACTTCGAGCACTATGCTCCCAACAACTACCGGCATAGGTGTGACAAGGACATTAAACATGATCTTTGTTCTGTCCATGTTAATCTTAAGACCTATCCGTTGGGAGATACCATTGAGGTCATTGAGCATAGTGCTAAGGTCCTCCAGCGATTCTGCCATAAGGACTATATCGTCGGCAAATCGAAGGTGAGTGATGTACTCACCATTGATATTAATACCGTATCCTTTCCAGTCCCAGTAGCTTAAAAACGTCTTCCGACGCAGCGGTGAAGATTTTCGGGGATATAACATCACCGAAAAAACTAATAATATAGGTATGGGTATATGCGAATTCTTTAAATAACCAAAATAAGATTTTTGTGTATTCTGAAAACCAAAAAAATATTGTATTACCGTAGGTACATCGAGATTTTTTACACGAAATATGCATTAGACGATTGACTGAAATTAATCGTGTGTTAATAATTCGCACAAGTCTCTCATTCTATTCAGGGGAAGTCACATAAGATTCATGATCACCATTTTGGCAAGGCGCCTTTTGGCAGCGGTTGAATGAGAGAGAATTCTTATTAAAAACTTTTGTCATTTTAAGGTTAAGCTAACTGTCAATTTATTATAAAATCAATTAAACTCGTGACTTACAACATCAAAGATATCAAATATGACCTTATAATATAAGTGGGACGTGCCGTCTGGTGGGGATGTAACATAATCTATGAATCCATTTCATCCTTGGACTTCGAGGCAACTATGGAAAAGTCAGAAAAAACTTATGGCTTACGAAAGACCCGCCTTCTTTAAGATATATTTATGTTTATATTTTCATATATTATACCATGTTGTTTATGTCATACGTAAATATCCAGATCAGCAACGGACAACAACGTGAAAGGTGCGGGAACTGGTGATGTCATCGCTTATCCACCTGCCAGGCCTTTCCCGTTAGGGAGAATTTTCCTTAATTGTTTCAAAGCAACTCTTAAAGAGACACAACAGATCAGATGTAAAGTGACTTAGTGAGTATTTTCAGTAAATACGCTTGTATTTTTATTGTTTTAGTATATATTATCATAAAAACCAAAAGATATGGTAGGTAAACTATTCATCTTCTGAAAAAAAAAACTACAAAAAGCCTGCCATCAATTATGATATAGTGCACAAGCTTAATTTTGTAGCACACGAAATACTAGTCAACCTACCCCATGCCCGGGTTGGTTGACTATTTACTAGGGTTAAAATGACTTATGAGATAATTATAGGAATAAATAGGATAAAATAATTAAAAATTATTTGTAATTATCATTTTTCTTATTAAAACGAAATTTTCAATCCTGACTATTTAAATAAACATAAAAATTTAATATAGGTATATACATAATAAACTTTAAATCGAAATAAACAATCATACATTTTAACATTTATCAATTTATACTTAAACTCAACTTGCGCGTAGTACACTGAATCCATTTCAAACTATAAAATTTTGTGCACCCTAAACAAAATGTATCATTCTCATGACCTTTGTCTTCTTCGTTATTATTCCTACTATTTCTCTTATGAACAGCTTTTTTCCTTTTCGTTTTCCATTACTCATTTAAATTTTCCTTCTTTTATCTTTGATTTCTTTGTTTTATTGTTTAGCGTCTTACAGTATTGTTATTTATTTTGAGTTCCTTAAAATTTTATTTTTCAGGTGTATTTGTATAAATAGTGTATTCGTATTTCATAGGGAATGTGAATCCGTAATAAATATCAGTTACCTTCTTATGGTATTTTTATGATTTTTTCATCAATAAATATTTTTATATTTTTAGTGTACAGCGCTCTACAAAGTCAAACTCAATTTTAAAGTAAAATTGAGATCTCATCATTTCCGGATTACTTTCTAATATTTTTTTCACTTTTAACACGTTGCGTGGGAGTGTTTTATATGGTATATCAAATTCTTTTGCTGTAGAATAATTGCTCTATCGGTGGCATCTTTGGGTGTTCTTCCTCGATAAGTCTTTCTTTTGTACGATCGCATGGTTCTATAATAACTAGCATTTAATAAACTGAAGAAAAAAAACTGACATTATTCCATGTTAAGTACACCCAGACTACTATGGGGTAGGTTGACTAGGGGGTCAATTAGCCCCGAAATAAGCTGGTCTACCAGCTCCATGTAGATTTTAATTTTTAACCACATGTTATAACGTCAAAACTTGAGCTAATAAAAAAATAATTATACCTAAAAGATTTTTTGAAAAATAAGATTTTTGATAGTATCCCAACCGATATGAACTCCCACTGGCAACACTAAATACCTCATGTCGTTGTAACTTTATATCTACTAGAATTAGGAAAAAAAATAGTTAAATGCGAGCAAGCCCTAGGGGGGGGGGGGTAATAATATACAGCAGGGTAGGATTGTACACAGAGGAGGCGCCAACATCATATAATTTTGATCGAAGGACCCTTACAGGTCAAGTTACTTTGATGAAATTATTATATTTGTTGAGGCTACTCTGTGTTTGTATACTAGGTAGATGTTAAAGGATTTAAATGCATTATTTTAATTATAGACTGTCATAATGTACCTACTATAATTAACAATTTACAACAAAACAAACAATAAAACTAACAATTAAATTTACATTATGAATTACCATTTATTTATTTTATAATATTTCATATGCAACCGCTAATATTACTCTTAATTAATAATAATCTATTATAAAAAATGGAAAGTTTTTGGATGTAGGTTTGTTGTCTTTCTAACATTTTCAATATCAATACAACTCCTTCTAGGATAAGAAGGGGATGAATGCCTGGTACTATGACTATAAAAATTTAAATATTTTTGTTAACATATTTTACCTATGGCTACCTGTAGCTACCTGACTTATTTATTGCAGGTATATTAAGCAATTTTGAAAATAAATAATTAATTTACTAAATTTCATACGGCTTTAGTGACATACATGTGACATTGTGAAGTAACTGATACAAGTGGCAAAATTAAAAACTTTGCACAAGCGACTTCAATATAAATATAATGAGAATATTTCTCTAAGAATATTTTCTAAGTTAATTATTATACGTATTATTAAGGATAACTTAAAATAATATTAAGGAATTTATGGTTGATAATAACCCCTGGGAAGGGTGATCGCTACCAAGATATTTCTAATTTGTCTTGTGTTGTTAATTGTAAACATGATTGTAAGCTATTATTTGAAAAAAAAATAGTCCGGCTGGCTTTCTTGCTGGTTCTTCCCATGACAGAGGTTTTTTTTTGCGAACCAGTGGTAAATGAAAAAAATTGACTTTCAATAAGTATTGTTTATAATCTACATTGAATAAAAAAGTTTCTATTTCTATTTCTACTAAATTTGTTGCGAAAGTCTCATGCGAAAGGGTTCATGTGGGCGTGTTGTGAAGGGTCACCATACGTATGATAGTTATTAGTAATAATAGTAGAACATTAATGCTTACTGCTACTTGCGGTATTGCATCTTATGATGGATCTGCGGGTGTGCTTCGTCTGATTCAATACATCTGTTGGCTCCGGTCGATTAGGTAGCAGGTGATTATTTCTGCTGGGATTGTTTTTGGGACCTTCGGATGGTGTAAGGCAACTATAGTCGTATTGATGCTAGTTGCGTTGATGCGTTGCGTCTCTGCGATGGTTGTTTGGCGGGTCGCTATTCAAAATAGCGCTCTCTGCGTCTTGGTTTGACTCACACCTTAGTAGCTTTGCCCGAGTCGGGTAGACTGTCTGACCTCTATGATGTTTTTGTATGATTAACATAGGAAATTTACAAAATATATCTCTGTAAATTTCCTATCTTTTAATTACTGAAGACATGATGTTAGTGGGTGAGACAACATTATCGAAAAATGCATATACTCAACGTCAGTGATACATACCCTTTCAAATGGCAAATTATTAGTATTATCTTATAACTGCCTTTTGGCTATATCTGTCGTTGTATTGGTTGTGTCGACTTCTTGCGGATAGTAGCTGGAAGGAGACTCTCACAGCTGCCACCGAAAACTGCACAAAGTGGGACTCCAAAGTTAGAAAAATTATATATGGGGAAGCGTTACAACAAACTGTAATGATTAATGACGATAATATAATTTTTCCAAAGCTTTCGCCTTTTTCACATTATCACTGCATTAGGAACATGGAACTTCAACTTATTTATAGATAGATAGCCTATCTATCAATAATTATCGAACGGGAGACTACCCTGCACTAAGACAATGCCATAGATGCTTACATATATTTAATAGATAAAGTAACAATGTCAACAGCCTTGCGCCATCCTTGTCATAATCCTTGCATCGCTTCAATAATCATCTGCTAAACACCAAGACCTGCCACACAATATGAACTTTGTCACACATTGTATCAGTAATCAAAAGGAAAACGGTGAAAGGAAATCGGCATATCTATGGAATTAAAAACTTGAGGACATGTATTGTCTACCAATGCTCATTACGGCAGTGCCGCAGACTAATTCATGCACTAAAAACCACTTATCAGCCGCACAATTTTAGCCGCACGGCGTAAATCGACCATCTAAATGGCAATTCGGCTAAGTCGCAAGTGACTTAAGCCGCAAGCCCTAAAGTTCCCCACAAGCATCCCACTGCTCTTAATTCTACAATACAGTACAGTTCATTGTATGTTTAAGAGCAGTGGGATGCTACTCACATGTTATGAGTATTATTTGGTACCTAAGCCATACTCGCCATGAGGGTATTACCCGGCCTGCTCCCTTCTTAGATGAAGTTTTATTAAGAATTCATTAATTATAAGTACAATAAAATAAATGAACTTAAAAAACAAAATATTTTTTATTTACCTACACTCAAAACCCTTTATTATTATCAAATGTTGCAGTCCGCTGCTGAATATAGGTATCTCCTAATTCACAACGCTGAGTAGATACTGATCCTCATCTCAATGTACCTACTTAATGGTAGAACCACGCTGTAGCTATAATATAGTTGTAGCACGAATGACTGCTCGAACGGGGAAGAACTACGATCTCACAGAATACCAGTGTAAAATAGCAGTTTAATACTGCTGTGTTTCGTATGGTGAGTGTAGAGATCCGGAAACCCTTTTTTACTGGAAACGAGGCATTCGATCCTAGTCTTCAGAGGTGACAACGCATCTGAATTTTGATTCTAAATCGAGGATAATTGTAGAAGTCCATGGGCCACAGCATCCACTAACCATCAGGTGGACTGTCTGTTCGATTGTCACCCTTGTTCTATAAAAAAAACGGTTAGTAAAGCACAACAGAGTAGCGAAAAACAAACTTATTTACTTATTTACTAACATAGGTACACTAGGAGAGATTTTGGCCGTCGACGGATTGTTGTACAATTTGTCGCTCCTGTTTTGTTGCTTGAATAATGGTTTGAAGTCGGTTTTGATTCGTAAAAGTGATGCGATTTGGTGAATTGTCTGCGCGTGTGAATTATTAGAGAAAACGACGAAACAAGTGGTTTGATGTTGATATAATCTCCCAAAAACTGTGCTGCAAAAATCTCAAAAATTGTGATTAAAAAAAATACAAAAACGAAGATTACGAAAGAAAAGGTCTAGAACTCAAATCCGTATAGCCAGTGAAATAAAATAATGTCACCATATTTATATAGTATAGATAAAAAATAAAAGGTAAAAAAAATAAACTCACCAAAAAACATACAATTTGCAAATTAATTATTGTTTTTGGCCGTTATCGCCCCTTTTATATCGCTTTTGTCGTTCCGTATCCAAGCATATAGAAATTTTTTTTTTTCAAAAAAACACATTTAAAATAATTATTTTTAACGAAAAAAATAATTAATTTGCAAATTGTATGTGGTTTTATTTCCTCTAACTCGCACGAGTATCGGTAATGCGGGGCTTTGACAAAGTCCTCTAACCGATCCTCGGCCAATGCAGAGATAATAGAACCACAAACAATTTGCATAAAAAATCATTAAAATTAATTTTATAAATGTGTTTTTTTTTTTGAAAAAAATTGTTTCTACACAAAAGGTAGACCAGTTTATGTAGTATATATATGTATATATATATATATATATATATATATATATATATATATATATATATATATATATATATATATATATATAACCGCCGGAACATTCCTAGATACTTCTCTATTTATCCGCCATCTCGAAAATTAACCCGGACTGACAGACAAACAGATTGCTAGATAATTAAAAAGTGGTTGTTCATGCGTTAATGGCATTCAAATAGCCCACTCAGTTCAATAAAAGGCAGTTATTTCGACATTACATAGACACTTAAAGGGGAATGGCAGGCTTGTATGGGAGATTCGTACCGCTAATAAAATTTCGTGTCTTGGGATATTTTTGGTTTCGATTGGTAGATAGTAGGATAGACATACCCCTTTTAAATTCTTAGATTTTTTGAACTTTGAAGATAAAAGTTATAACCAGTTTTAATTTTTAAGATTATCTACATAGACCATAGACTAATATATAATATTATGAAGTAGTGTTACATTTATTTTATTTAACTGGCTATACGGATTTGAGTTCTAGACCTTTTCTTTCGTAATCTTCGTTTTTGTATTTTTTTTAATCACAATTTTTGGGATTTTTGCAGCACAGTTTTTGGGAGATTATATCAACATCAAACCACTTGTTTCGTCGTTTTCTCTAATAATTCACACGCGCAGACAATTCACCAAATCGCATCACTTTTACGAATAAAACCGACTTCAAACCATTATTCAAGCAACAAAACAGGAGCGACAAATTGTACAACAATCCGTCGACGGCCAAAATCTCTCCTAGTGTACCTATGTTAGTAAATAAGTAAATAAGTTTGTTTTTCGCTACTCTGTTGTGCTTTACTAACCGTTTTTTTATAGAACAAGGGTGACAATCGAACAGACAGTCCACCTGATGGTTAGTGGATGCTGTGGCCCATGGACTTCTACAATTATCCTCGATTTAGAATCAAAATTCAGATGCGTTGTCACCTCTGAAGACTAGGATCGAATGCCTCGTTTCCAGTAAAAAAGGGTTTCCGGATCTCTACACTCACCATACGAAACACAGCAGTATTAAACTGCTATTTTACACTGGTATTCTGTGAGAGCGTAGTTCTTCCCCGTTCGAGCAGTCATTCGTGCTACAACTATATTATAGCTACAGCGTGGTTCTACCATTAAGTAGGTACATTGAGATGAGGATCAGTATCTACTCAGCGTTGTGAATTAGGAGATACCTATATTCAGCAGCGGACTGCAACATTTGATAATAATGTTACGAGCTTGAGGTTCGTGACAATAAAAATTGCCGATAAAATTACCTAAATTAACACTTTAATTTACTTTACACAATTAAAGTTAAAACACTAATAATTTAAACACACTAATTCACTTAATTCCACTCCGAAGCTTCGCTTGTTTCGCCCAAATCAACACTGCCTCCATCGCATCTTGCAGCGCCTATATATTTAAATTAGCAAAGAAATATCCAGAATGTTCAAGTAAACACGCGGAAGGTACCGAGCGTTCGAGTTTCGACTAGGCGCTGTCAGTTGAGCGATTTGTGATGTCATTTTCTCAATGCTCCCCTCGCTCTCGTTCCTGACACTAGATGGCGCTAGTGTATCGTTGACTGGAGCGCGTAACACTGCCCCCTCCTAAGACATGCTCGTCCCGAGCATTATCGGCCCCATAATAACGCGCCAAGCGATTCACATGGACGATCTTAGGAGTCCCTCTTGCGCCTTTCTGTAACGGCTCCGCAATGTCAAGGGCTGTCCTATCCCGTGGTGCACCAACATTGTACAATTTCGGTGCTCCTCTACTACGTGTCCGAGGTCCCCGCTCGGCCGCACAACTTGTACATGTACGACACCAATCCTCGACATCGTCACGATAATGGACCCAGTAAAACTGTTCTCGGACCTTCAGTAGAGTTCGTTTAACTCCCAGATGGACTCTTGAACGACCATTATGGCACAACTGTAGAACGTTCGGCACTTTAGCTTTAGGGACAACCATTTGCAAACGACAGCTGTCTCTTCGACCATTGTCCCATTTACGGCACAGGACATCATCCTGAATCAGCAAGCTGTCCCATTGGGCCCAATAGCTTTTCGTGGTTGAACTCAACGCTGAGACGTCCCTCCACTTAGGCTTGGTAGCACGGGCCTTCATCCATCCCAGAATCGGCTTGATGTCCGGATCTTCCTGCTGTGCATGTCGTAGGTTGTCCTTCCACCCGTTGCTGAGGTGGTCTGTCCTGAGCATCCTCACGGATACCACCTCCTTACTCTCTTGCTTACTACAATGGTTGCAATCTTCAGGACAAGGTCTTCTTGACAATGCATCTGCGTTGCCGTGAGATTTCCCGCTGCAGTGTCTGATAGTAAAGTCGTATTCCTGCTGCTGCTGGGCGGTGCTGTTAGCCGCACTTCCTTTCTGAGACCGTTCACCTTCCCTTCGTAGGGTGTGCTCAGGGTAGCTGGACCGAAGATGGCCCCTTTCCCCACAGCCATAGCACCTAGGGCTGTATCTTTTATTGTGGTCGCGAACCGTAACTGCTGTAACCTCCCTAGCGTGAGGTGAACGATGATCCTGTCGCCGCCAGGCAGTGTCGTTAGCTGCACTACCCTCTCGAGATCGATCAACTCTCCTTTCCACGGTTCGCTTAGGGCAGCTGATTCGAAGATGGCCTTTTTCCCCACAGCCATAGCACCTAGGGCTGTATCCTTTGTTGCGGTCGCGAACTGTAGCTGCCGCAACCTCCCTGACGCGATGGGAACGATGATCCTGCCGCACGGCTTCCACTTCCAGTGCATGGGCCAAGGCGTTTTTAAGCGTCTCGTGGTACCCGAGCCTCACAGCAGCTCTGACTTCCAGGTCGCGGATGCCGTCGATGAATGTCTGCACCAGGTTCCCTTCAATGAGCGCAGGTACAGACCGGTATGCTTTTCGCACCAGCTTCTCCACTTCTAGAGCCCACTGCTGCAGGTTTTCGTTGATGCGCTGCACACGATCTTTAAGCTGCGCACGAAAGACGTGTTCCAGGTGAGCGTCGCCATATCTCGCCTCCAATGCCTCAAGGAGTTGCTCATAAGTCACTTCCTCACCGAGAGCTTCCAGAACTGTTAAGGCCTGGTCGCGCAGGCCTAGTGTGAGAGCAGTCATGGCCTGACTTTTATTCCAGCCGTTCGCCTTCATAACAGCCTCGAACTGGATTTTGTAGGCTGACCAGAAAGAAGTCCCGTCGAATGGTGGCACCTTGAACCCACGTAGCGAAGGTGTAATAGCTACTACGGGAGCTGTAGTTCCATCCCCCAGTTTGAGGTCGTCCAGCGTTTTCTTCACGTCAGCCATTACGTTGTCAACCCGATTGTTTACTTGGTCGATTCGGGTTTCGGCCTCCGACAGGCGGTTGTCATGTTGAGCAACCTTATCCTTCACCTCCCGTATCTCTTTTCCGAAGATAGCGTGAAGGTCCTTCATGAGGAGCATCTGCTCTTCCTTATCGCGTTGGAGTTGCTCTTCTAAACGACGGGCCTGTTCCTCCTGCCAGCGGGCCTGTTCCTCCTGCCGGCGGGCCTGTTCCTCTTGTCCGCTTTGCAGCTGCTCTTTCAACTGACGGGCCTGCTCCTCCTGTCGGTGAGCCTGCTCCTGCAGCATCACCATCATAGCACCTAAGTCAGGTGCTGCAGATGTAGGAGCTACCGACGGGCCTGCAGCCGGTGGCTGGCCCTCCGACGTCTGCGGCGTTGCACCACCAAATCTTCGTTGGTCCGTCTCCTGCTGGCGTTGACTTCGGGTACGGACACCCTCCGTTTCCTCCTTAGGTAAAATCGGCATGATTTTATCCCACTTCTGACACCAATTGTTACGAGCTTGAGGTTCGTGACAATAAAAATTGCCGATAAAATTACCTAAATTAACACTTTAATTTACTTTACACAATTAAAGTTAAAACACTAATAATTTAAACACACTAATTCACTTAATTCCACTCCGAAGCTTCGCTTGTTTCGCCCAAATCACTACTGCCTCCATCGCATCTTGCAGCGCCTATATATTTAAATTAGCAAAGAAATATCCAGAATGTTCAAGTAAACACGCGGAAGGTACCAAGCGTTCGAGTTTCGACTAGGCGCTGTCAGTTGAGCGATTTGTGATGTCATTTTCTCAATGCTCCCCTCGCTCTCGTTCCTGACACTAGATGGCGCTAGTTTATCGTTGACTGGAGCGCGTAACAATAATAAAGGGTTTTGAGTGTAGGTAAATAAAAAATATTTTGTTTTTTAAGTTCATTTATTTTATTGTACTTATGAATTCTTAATAAAACTTCATCTAAGAAGGGAGCAGGCCGGGTAATACCCTCATGGCGAGTATGGCTTAGGTACCAAATAATACTCATAACATGTGAGTAGCATCCCACTGCTCTTAAACCTACAATGAACTGTACTGTATTGTAGAATTAAGAGCAGTGGGATGCTTGTGGGGGAACTTTAGGGCTTGCGGCTTAAGTCACTTGCGACTTAGCCGAATTGCCATTTAGATGGTCGATTTACACCATGCGGCTAAAATTGTGCGGCTGATAAGTGGTTTTTAGTGCATGAATTAGTCTGCGGCACTGCCGTAATAAGCATTGGTAGACAATACATGTCCTCAAGTTTTTAATTCCTTAGATATGCCGATTTCCTTTCACCGTTTTCCTTTTGATTACTGATACGATGTGTGACAAAGTTCATATTGTGTGGCAGGTCTTAGTGTTTAGCAGATGATTATTGAAGCGATGCAAGGATTATGAAAAGGATGGCGCAAGGCTGTTGACATTGTTACTTTATCTATTAAATATATGTAAGCACCTATGGCATTGTCTTAGTGCAGGGTAGTCTCCCGTTCGATAATTATTGATAGATAGGCTATCTATCTATAAATAAGTTGAAGTTCCATGTTCCTAATGCAGTGATAATGTGAAAAAGGCGAAAGCTTTGGAAAAATTATATTATCGTCATTAATCATTACAGTTTGTTGTAACGCTTCCCCATATATAATTTTTCTAACTTTGGAGTCCCACTTTGTGCAGTTTTCGGTGGCAGCTGTGAGAGTCTCCTTCCAGCTACTATCCGCAAGAAGTCGACACAACCAATACAACGACAGATATAGCCAAAAGGCAGTTATAAGATAATACTAATAATTTGCCATTTGAAAGGGTATGTATCACTGACGTTGAGTATATGCATTTTTCGATAATGTTGTCTCACCTACTAACATCATGTCTTCAGTAATTAAAAGATAGGAAATTTACAGAGATATATTATTATGTTGTTATGTAAAACATCATAGAGGTCAGACAGTCTGCCCGACTCGGGCAAAGCTACTAAGGTGTGAGTCAAACCAAGACGCAGAGAGCGCTATTTTGAATAGCGACCCGCCAAACAACCATCGCAGAGACGCAACGCATCAACGCAACTAGCATCAATACGACTATAGTTGCCTTACACCATCCGAAGGTCCCAAAAACAATCCCAGCAGAAATAATCACCTGCTACCTAATCGACCGGAGCCAACAGATGTATTGAATCAGACGAAGCACACCCGCAGATCCATCATAAGATGCAATACCGCAAGTAGCAGTAAGCATTAATGTTCTACTATTATTACTAATAACTATCATACGTATGGTGACCCTTCACAACATACCCACATGAACCCTATCGACTTTCGCAACAAATTTAGTAGAAATAGAAATAGAAACTTTTTTATTCAATGTAGATTATAAACAATACTTATTGAAAGTCAATTTTTTTCATTTACCACTGGTTCCCAAAAAAAAAACCTCTGTCATGGGAAGAACCAGCAAGAAACCCAGCGGGACTATTTTTTTTTCTAATAATAGCTTACAATCATGTTTACAATTTAACAACACAAGACAAATTAGAAATAGCTTAGTAGCGATCACCCTTCCCGGGGGTTATTATCAACCATAAATTCCTTAATATTATTTTAAGTACGTATAATAATTAACTTAGAATACATTGATGATATTCTCATTATATTTATATTGAAGTCGCTTGTGCAAAGTTTTTAATTTTGCCACTTGTATCAGTTACTTCACAATGTCACATGTATGTCACTAAAGCCGTATGAAATTTAGTAAATTAATTATTTATTTTAAAAATTGCTTAATATACTTAAGATACTCGTGCGAGTTAGAGGAAATAAAACCACATACAATTTGCAAATTAATTTTTTTTTTTCGTTAAAAATAATTATTTTAAATGTGTTTTTTAGAAAAAAAAAATTCTATACGCTTGGATACGAATTCTGATAACACACCTAACGGGAACCACAGGGTTTTTGTTACATGTTGTGTATATATATATATATATATATATATATTTGGTAGACCCCCGTCATATACTGTTTGATATGAGTGACATTTGCCATAATTATCACACTTTTTACGTACTTTGAAAACGCAGCAGTTTTTATTGTTAAAAATTATCAGGTAGGTGCTGCTGCCCATAAGTTTCTGAACTTTCTAATTTTCGTCTGTCACCTCCCACGATACCAAAGGGAAGATATGTTGTAATGGATTCTCTTACGCTGCCACTACTTAGCAAATTTTATCATTTTATTTATTCTAAATCCTAAATAGACTACATTTTTAAAAAGTAATTAAAATGAATGAATGAAAAGTAAAATATTGTGCTCTGTCATAAAAGCCATCTAGATTCTAAAATTAAAAGGTAAAGCTTTTATAAATAAAGACAGAAATGATTTGAAATAAATAAGAACCTTTGTAGAGAAGCAATTTTTCCCTTTGAGTGAAAAGCTTTTTTATTTGTGAAATACCAAGTACTTACGTAAAACAGCGATATAGCTTTATGAATTTATTTGTAACCTGCAATACATATAGCGAACCAATCAAAAGTATGCATCTATGGAATAGGCTAGGAGACCTGAATTACCCAACCGAGAAACATCAGATGGGGTCGCCACTCTCCAAGCTTGGTTATGGAAAAATCATCCCTAGAATGGATGAAACTCACACAACTCTAACCTAGCCGATCACTTCGCGGGAGCATTACTAGAAATAAAAACTGTACATTGCTCGTTGGCACTATAATATACTAATAATATTGCTTATTTAGTATATAGTTTCCAAAAATATTTCGTTAACGTCTTTTGATCAAAACTGGTAAAAAATGCATTGCCACATTACCCATAACCATATGATAAAAATTTTTAATTTATCGCTATTGTATTGTTGATTGCGATGTTATAATTTTTTTTTACTTTCAGGTTTACTTATGCTTTTTATGATAAGTCCAATTTTGTGAGCCTTTTGAGTGGCATTAGGACCATCACAAATCCAAATTTCGTCTAAATATTTACTTTAAAAACTGCATTTTATTGAAATAAAAGTTTAATATACTTTTTTATATTCCTGATAGTTTCATGTACTTTACATCAACCCTGGTCACGGAGTGGAGGGGGCTGAGGTGATCAACGACCCAATGTCCTGCATTGCAATTAAAATAAAAATGATTTTTTGTGTTTACTCGAATAATAATTACCCATTTAAATAAAACCAGTTTTAACGGATTATATCACGTATTATTTCATATTCCCGACATTTTAAGTCTATCACGAAAAGAGGACCGAATTAGAAGGGCTGTAATGACGACGACATTCCCAACGTTACGAGTACTTTAGAGCAGTGTTTCTCAAACATTGTTCTGCCATGGCCCGGTAATTTTCACACTACCCGTTTTTGACCCACTTAACTCTTTTAAACCCAAGCTGGTTCCATTAGGTAAAATAATACACATTTATTATCAGTAAAAATGTTTTATTAATTTAGTCACTAAATTTTAGTGAAAAGTATGAGGCTGCTGCTTATTATTCACTAAAGAATCCAAGTGCGCCGAAAATAATAAAGTTTTATCCTAAGGTCTGTTTCCACTTCAAGTCGGTTTCTATATTTATTTTTAAAGTAAACTAGTGTTGAAAACCCTGCTCACATTTATAAGTTGCAACAAAACATATAACAAAAGGCATTAAAAAATTTATTGCTTGATGAGCTAATTTTGTGTATTCTTGACGACAAGATAACCAAAAATCTATCAATAGTCTTGTGTCAAATAATATATCTTTGAGGGTTGTGTCAGTTGACAGTTCAATTAAAGAGTCGACATTTGGTCTGGCAAATCAGTATCGGAATCTAACGTGAATGTAAATGGGAATCTTATCCAAGCTTTGTTGCTGTCGATTGGAGAAAAATATTCTTGGAGATTCTTCTCAAGTACCAATAAATATGCTTTAATTTGAGTAAAGATGTCTTGTGGCAAGGCAATCAGGTTGTACTCTTTTTGTATTTCACTTAAATTTCTAAATGCTTTAAAGTTCCCAGTTTCCGCACGTTGTGTCCACACATAAAGCTTTTTTCTTCCACCTTGTCTAGCACTTTAAATATTGTTACATTTTCACCTTGCAGTGCCATGTGTAGATTGTTTGAAAATTCAAAAATATCAGATATGTAAGAGTTAACATCATAAAATCTATCCTTGAATTCAGATATTACATTTCTGGCCGTTGGGGAATAATGTTCTAAAAAATTTTACTTCTTCTTTTAATTCAATAAGGCTTTTTAAGACATTGCCTCTTGAGAGCCACCTCACCTCACAGTCTAAAAGAAGATGTTCGTGATTACTTCACATCTCTTTGCATAAAACAGAAAATAATCTTGAGTTCAATGGATGAGTTTGTGTAAAGTTTATGAACTTGACACACTCTTGCATCGTTGCTGTCAAGAGTAAAGGCATAATCTTGTCAGCCAATGTTCTCTATTAACGCTACAGTGCGTCCATACACATTTCGGCATACAACTTTTACCCTTAGATGAAGGCCAGTAGGAATGCCTGACATTACTCTTGCGCCATCACTACTCAATCCTACACACTTCTTCCATCCAATATTATTTTTGTTTTAATTAAGATAAATATTTCTTCGGATGCCGTTCGTGTTGGCAAAGATTTATAAAACAAAAACTATTCATAAATAGTGTTCTCAAAATCATATCGTACATAGCATATCAGACTGACATTATCGGGTATGTCTGTACTTTCATAGATTTGCAAGGAAAAACAATGACATGATTTCAGATGGTTTACGACTGTTTTTTCAATGTCGTGTGCTATATCCACAATCCTACGCTTAACTGTGTTATAGGATAACGCTAACTGACTTACTTGGCTTTGTTGTTTTTTTTTCTAACAATCAAGATGTTACAATTTTTTGTGACGGATGTATTATCTTCTCACCAGTAACATGTGGATAGGTATACTTGGCAATTAATTGTGAAATTTTCATAAGAAGCCAGGACAAGACTATGAGCTTGAGTTCCTTGTGAAAAAAATAGACTTCATATTTCTTTTCCTATTGCTTAACTCTGTCTTCTAATTTGCGAAGAAACTGTCTTTTTGTTTGCCTTTTTCTTTTTTGAAGATTCATTTACCTATTCCCGTTTGTTGCAATCAATATTAGAACTTGTACTTTGCTGTACTAACTCACTATCACTCACCTCTTTACTTGTGTTGCTCCCGGAACTGGTACTTTGTTTTATTACCCATTTATCCATTGTTATTATTTCCAATTATGGCTTTAATAATTTATATACGTAAATAATAATCACACTGCAAAAACCTGTTTAAACTGTCTGACCGGAATGTCTGCGATCAGCGGAATGGCAGCGTCAGGGCAGCAGCAGGCAGCGCTAGAGGAGGGGCAGCGCGGGAGCTCACACCTCGTTGTCCCGCTCTTTCTTTTGCCATTGTCAGTCAGCAGCAGTGATCGGCGCGGTCGCACCGCTCACCACACAAGTATTTACGATGTGTCGATTGATAGTAGGTATTATTTTTAAAACGAGGCGGGAATTATTATTTATTTTAATGGCCTGGCACCGGTTCGCGACTCGACAAATGAGAAACTGTGCTTAACAGCACTCATGGTTAAATGAGTGGTACACCTAAACATACATATGCTGGATAGTGTCGATAAGAGCTATTTTAGAATTTTTTGGTAATATTGATTGACTATGTGTTCATCGCTGATCATGATCGTACACCTGTTTTAATCCTTCTCGATCTAGTTGCATCTTAAACTATGTCAAACTTAACTTTCCAGTATCAAGTCACGACCTTTAACACCAACAACACATTTTATAAATTTAGGGATTTGCACCGATTTTACTCGTAGTCAATAATTAGTTTTAAAATATAAAGCAATAGAGCAAAATAAAAGGAGTACGATGTATTTATTCAATCACAGTTTTAATAAAAGATTAATATCGGTATTGATCACCTTAATTAAGAGCCACTAAGCTCATCATTCAGCTGTGGACTGTTTCATCAGTCTTATAAAGAAATATGACGTAAACCACCATATTCTGTAGTAAATTTTTCGGAATGTTACAGAATTTTTTCAAGTTGCATTTATTTTTGTTACGAACACTGGTTACTATTAAATATTTTATACTCACACAATCTGTTACATAATGGGAGCTTGGGTAAGCATTTTACCTCTTTTACGAGTTTAGTTTTCTACGGTTTGACGTAAAAGAACATTAAAATACAGATAAAATGTCGACGATTTGCCAGATTTTTGCAGCCTTGTTTAAGACTTTTAGAGAAATTAATAACACTCAACCTTTTACATACATCATGCACCACACGAAACACAGCATATTTATACTACTTAGTCCAGTTGACCCATTAGCATTTCGCAGCTATGATAAAACTGCAACATGGCTTCCCAATTAAATGACAAATTCTTTGAAAAAGGTGTTCACAAAAATAATTAATAAAAATTACTATTTTCTATTATAATCTATCGATAGACCCATTTCCAACAGTGGACTTGAAAGAAGAAAAATCATTAACCCACTAATAAGCAATAATTAAAGTTAAAAAAATAAAACACGACTTTAAATTATAAAATCCATCCATACTATCCATACTAATGTTATAAATGCGAAATGTGTTTAATTGTTTGCTTGTTTGTATGTTTGTCCTTCTTTCACGTCGCAACAGTCATGGCATGATTTTTTGTATGGTGATAGTTCGGTGGCTGTAGAGTGATATAGGCTACTTTTTTCATCTTTCTATCATTCCCGTGGGAAAATCGAATATGTTATAAAATTAAATTCAGCTAGGTGGCGCCACCGTGATTCAACAAGACGGACGACGGTACGATGGACGAACACAGAAGGTCAGAATATCTGGATTATTATGTCTTTTTACCAAAATTAAGATAAAAAATGTATGGATTTGTATTTTTCCACGCAGGACCGGGAAGAGAGCGATAAAAAACATAAAATTCACCAGCTGATTTTCTTCAAACATTTTGGTGCATTGTACAATAGGCGATAACCTTCAACAAGTAATCCGTTGAAGCTTTGCCTACCCCGCAAGGGTTACAGGCGTGATTATAAGTATGGATCAGAAATACTATCACCACCTGTCACGCTTTCACCCTTAACTATTACTTAACTGTGGTAGAAAAAGTTCTTAGTAAGCCTTATTAATAAGCCTTAGTAATATTTATTTAACGGAAATGAATACAGTTCTTATATGTGGTTATGAATGAATCGGTAAGAAAAATTGTGAAAATTATAAGAAAAATATTTTTGAGAGTTCTTATTAACTAACGTATACATAGTTTAAATTGATTCCGCTAGATGTCGTTACTATGTTTTTAAAACACGGTAACGAAATGTTTCCTGACATGTACTTAACTCCCGCCGTTGAGCCGCGCGTCAACTTATAGTACATACGGTACTTATACGCTTAAAATGTTTCTATTTCGTAGCTTATTCGACTACCTGCTTTCGAATTCGGGTGTTTGTTATTTGCTTTGTGATTTGGTTAAGGATGAATAGATTTATATTGGCTTTCATTTTCGGAATTGTGTATTTTTTGGATCGGTTTTGTTGATTTGGTTGGTATTCTTTTACAAATATTTAGACTCTGGCTTTGATTTTGGATTTTGTTTATTTAGAATCGTGAATTGATTTCGTTGTTTTAGGTTGTTTAACAATATTTCAAAGGAATATTAATAGTATAGATAGTGTATACGGTACCTATACAATTACTTCTTTTTTCGTTGGTTATATTTATATTGACTACTGCTTCGATTTCCGTTTTCTGCGATTTGTTTTGTGATTTGGTTTAAGTTGATTCGATTTTTTTGGCTATCATTTTCGGATTCATGTTGTGTCTTGAATTGGTTTTGTTGTTTTGCTTTAAAAAATATATTTAAAAGGAAATTTAATTCCTTTTAGGTATTTTAACGTTTTTCTATAAATAGGTTTTTTCATAATGCCTCGCAAGGACTTTCGGATCCGGCGTTACCGTAGCAAGAAGTAGTGTAAATGTGCTCTCGTTTACCTCCAAAATAAATTCAAAAGTTCTTCCCAATTAAGTAAAAGGGATAAGTACAAATATAAAACATAGTGAAGTGAACTTATAACTAATAAGCTTAATAAAAACAGAAGAAGAAAAAAATCAACAAGGAGTGTGAACTATATTGATAGGTTAGGTCAAGTGATAAGTGCACCAGAGACAACGAAACGCAGTGAAATATCTACCAACGTAACATCTCTAACAATCAATGCTGACAACATATAGGAATTAGGCTACGTTCAACGTTTATAACAAAGAGTATATAATCAATACCCTTTAGAGGCGGGACTTACATCCCGTTACTTACTAAGTAAAACATTACGTTTTACACTAAACAACTTTGGATAACATAGAAATATTCTTTGAACGAATGAAAATTTAAATGGCAAAACAAACGGAAGATATAATTTCGAAACTAGACAAAAAGTTGGCTCCTCTTACATGCGAAGTCGAAGAATTAAGGTTGGAAAACCAAGAACTGAAAGAAAAAATAAAATTAATGGAAAGAAGCAGACGAACCAATAATATTATTATATACGGACTCAAAGAAACAGAAGAGAACAAGCTGGAACTGATGGAATTGACAGTCAAATAATAGGTACTGATTTAAAAATTTCCCTTGAAAACAACGATATTAATGAGATACGCCGAATCGGCAAAAAAGTCAATAGCAATGGAAGGGGAAGACCAGTACTTATGTCATTGCTTAATGCCTGGAAAAAGGTAGAAATAATGAGAAACAAGAAGAAATTTAAAAATGTATATGTTTCTGAAGACTATCCTAAAGAAGTTCAAGAAAAAAGGAAAGAATTAAGAGGAAAGCTGATAGAGGAAAGAAAAAAGGGAAACTTTGCGATAATAGATTATGATAAACTGATCATTAAAGAAAAAATACTAAGCAACGAGAAGCGTAAACGTGATTTATCGACATCACCTCCAAATACACAACAGCCTCGAAAACAGTACGCACCATCAACAACGAATAGGGCAAATGCTTTCTACATTATGAGAGGAAGAAGTAGTTCCCTTTCCTGTCCTTCTAAACCTAACGAGCAGACGCAATGACATAAAAATATCAGCTGCCGGAACAAAACAACAATTAAACTAAAATTAAATAACAATAACAATGAAGTATTCCCCAAGCCGACTGGTCCTCGTTTGACCACCACCCTCCATTGAAGAATTGCAAGAGTAATAGTAAAGATTATAATAAAAATGGTAATAAACACAAAAAATGTTAGATATGAAAAGAAACAAGTTGAAAACTCCACTTTAAAAATAGGTACATTTAATGTAAGATCCCTTTCATCAATTGAACGATACTTACAACTTACTTATGCACTAAAAAAAATCGATTTCGATATACTGAGTTTATCCGAAGTAAAGAAAACTGGTTACAGCATTGAAGAATATCGAGAGTACATCCTATGTTACATTGGGCAAACAAAAGGCTTACATGGGGTAGGATTCCTGGTAAAGAAAAAACATAAACATATGATATCCAATTTCACAGGGATCTCTGAAAGGGTTGCTCTACTGCAACTATAGTAACCAAGGAATTTAATATATCTATAATCCAGGTATATGCACCAACAGAGGAGACATCGCAAGAAGAAGATATCGAGAATTTTTACAGCGATATGGTAAAAGCACACTCTTTAGCAGACAATATAATAATAATTATGGGTGACTTTAACGCTAAAAGAGAGTGGCCCAAGAATTTAGAATTACTACGAGTAACGTTTCATATATACCAAACAAAAAAAAGCAGAAAAACATTTCAAACTTCAATAAAAAACCCAACAACAGATTACGAAATTAAAAAATACACTGAAAGCCTTAAATCCAATCTCGAAGACAATATAACTACCACACCTGAGAATGTTCAAACCTTCTATGACTTACTTGAAGAAAATATAATATCCAGCTTAAAGAATAATAAAGACACCCAAAAGACATGATATCCAATACTTAGCGAACAAACAAAACTACTAATTAAAAAACGCACAGAATTAATAAACACAAAGAACAAAAACAAGGAAAAGAAAAATGAACTTACCAAACTCTTCAAACTCACTAATAAATCCATAAAACTCGACTACTTTAAGCATAGAAAAATGATAATAACAAAAAATATAAAAAGTTTTAGAAGCACTAAGAGAGCCTTCAAGGAACCAACTCTTCAAAAGAAATGGATACAAAAACTTGAAAACAATTCTGAAGAGACTAAGTCAAGAAAAGATGTGATAGGCCACGCCACCGAATTTTATAAACAACTATACAAAAAGAAGGAAGACGAAAGTACATTTGAAGAAGAAATTGATAATAAATCTAGAGTAAATATAGTTAAACCAATAAAAGAAGGAGAAATACTCTCGCATATAAAAACACTAAAAAATAAAAAAAGTCCAGGGCCCGATGGGTTAACAAACGAAGCCCTTAAATTAGGTGCCCCCATCTTACTTGGATACTTAACACACCTCTTTATTATGATATTAAACACAGAAATGGTACCAAAGCAATGGTGTACATCTGACATTATATTAATTTATAGAAAAGTAAACCCGTTAGATATCGGAAACTACAGACCCATAAGTCTACTGACAAGTATGTACAAGCTCTTTACATCTATCATATTAAAACGAATCACAAAAGAAATTGACGCTTCTCAGGCAATAGAACAAGTAGGTTTCCGCTCAGGATTCAGCACAATTGACCACATACACACTGTAGAACAACTAATATAAAAATTCAATGAATATAATAAATCTCTTTATATCGGTTTTATAGACTACAGCAAAGCCTTTGACAGTATCAACCATGGTTTCATCTGGAATGCAATATAAACGTCAAATGTAAACGATAAATACATAAACATCATAATATATATATACCTAAATAGTACAAGCAGGGTTAAACTTGAAAGGAGAGGTGACCAAATAAAAATAGAAAGAGGAGTCAGGCAAGGCGATCCTTTGTCGCCGAAACTTTTCATCGCAGTGTTTGGAAAATATATTTAAAAAGTTAAATTGGACAAAATATGGCATTAATATTAATGGCTATCGTTTAAATCATCTTAGGTTTGCAGATGACATAGTCATATTTTCTGAAACAGCTAAACAACTTAAGGATATGCTACACTCACTAGACCAAGAAAGTTCAAAAGTAGGTTTGGAAATGAATATAAACAAGACTAAGATAATGACCAACAGTCACAACGTACTCATCAACATAAAAGGAAACAATATAGAATAAGTAGAAAACTACATTTACTTGGGGAAACAAATATCCTTCATGAAAATCAACAATGAAGATGTAGTAGAAAGAAGAAAAAACATTGCATGGAGAAAGTTTTGGTCACTAAAAGAAATTTTAAAAGGAAATTACAGTATAAAAATAAAGAGTATTGTAATGGACACCTGCCTCTTACCTAGTCTATTATATGGCTGCCATACTTGGACATATACAAACAAAGTGAGACAGAAAATATATACAACACAGAGAACAATGGAAAGGAGCATCTTAAATATAAATAAAATACATAAAGTCAAAAACAATATAAGACAAAAAACAAAAATAACAGATGTACTCACGCACGCTTTAAGGTTAAAGTGAAAATGGACAGGACACATATCACGATACCAAGATAATAGATGGACAATACAAACCACACGATGGAAGGGACCAGTATCTGGCAAAAGGAAAGTTGGTAGACCACATAAACGGTGGACCGATGACATAATACAGTATGCAGGAAAAGATTGGATGAGCAAAAGTATAAATAGAGAAATGTGGAATCAGATGGAGGAGGCCTTTACTCAAAATGGGATCCATATCTCTGAAAATATACACAGTTAACCGTACAAACAATAACTAATATGAAATAAGCTAATAATACTAACAACAAGTACTAATCAACATGGAAATGTAAAATGTAGAAACGTAGGGATAAGGAATAAAGAGACTTTATTATTATTATTATTAATGCCTCGCAAACGTAAGTCCAGCCTTTCAAGAGTATCTTCACAAAGAAAAGCGAAAAGATTAGCTCGATCGCTAGAATCTTTAGAAGATGCTGAACTGCATGAACTGCATGAGGCAAGAACAAGCAGAGCGTTAGGCTGCTTTTGCATCTGGGATACCTTCTCAAAGTCAGCAAAGGCGTCTTGAACAGACAGAGTGTCAGGCTGCTTTAAGAGCTTCCGAAACATCTTCTCAAATTCAGGAAAGGCGTCTTGAATAGGCAGAGCATCAAGCTACTTTAAGAGCTTCTGAAACACCTTCTCAAAGTCAGCGAAGGCGTCTTGAATAGGCAGACGCAAGCCTTTAAGAGCTACTGAAACACCTGCTCAAAGTCAGCAAAGGCGTCTTGAACAGGCAACATCGGCAGAGCGTCAACTACTTTAAGAGCTACTGAAACACCTGCTCAAATCAACAGAGAGTATACTTAAGACTACTAAACACCTGATCAAATACAAAGGCTCTTAAGAAGCGTCAATCTACTTTAAGAGCTACTTAAACACCAGTTCAAAGTCAGCAAAGGCTATTCGAACAAGCGGAACGTCAGGCCACCTTAAGAGCCACGGAAACACCTGATGAAACTCAACACAGACTCATTGAACAAGCTTAACGACAATCTTATATAAGGGTATCTGAAACACCAGAACAGACACAGGCGCGAAGAGATGCAAATGCACAGCTCCAGCTGAACGTCGACAAAATTTTCAAAGAAACAATTGGTCGATTTTAATGATGCAGCATTCAATTATGATCCGTTGATTGATTATAAAAATCACAGGTTAGTTGTTATTGGACTGGTGGACAAGGTGTGCCGATTTTGCAGCGCTTTAAAATGGAAAGATGAGACCGCAGGTATGTGCTGTTCCAATGGCAAAGTGTCTCTTCCGTTACTTGGGGAACCAGAAGAACCTTTGAAAATTTTCTTTTTATATGATGCTAATGAGTCACGGCGCTTTTTAAACAGGATCCGGAAATATAACTCATGCTTACAAATGACGTCCTTCGGAGTTAACCGGGAAATAATAATGCCGGGATTTTCGCCTACATTTACGATGCAAGGGCAAATTTATCATAGAATTGGTTCACTTTTTATAGGTGAAAACGAACAGCATAAATTTTTACAAGTATATTTTATGGGTGATGAAGAAATTGAGGTAAATCGTCGCTGCCATGTATCCAGAGAGTTGAGAGAGACACAGTGTTCAAAATTCAAAGATTCTTGCATGAACGTAACATTTTAGTCAAAACATTTAAAACTGCTTTAGAAAACCTACTTGAAGAGGATTATAAAGTCGTCATTCACGCAGATCGGACCCCTCGAGGAGAGCATGAAATGTGCTATAATGCACCTTTGATAAACGAAATAGCAGCCGTAATTAGTGGTGATCAATTTTCTTCACGAGACATTGTCTTGCGAGCACGTGATGATACATTGCAACGGGTAGCCGAAAATAGCAGGGTACACACAAGTTTTATGACGCTCTGCAATACACATTGATTTATTGCAAAGGACAAGAGGGTTATCATTTTCAAATTCCACTCATTAAACCGGTCACAAAGGAGCCTACTCCGAACAAAAAAGTATCATGTATGAATTTTTATGCGTATCATATGATGTTGCGAGAAAATGGTTTTAACCTCTTAGCCCGGTGTAGACAATTATTTCATCAATTTTTGGTAGATATTTATGTGAAGGTAGAAAGTGAACGTCTCCGTTATATATCTTTAAATCAAAAAAATCAGCGCGTTGAGAATTATATACATTTACAAGATGCAGTTTCTAGCGACGCCAGTGTAAACCCCAGAGATTTAGGTAAAATGGTAATTCTGCCCTCATCATTCGTTAACAGTCCCCACTACCTACATGAGTACACACAAGACGCATTCGCCTATGTACAAACTTACGGAAGACCTGATCTTTTTGTTACTTTTACTTGCAATCCCACATGGAAATAAATAACCGAGGAGCTAATGCCGGGCCAAAAAGTACTGACAGACACGATTTAGTTGCTAGAGTATTTAGATTAAAAGTACAAAAATTAATGTATGTAATTAACAAAGGGAAAATTTTCGTAGAGGCGCAGTGCTTCATGTATTCAATTGAATGGCAAAAAAGAGGATTACCGCATGCCCACATTCTAATATGGCTTAAAGAAAAGTTGCGGCCCAGCCAAATAGACGACATAATAAGCGCCGAGATTCCGGATCCTGAGCAAGATAAAGAATTGTATGATACCATCGTCCGAAATATGATTCACAGTCCATGTGGAGCACGAAATTCAATATCGCCATGTATGAAAGAAGGAAAATATACAAAGAAATTCCCTAAACAGCTATTAAAAGAAACAGTGCACAATGACAATGGCTACCCTTTATACAGACGCAGAGCTCCCGAAGATGGTGGCAGGAACGTTACTATCAAATCTCGCTCTGGAGCGTTCGAAACCTTAGATAACAGCCGGATTGTCCCGTATTCGCCCGTTCTATGTAAAATGTTTAATACCCACATTAATGTAGAAGTATTTAGCTCTGTCCGCGCAATCAAGTATATCTGTAAGTACATAAATAAAGAAAGCGACCAAGCAATATTTAATCTCAGGAGTGAAGGTGAGGCAAATCCCGTTAATGAAGTATAGACCTTTCAAGCAGGGCGTTATGTCAGCAGTAACGAGGCAGCGTGGCGTCTCCTTGGCTTCCCTTTACACGAAAAGCACTCAACAGTTACTCACCTTGCTGTGCACTTAGAAAATGGAGAGCGTGTATATTTCACCGAAAGAAATTTCCAAGAAAGTATTGCATCACCGCCAAAAACTACACTAACAGCCTTCTTTCAACTTTGTCAAACCGACCCCTTTGCAAAAAAGTTGTTATATTCTGAAGTCCCCCGCTATTATACTTGGAACACATCTAGGAAGAAGTGGAAATGCCGTATTCAAGGCGTGCCTGTTGCAAATTGGCCCAGTGTAAAGTCATCAGGAGCCCTTGGTCGTGTGTATACAGTCCATGTAACTTATATTGAATGTTTCTGTTTACGATTGCTGCTGCACCATGTTCGGGGTCCTACAGGATATAAAGGCCTTAAAACTGTCAACGGTCAGAAATGCGCAACTTATAGCTAAATTATAGCACTGGGATGAAACCATGGAGGAAGCTGTGCAGTGCCAGTCACCAGCCAAAATTAGGGATCTTTATGCAACTCTCATATCATCTTGCGGGCTATCTAATGCACATGGATTGTGGGACAAATATAAAGAGTACATGGCGGAAGATATTTTGCGAAGGTTACAGCGGACACTCGCGAACATGACATACAATGAACACATTTATAATGAAGCACTTGGAAAAATTGAAGATAAAGTAATAGCAATGGTAGGCAAAAAATTGAGCGACTTTGGAATAATAAGCCCTCAGCGAACAACCGAAAATGTACTAACTGATGAAATTATACGTGAAACAAACGACGATATACAGGCTTTGCAGCAGCAAGTAGCCGAATTTTTACCCCGCTTGCTTCCCGAACAAAAACTAGTTTTTGACAAAGTATTAGGACAAATTAAATGGTGCACTTTTCTTTTTAGATTCCCTTGGAGGAACTGGGAAGACATTTTTGTTAAATTTATTATTAGCGCAAGTACGGAAAGATAAAAACATTGCTGTGGCCGTAGCTTCCTCCGGTATAGCCACCACGCTGCTAAGCGGGGGCCGTACTGCACATTCTGTTTTAAAACTACCTCTAAATCTAGCCCAGGATGAATCACTGATCTGCAGCTTTAGCAAAAAAAGTGCACGAGGTATAATGCTACGACAATGCAAACTTTTAGTGTGGGACGAAATTACAATGTCGCATAAAAAAGCTGTAGAAGCACTAAATCGAACACTCCAGGATTTGCGCAGCAATATCGATGTAATGGGAGGAATGGTGGTTTTACTGCCTGGTAACTTTCGCCAAACTTTACCTGTCATTCAAAAGGGCACACCTGCAGATGAAATTAAAGCATGCCTCAAGTCATCTATTTTATGGAACAAGGTGACAAAATTCAGTTTAATTACGAATATGAGAGTGCATTTGTATAATGATATCAATGCTGGAGACTATGCTGACACACTATTAAAAATTGGCGATGGGCGGTTGGAAACGGATGCTGAGGGCTACGTTAAGTTGTCGAGAGATTTTTGTAATTTAGTACAGAGTCAGTCCGAATTAATTGCGAGCGTTTATTTAGATTTATTGAACAACATGCATGAAGACAAATGGTTATATGAAAGGGCGATTCTTGCACCAAAAAATGAGATCGTTAACAAAATAAATTCAGATATATTAAGCGAAGTAGCAGAGAAATAACAGAGTATTTATCAGTAGACACAGTTATGGACACAGAACAGAGCACTTCATATCCCGCAGAGTTTCTAAATTCTCTAGAGTTGTCAGGTGTGCCTTGACATAAGCTTCAATTAAAATTAGGCGTCCCATTCATGCTATTGCGAAATTTAGATGCTCCTCGGATATTTAACGGGACACGGCTGCGTGTGATACATCTTGCACGGAAAATAATCGGTGCTACAATTTGGATAGGCGTAGGAAAATGTGAAAATGTTATAATACCACGGATCCCTATAATTCCCACAGATCTTCCTTTTCAATTCAAAAGGTTGCAGTTCCCTATTAAGCTCAGTTTTGCAATGACAATTAATAAAGCGCAAGGGCAAATTTTACAGGTTGCGGGGGTTAACTTAGAAAAACCGTGCTTCTCTCATGGTCAGCTGTATGTAGCATGTTCACGTGTGTCAAATGCCCAGAATCTCCAAATTCTTTCTCCGAATGGAAAAACATATAACATTGTGTACAGTAGCGTCTTAAAATAGTGTTCAGTTAGTTTTTATTTTCCAAAATTCCCACAATCAATTAATTAGAATTTCCACAGATCTTCCCTTTCAATTCAAAATTTCCTATTTAGCTCAGTTTCTTTTCAATTCCAAATGCCGCATCTCTGACGGAGCTATTAATCTCAGTTTCTTTTTAACTCAAAAGGCTGCATCTCTGATGGATCTTTTAGAAAGAAAGAAAGAAACAGATTTTATTTGGCACATGCAACACACTCAAGAGGACTACATAAAACACATAACATTTAAGAGTCATACAAACAAAAAAAAACAAAAAAAATTATACATAGAAATCATGAAACAGGACATTCACTCCTTGTTTATATATATGGTAAAACAAAAAAAAAAACAAAAAAGCAAACAATAACATAAAAAAGGAAAAAAAGAAAAATAATAATTATAAAGAACTAGAGAATAAGGAGTAATGCATAAGGTGTATTACAAAGATAATCCACCAAAAAAAAAAAAACAATTTAAATTTTTGACGGAAGCTATCTATCGATTGCATATTACGGAACGGCGGCGGCAAGTTGTTCCAACACTTGGTTGCTGCATATCGAAAACTGCCTCGAAACGCAGCGGTGCGGTGTTGAGGCAGAAGCAACCCGTACGCCGAAGCTCTTGTCACTACATTTGTTGAGACGTTGTCTCGAGCCCAGCGCAATTTTTCATAGAGATAAGACGGCGTCCTGTATTTTATACAACCAAACAACAGCGTAGCAAAATGCAACTGCCAGCGGTAATCCATTTTGCGCATTTTCGCATTATTAATGTAAGGTGTAACATGTGCACGGGAAGGTATTTTAAAACAGAAGCGGGCACAGGCATTTTGTACACGCTGTATAAGTTTCTTTGAACGGTTGAGAAGTCTAGGACCTATTACTGCATCAGCATAATTGAATTTGGACAGTATCAAGGACTCACATAATCTGATACGGACTTCCGTCTTTAATACATCCCTTATCTGGTATAGTACTTTTAATCTGTAAAAACTTTTTTTGACGTTATTTATTATATGTTTTTCGAAGTGTAGTGCCTCATCCATTAATATTCCAAAATTTCTAATCTCAGTAACTCGATCAATATTTACATTTTTAATTGAAATTAAAGGACGATTTGCCAAGACTTTATTTATTTGTTTTTTGGTACCAAGTACCATATATTTCGTTTTATTAGGATTAAGTACTAATGTATTTGCTTCAGACCAATCGACCATACGATTTAGGTCTTCATGTAATTTTTGTACGGCTACAGTACTCTCATTTGGCTTGAAAGAAATATACACTTGTATATCATCAGCATATATATGATAGCTACAGTTTAATATATGTTTTACGATATCAGCACTATACAGCGAAAAAATCAAGGGACCAAGTACTGAACCCTGCGGAACACCTCTTGTAACAGCACAGCAATCAGATGCTATTTTGTTGCCGTTTTCATCTATTACTTCGACAATTTGCCTACGGTCATTAAAATAGCTACGAAACCAATCTATAGTTTCCGAGCTTAATCCAAAGTAGTTTAATTTAGAGAATAACAACTGCCTATTTAACGTGTCAAATGCACGGGAATAGTCTAGAAGAACTAGAATTTTAACCATACCGGAATCCCGAGCACTTAAAACATTATGCACTACATCGGCCAAAGCTGTTGTAGTACTATGTCGTTTCCTAAAGCCAGACTGTACACTCGGTAGAATTTCATTTTGGTATAAATAATGAGTTAACTGATTACATACAGCTTTCTCTAAGGTTTGGACAAACAGGGTAATACGCTAATAGGTCGCAGGTCTTTAAAATTCCTAATATTATCTGTCTTAGGAATCGGCGTTATTAAAGTAGTTTGCCACTGCTTGGGAAATGTCGTAGCTCTCAGAGAACTATTCATCATTACGGTAATAACATTTAAAGACTATGGGAGAGTCGATAACAGGATTTCCAGTGAAATTTGATCCAACCCAATGGAATTCGACTTCAGATCATGTAGAATTGTTAAAACTGTATTACTATCTATTTCCTTAAATTTAAAAGTTTTAGAGCTAAATTTATGGGTTTCGAAAAAAACAAAAAAAAGTAGTTGATAGAGGATTGAGAAGCAAAATTTTGACCTGGAACGTCAAGGAAATGTTTATTAATTTTTTTGGGTCACACAAATTCTATGATAGACAAGTATTATGTTAATTTTTTATATTTATTTGACGATGTAAGTGCGTCCATAACGTTTTAGAGTTTCTAATATTACAATTAATGTACGTGTTAAAATAAGCGGTCTTTTTGTTATAAATAGCAGTCACGACCTGTTTTTTTTAATTGTTTATAATAATTTACATGTGAATCTATTTTTGTTAAACGTGCCCTTGAATGTGCTCGATCACAGAGTCGCATTATTAATTTGACTGTATATGTTAACCAGGGACGATAGTGTTCCTTAATATAGGCTTTTTTGATCGGAGCTAACAGATTATATATAAATAATATGGTTGAATTAAATTCAGCAACCATAACATTAACATCTTGCACATTCACGATGTTTTCCCAATTTATACCCTTTAAAACTCGATGAAATTGTTCAGGATTTATGTTTTTAATTGGTCTATAAAAAACAAGTCGCGGTGGACATTTGTGCGTAGTAAGATTGACTTCGCATGATATAAACGCATGATGGCTCAAATCAGGTATGTAATCCACTTCTACTTTGTTTAGGGATACGTTAGAAAGTATTAGATCCAACAACGTTTTGCTGTGAAATGAGTGGGTTCGTTAACATATTGTTTAAGATTATTTACTAAAATGAATTCATCTAATATTTATGTATTACGGTTGGATTTATCTAAGTAGTTGATGTTAAAATCGCCAAGAAGTAGTAAATAATCGTACGACGAGAACGTGTTTATTGTGTCTGAAAGACCATCAATGAAATTTTGCACTTGAAGCCAAGGTGGTCGATACGCATTGCCTATTATGACAATTTTACCATTGATTTTGGCGCTTAGCCACATTTGTTCTACAGACAGCGATATAGGGTAGGGTGGATTACGTACTGGTAAACCACGTCTTATGTAGAAACCTACAACGCCACCGCGAGAACGAACTTCTGCCGGCCTAGGAGTATGTCGCAGATGGTAACCAGGCACACGAGGTGTCCTTCCTTCTTCACCTGCCCTGAGCCAGGTTTTACTCAAAGCCAACACGTCAACTCTCAGACGATCCATAGCTACCACGAACTCATCATGATGCGTACCTAGTGATCCGGGATTTAAAAAACCAACTTCTAATTTCTGCGTCCTAACCATTATGTACGTGTGAGAAAAAGAACAAAAGATATCTTTGATTAAGGCTTATATTAACTAAGTATTTATCATACAATGTAGCTACATATTGAGATATTAAATTATAAATACATAACATATATAATTAATATATAGATATAATTAGTGCTATGCAACAATAATACAAATAATAATAATATGAGACGCAGTTAATACTAAACTTGCACAAAAATGTATATAATATACCTAGCTGTATTATATTATGTAACTTTGATGCTGGTATGAACATTTTAACAGTGATAACATGAACCCGAAAGTTTTTATATTGAAATAATTGATCTAAATTTGTTATTGCAGGCATATTATACAAAGAATAATAAACAATTTAATTAATAATAGCAGGACAATAGGAACTATTAACAAATAAATTAAAAGCAAGAAAAGTAATACTATTTTGTTCACAGTTACCTTCGTATAAGCTCAGCAAATCATTAAAGGTAAACGCTCGCTTAATTGTTAAAAAAATATCCAAATGTATATGACATACATAAATAAACTGAACAAAATACGACAAAAACATTGTGAAAAAACAATAAGTGAATTCTCGGATTGATCACTATAACAACTAAAATGGGCTCAAATAGGAAGATGGTAACTAAATGACTTATTTTGAAATCAGACATAGGGAGTGGTATTCAAAAAAGATAAAACATTATCGCAAAGAAAATAATACATTTGAGATTGATTCATTTATATACCAAGTACGTAGGTACAAAGATGGTCATAGTCTCATAGATGACTATCAATTACGTGTCGCTACAATGGTGACTTTAATTTCTCACACGTATACGTTTTCACATTTTCGTTTCATGAAGAAATTATATTTCTATTAAACGCTATTACTTTTCGGATTTATTAAAAACATTTGATAATAGTATCTTGGAGCAATTTGTACTTAAAGAACTATCGCGCAGCGGTCATTTGGCGGGATCACAGATCATAACATTGCGTCATTGAAATTAAACTAATAAGCAACACAATTGAAGGAAAGAATTAAAAGCCAATAAAAAACTTTGTTGGCGAGCGCTCGGCGCAGGAGACGCTTAAAGGAAACGCTTGAAACTAGCCTCCACCAGAGCGCTAGGCATTTTCTAGTCCATTAGAACCATCCATATGATTTAAAGTGCGAAAAGTGGAACCCATTCAAGCTTAGAAAAGTACATACCCTGTTTTTGCGTAATAAATTAATAAGAGTTAATTATTGTCCGTGGTTACCGTGTAAAATTGAAAAACACACAAAAACAGTCACTTTCTTTCCTAAAGGGGTATTCTTACCGTTCATAGACACTTCGGTCATGTGTAATATGCAACTAAAAGAATGAAATGGTTAAGGAATTCGTTTTAAAAAAGTCCTGACTTTTAAGATATAAAAGTTTTTATTTTCACCAATATAGTTTTTTAACAACTACTTTTAGCGATT